>CM040915.1:27825505-28425505 GCA_023029165.1 Gobiocypris rarus | reverse complement strand
GCCTGGTGGTCCTGGTCCAGCGAAATGCCATCCTTCCTCTCACCGGGAATCTGGTGCTGTACCGAGGCTAACCAGCAGATGGAACTGCGCTGTGTGGTACGGATCTTCAACATTGTTCACAGACCAAACATGGTAATTTAAAGCAAACCTGTGGGTGCCTGATCGCATTTTACAATGTATTCTTATCAGACTCGTTATCTAATATTTTTTCAACGATTAGGCCTTCTTTAAATATGCAAAGGGTGAAGGGGAAAGGTTGGGATGGAGAGGAAACACGATCTTTTGATGGCAGTCTGCCAATACTATACTTAGAGTGCTGCCTGTTAATGTCAGATTTTCCATCTATTTTCAGAAAATGACGTCTAATAACCTGCATCTATGACTTTGCTTAGCTTCTGATGAAGACTGTGATTTACAGTTTTATCTTATTGAGCTAAAGCTTTACGCTACAAGGGGTTTCACTAGGACATGGGTTATATTAACCTGCCTGCAGTAATATGAATTAAAAAGGATAACACTTTATTTTGCAGAATCCGTGTTACATAAGTTACACTTGTCATAGTAATAACGGTAAATTATGCATAATTACATGCAACTCAACCAAACCTTAATCCTATAACCCTAAGAAGCCTACATATAGCCTAGTCACTAAATATTACTCAGTACTTAAACAAGTTGAATATGGAAGGTGGTCCGCTGAAAGCTAGATATTTTACTTTATAACTTTAAATATGGATATTTTTCTTACAAAAACCCAACGATTCGCTTCAGAAGGCCTTTATTAACCCCCGAGAGCCATGTGGAGTACCTTTATAATGGAGGAATGCACTTTTTTGAGCTTCAAATTTTGGCCTGCCATTCACTGCCATTATAATGCTCGGAAGAGCCAGATAAATTTTTATTCTGATTGTTTTCACCTGAAAGAAGAATATCATATACAGCTAGGATGACTTGAGGGTGAGTAAATCATGGGGTAATTTCATTTTTGGGTGAACTTTGGGTAGCATATTGAATATATATTCAGAATCTAAAATCTTAAATGCTATTGTAAAACAATTAGAAGATGTAACTGAACACCTAAGTGTCTTTCAGTTTCATCACCATATACACCATACAAATGGGGAAACAGGAATAATTTTCTGGGCTATAATGTAAACATTGACTAATATATACTGCAATGAATTATAAACAATAGAGAGTGTCATTCTTGTTTTGTAAAGAAACTTTATGAAAGAAAACATTGTATATGTGTTGTTAGTTTTTTTAGCTCATTGTTTTATGAGTATTTGTTGGGTGAAAACCTTAGCTATAGTGTTATGGAAGAATGACTTGAGACATGAATGAAGTGTTTTTGGTAGATTTATTGCATTTTACTTTTAAATGTAAAATGTGCAGCTGCTGTGCCACACTGATATTGGTTAGGAGAACTGTGTGAAGACTGGAGAGTTTTGAAAAAGTATTGAGAAATGTGTCCTATAGTGATTGTAAAAAGAAAAAAAAGAAAGAATTAAACAACTTACTAAAAAACAAACTACTTTTTACAAATGTAATTCATTACAGTGTATCCCGTTAACTGTAATAACAAACAAAACAGGAACTGTCAGGATAATATTTGTTTCCATTTTGTGAGGAAGTCTTATTTTCCTACCTTTCACCTTGAGGGAGTCCTCCTTTGAGGTGTACCACAATCACCAGTGTCATATTGCATCAGCCAAAACTATTTTATTATTTAGAGAAATAGTGTCCCTTTAATTAAAGACCATTGTTATGCTCTGAAAGTGTAAACCCATTGAACACAGTACAATCAATCAAGCTTAAACGGCCCACTTTACCTGAATTCACCCTACATTACAGTTTTTTTTACATTACAGGCTTGGTCTTGTCTTGGTCTCGACCACATTTGTACTCTGTCTTGTCTTGGTCTCAGAGAGGAATCACAACTGCTGGGATATTACTTAAATAGCTGGTTCATTGATTTGTTTATTAACATCATTAATGTGATTGGATGTGAAAGTTATTGCTTCAGATGTATCAGTAACTCATCAATAACTTGCTTCAAATTTGATGTATTTATTGTGCCGGTTCAGATGAGGGATTGTGTCAAAAATGTCACCGAAATGGATACAAATGCTCACAAAACTCAAGATATTGTTGCAAATAAGTACTTGAATGAAATCTGGATTTGTTATATAATAACGTGATATCATTAAGGAATATAAAAGCTTTGTATTTACATTATATTGCTTTTACAAACATTCAAATATATAAAAAGAAAATTCTCAACATTATTTATGCACTTGTTTTTTGCCAATTCAGATCTTCTGTACCACCTCTGCAGTGCAAAGATGAATTGTGTTGTTAATAATTTAATTTGATTGGTAACATATGGAGTGATAATTATTTGTATTGATTAAAAATAAGTCGTCTCTCAGCCGGTAATATGGAGCTTTATGAATTTAAGGAGTGCTGGTCTGGGTCTTGACTCAGTTTCGCTCTGCCTTGGTCTTGGTCTTGTCTTGGTCTCAACCCTCAAAGTCTTGGTTTGGTCTCGGATTAGGTGGTCTTGACTACAACAGTAGTCAGTGAATGTTTTTCGTGCCAAAGCAATGATAGACTGGTGTGCTCACAAATAGGCTATATGGCATTAAAGTGGAACCTCTTTTTTGTCAGAGATAGATAGATAGATAGATAGATAGATAGATAGATAGATAGATAGATAGATAGACAGACAGACAGACAGACAGACAGACAGACAGACAGACAGACAGACAGACAGACAGACAGACAGACAGACAGACAGACAGACAGACAGATAGATAGATAGATAGATAGATAGATAGATAGATAGATAGATAGATAGATAGATAGATAGATAGATAGATAGATAGATAGATAGATAGATAGATAGATTATTCTCAGAGACATGGGCTATTCACATCGTTACAAGCGTTTCTGGTTAGAAAGGATTTAGTTCTGAAAATGGATTTATCTGAAAATGGGAAATGACGTGCCTCGGCTACGTTCTAGAAAGCGCCCTCTGATTCCAGAGCTTCACTGGTACAGGGGAGGGAGCAATGGCTATTTAAAGAGAGTAAAATAACACAAGATCTTTAGTGCTGAGTAACCGCCTCCAAACAGACACAACGGGATCAACTGATCATCTGTGTCACGGTTTTAAAGAGGTAGTATTTGACATCGACGGTGCTTTTATTCACTGTCTTCTTTTACAGTAGACTGACGAATCCTCGGGCAGCGGAGCCAACCCGGTCTGCATTATAAGCTAGGATAAAATGGGCAAAGATTTTTACAAAATATTGGGAATCGCGAAAGGAGCATCAGACGACGACATCAAAAAGGCGTATAGAAAACAGGCTCTGAAATGGCATCCTGACAAAAACAAGGCGGCCAATGCGGAGGAGAAATTCAAGGAGGTCGCGGAGGCTTATGAAGTTCTCAGTGATCCAAAGAAAAGGGAAATATACGACCAGTACGGCGAAGAAGGTAGGCTTCTTCCATCTCTGTAATACGTTCATATTAGCAGCGAACATTGTTACCCCGAATGCTTAATCCTCATGCTCATCTTTTAAATATGTCGGATGATAGACAAATATGAAATCTCCGGACATTTACCGTAGCCTACAGTACGGCCATACAAAGTTGACCATGGAGGCATGGTTTTATTCAATCAACATATTTTAAGTCGGAAACAAAGCTCTGTATTAGGCGTCGAAATTAGATGTAACGGTTGCTGTCTAATTCTAATGGTCCGTACGTGCGTATCAGAATCAGAAAGAGCTTTATTGCCAAGTATGTTTGCACACACAAGGAATTTGTTTTGGTGACAGAAGAAGCTTCCAGTAGGCTACACAGAGACAACAACAGTAACGTTAGACCTACACAGATTAAAAAGGTGACACATGGGTCAGTAACATGAAATAGCCTACATATTTTTGTGTCCAAGTGCATTATTTCCTTTAAAATAATTTGATAAATTAATTAGGCCTACGTATATCAAGGTATTCTATAAAACTGATTTAGGTTGAATACATAGGCTACATTTAAATAATGCAGTTTATTTTATGTTTTGTTATCTTAAACCTTCAAAGTGTCAGGTGGTCTGAAATTAAAATGGTGTCATAATAATAAAATGAATAAATAAATACCATGGCATCATTTTAGGTTTGAAACCTTTCATATAAATAAATTTTATAAATATCAGTTGTTTTAAAGTTATTGAGTTATTGAAAACTTTTGTCTAGCAATTTGTATATTTTCAAATGTCAACTGCAAATATCTTTTATTATGAATTGATGAGCCCAACTGAGACTAAAATGGTTTAGATCTCCCTCAAATACTGGTAAAAACTGCTCTGTTCAAGTGTGGGTAGGTTGGATCACTTTCCATGTCAGGTGGTACAACTACAGTAGGCCTAACTATTTGGTATAATGCCTGACAAAAAAAAAAAAAAGTATGAACTGCATTTGAAGCTTTATTTCTCAATGACCCATGTACAGATGTGCCATAGAGTAGAAGTATATTAGTAGTAGTAGCCTATATTGAGTGTTTATTCTGATACAGTGGGTTGTACATTAGCCTAATGAAAGCCTCTACCACAGAGATAAAAACGTGTTTTTTTCTCAAATCTGCACATTTTTAGGTCTTAAAGGAGGTGGAGGAGCATCCGACGGACCAGGAGGCAACTTCACCTACACCTTTCATGGAGATCCTCATGCAACGTTTGCCACGTTCTTCGGGGGAGCCAATCCTTTCGAGATATTTTTTGGCAGGAAAGTCAATGGACGAGATGATGATGACATGGAGGTGGACGGAAGCGACCCCTTTGGTTCTTTTACGAGTTTTAACATAAATGATAGATAGATAGATAGATAGATAGATAGAATAGAATAGAATGAATGAATCAGAGGAGGTCTTTCATGGGTGCACCAAGCGCATGAAAATCTCACGAAAGCGCTTGAATCCGGACGGTCGGACCTTGAGAACCGAGGACAAAATACTCACGATTGAGATCAAGCGTGGCTGGAAAGAGGGAACCAAAATTACGTTTCCACGGGAGGGTGACGAATCGCCTAACACTATTCCTGCCGATATTGTGTTTGTCATTAAAGACAAGCCTCATGGCCACTTTCAAGAGAGGGGTCTGATATTGTGTACCCGGTACGGGTCAGTTTGCGCCAGGTGAGAAGAGCCTCTTACAAATTAATTTGCTCAATGGTCATCCATCCAACCATCATCTATCCATCCATCCATCCATCCATCCATCCATCCATCCTTCTATCTATCTATCTATCTATCTATCTATCTATCTATCTATCTATCTATCTATCTATCTATCTATCTATCTATCTATCTATCCATCCATCCATCTCTATCCATCCATCCGACAGTAATGGTGTCTTGCTAAATATAATATATAGAATTTACCCACAATTTTAAAGTAATTCATATTTTTTACTTCCGACACATTTTTTAAATATTTTATTGTAACAATGACCATATATGGTAAGTTAAATTACAATTTAACATGTTAAATTACCAATTAACGTGTTTTTACCAAAGCATTATTATATTACTTTTCAGCTAAAATTACAAACACATTTACAGCCTATACTTTCAATAGATCTGTGCAGGTTACTATAAGGCTCTGTTTTGTTAATGTCCCTAGCTAAAAACATACATTCTTTGTGTGATATTTCGTCTCTTACATAATGCAGTTTGGACGAGAAGGAATTTGAGCTCGATCAGCTGTTGTGAGATGCCAGAGCTCGCCCACTTAAGCTGCGAACTGCCATCAAGATGCACTTCTTTGGCACAATCACTGATAGACCGTCCTGTGTCTGTACATAGAGTACCAAACCCATCAAAACAAAAAAATGTGCTTTTAGGCGGTTGAAGGGATTTGTGTGTTGTAAGGGAAAGAGTTGGATACACTTTTGCACACACTATCTGCAGTATAATGAATGAGTTGAAATGAGGGCAGTGGTTACTGTCTGAAATGCTCAGCTTTCTGCTCTGATGCTGGTCATTTAGGAAGAAAGTGTAAAGAATACACTGTAAATACAGGATGAATATCTATTCATATCATAAAGAAAATTAAAATCTAAAAGCAGGTCCAATTATCTTCAAAACGCTGCTCACACCAGACATGATTAAATCGGTTTGCCTAACTTTTTTAGATGCATGACAATTTAAAATTAAACTATTTATATGTAGTTATGCACACTGTAAAATGATATGATCAATAAGTTATGACAACATAAGTTTAGTAAAGCATTGCTTTAACTTTAAAAATAGGTTAATACATAGGGGTGTAACAATATATCGTGTCACAATATATCGCAATACAAAAATGCAACAATATGTATCATGGATAGTGACAATCTCTATTGTAGTGCCAACATTACTATATATATATATATGTTCAATATAATGTATAATAATGCAATGAGGGAATATTCGTGTCTCCTGATAATGCCAAATGTCTTATGTTACCAGTAAAAACTGGCCAACATTATTCTGGTGCCACCATTGTCCCTGTGAATTGGGTTACCAACACCAAATCCAAGCCTATTCATTTCCACCCCCAATGTAATACCAAATTTAGCATTTACACAGTACAACAGTACATTTTTGGTTACCCTTTCGCCATATGTCATGGAGTATTGTGATACTGTTATATTGTGAGTTCAGTATTGTGATATGTATCGTGTTGTGGCATGAGGGTATCGTTACACACCTAGTTATACAAGATTCAACCCTTTTTTTGGTCAGTTTAATGTAATTTAAGTTTAAATGACTTAACATCTAAAACCACCGAAAGATTGCCATCGTAACGATTTCTGTGATCGTGCTCCTAATCAATGGTCCTATGTCGCACATGACCTCACAGTCTTGTGTCCAAAGATAGCCTGCGATCATTTTCTAACAGTGTCAGAAATTCAGCACGATCATCGCACAATGTGTTTGCTGCTACGGCCTAGGTCTACTGGCCAGTCAATAAAAATGCGACATGAAATCTTTTTGTTTACCGCATGCTGCTGATGACGTTTTATTCTTCTATACTAACTTGCATCGTAGCCTACGAGTCAAGAGGTGTCATCATCGTAGAGTCTACATGCATGTCGTACCCAAGTTTAATAGATCCATGTCGCACAGTGTGATTTGTAATGATCTTATAGGATTGCTAAAATCGTGCAGTGTATCCCGGGATTTAGTTGATTGTAAGGCAGCAACTTTTTTACAGCACACCCTAGTGAAAAAACCTACAGAATACCAAAATACATTTAGTTCATACTAAGATCACTACAAATCCATTAACAATATTTACTGACATCGCTTGAGACTTACTGATATAAAATTATAATTAAAGGGGTGGTTGATTAGGATTTAACTTTTTTAACTTTAGTTAGTGTGCATTGTTGCTGTTTGAGCATAAAAACATCTGAAAATTACTATGCGCAAAATTCAAAGCAAAGGGAGATATTTTCTTTTAAAGAAATCGCTTTAAGGACTACAACAAATGGCTGGTAGGGACTACAACGAGCTTCTTAATGGGTTAGTGAGATCACATAAAATTTACATAAACCCTGCCCCCCGGAAAACACGCAACCAAGGCCATGCTGAGAAGAGGAAGATTTGTTCTAGTAGAGCACATTTAGGTGTCCGCTTAATCTGTTTTATCCGTCTTTTCATATTTATTGCAATACAGTACGTAACACAAATGCAAAAGCATGGCATAAAAGCAAGATGACAATATAAGTGATAACCGTAATTAAACTAAACTAAACTAAACTATGATGTTCTATCTTCATGCAGCATATATTCTCTGACTCTGAAGGCATCTTACAACAGTTCCCACGAGCGATTTATAGATTATCATGACAGAATATGCTAATCAGTGACTTGAAGATAGCAACTCCACATCAGCTACATAAATTCATCAACTAACCATTCAGAAACATCCTGTTGCATTCTACATGTTGTCACGTGAGTCTCTCCATCATTGTCCGACTCTGGTTTGAACATAAAAGGCTGAACAGTTTCTGACATTTTCAGTGCGTCTCTGCATGAGGTAATCGGAGCTGCTAATAGGAGGCTCTCTTTAAAAGGGGGCCGGCAGAAGCAGCTCATTTGCATTTTTTAAAGGGACACACAAAAAAGTGACGATTTTAATGTACCCTAAAAATGATCTGGGGTATTTTGAGCTAAAACTTCACATACACACTCTTGGGACATCAGAGACTTATTTTACATCTTGCAAAAAGGGGCATTATAGGACCCCTTTAAAATGTATTTGAAGTACTTCTTTATTGCACAATTCGCATATCTTAATATCAAGCCTAAAATGTGTTTAATATCACTACTAGTAAGGATAGTATGATCTCCGTATAATATCAGTCTTTAAATGCAAGATATTTAAAGTGTACCTAAAGTATACTCGCAATAGTTCAATTTTTAGCACAATCAAATATACTTAAATATGTCTTTAGTTGGACCTAAACATTATTTCTGGATAACTTAAGTACATTACGTACAAAATTAGTTGTTCTAATTAAAGCAGACTTTAAGTATACCAATTTAGTATACTAAAAGTACAACTGCAGGGTACACTTTCAGAAAAAAAGGTACAGAGGAGGTACAATTTTGTTCCTTGGGGAACAAAATGTATAACTGTACCTTTAAAGGTACACAATAGCTCCTTAGGGTACAAATATATGATTGTTTTCCTCTACTTAGAGCAGGGGTAGGCAAGTTCGGACCTAGTGAGTCGCTGCCCTGTAGAGTTTGGCTCCAACCCTGAAAGACGTCTATAGAAGCTCCTATTGAGCTCTCTATGTACAGAGGTTTAGATGTTGATGTTTTATTGAAAATGTTGGTCACCATTATGATGATCAGTGTTTCCTTTAGTTGGGCAGTTTTACTCTTGGCTTTTTACGTGAGTTTGTGGTTTTTGTTACAGTGTTAACAAAACACAATCTGTTCATATAAAAAGCCATAAACAAAAATTGTCTTGAAGAAAAGTGACTAAACTCATCAAAAATGTTAATAAATAATATTCACCAAAGATACTTTCTTGCCACAGATCAGATGTTCTGAATTTTGATTTTTAAATACATTCTAGGGGGAATTTTTTTTAGACACACACAGATATCAAGAATCAGCATATGAATCTCAACAATGGTGACATACTTAATGCTGCAATGCATGCTGGGAGCCATGAGTTTTATACTGTGGTGGCTTAGTTGGAGCTAAACTCTGCAGAACAGCAGCTTTCTAGGACCGAACTTGCCTACCCCCGATTTAGAGGTACAAAAATGTACCCTTAGAACAGCCCCAGAGACGGCCACTTGTACCTTAAAAGGTAAAATGTTATACTCTTTTTTTGAGAGTGTATTTATATTAAGTACTTAATATGTAAATGTATAGTAAACATAGCATAAAATAAATATTTAAATATATATTTTAGTATATTTATTTTTCACTAGGGCAGTCATCAAAATAGTATAACGACGTTCAACTTTTAAGTTATACAGGATTTAATTAAGCAAGATTTAATTTTTAATTGGTTGAATAATATTTCTTATCCTACTAACAACTGTATTGTATTTCTTTGATCATAGTCATTGTGTGGCTGCTCCGTCACCGTGTCGACGATAGACGGTAAAACGTGCAATATGAAGATAACCGATGTTATCAAACCTGGCATGAGGAAGATCATTGCTGGACAAGGACTGCCCTTCCCAAAGAACCCAGAACAAAGAGGGGACCTCATTGTGGAGTTTGATGTGAACTTTCCTGAGAGTCTGCCATCTAATGCCAAGGATGTCCTGAAAAGACACTTACCCGTCTCATAAAGTGAACTTGGACAGACTATAGTGACATTTCTACATGAACAATTCAGTCCCCTTGCATATGTGGACTAAAATGACAAATCAAATTTTGAGAATGTGCAATTTCTATTTTTTATCTAAATGTTTATATATATGTATATGTTATATATCTAACACACACACATATATATATAAAATTATGTTGCATGCCTATGTATGTCAGTGACAGTGCAAGCTTAAAGTGCAATTTGTGTCTAAAAGTTTTTTCCCCCGCAAAGTTAGGGTTTTTTTATGCTTCATTTAAATTGTGTATTTGAAACGTTTTATTGAAAAGTTATACAACATCAGTGTTTTACAGACTAAATTAGAAAGATGTATTTGTTTGCCTTTTTCAAGTAGAAAATGCATCTGTACTGAAAGATCATGTACTGTTCTTCTCTCTAAATGCACAAAATGATATAATTTTAGTAAATGGTTGCTTGAAGTGAACTGCGTGATGGTACCATGGATACTTGCCTTCATTCATGATACTTAGCATTTAGCTAGACATAATGCCTTTTCACATCTGATATGTCAGATCCCTGTAAATGTGAGCAACAGACTCACGCAATGTACCTGTCTTTGACAGAGACCAAAAAAATGGTGACTTGTGCTGTGTGTTCATAGCACACCATGTTTATTCATTTGAAGTCTGAAGCATTTGCATAATTAGTATTATTTTTCCTTACATTTTCACTCTGTTGACTACTCCCAGTGTCTTGTGTTTGGAAGACTCTTCTGACTAAATCCTTGTGATACAATTAATAAAAACTGTAGGAGGTACAGAACCCTCAACTGCTGAACACGTGATTCATTGAAACATCCGCCAGAGGACGCCACATGTTCAAAAACAGACCATATGAGGGAAATTAGGTCCAAAATAATCAACAACCTTTGCTACTGAGGAGTGAATATTGTTTAAACTCAAAGAAAACGCGGCAAATAGCTAGATAATTTTGTTTAACTAAATTATTAAGAATGAATGGCACAAAGATGTAAAAACAATTATTTTTGCGCTACTGGATGAAAGTATTAATATTACACTCGTATAGTGTATTTATTGGTTTTATAGGCTATATTTTTTACACGACCTAGGTCTATCTATGGAAACTGTTAACTGTATCTTGAGTAATAGCCTATTTATGGCATAATAATCCCAAAGATTGGGCGTATGTTTATCTTTATCTGCTTTCACCGGTTGGAGTTTTTAAAAAAATTCATTAATTGACACCTGAGCCAGGTAAATGAGTTTCTGGATGACGTCACAGCACCCTGTAGCGCGCCGCGCGTGCGTTCGGTCATAGAGTTGTCCATTGTCTGCGTCTCAACGGTAGGAGATTTTACAGTAGATCCGCATACAGTATTTCTAATCTACTAGCCTACCTGTTGAATACTCCCGTTTTAAGCCTTTGAGTCGCTTTCGAAGAGAGGAAACTCGCGCACCGAACTAAAAGGACACATTCAACAGGTTGTTTTCCCTCTTTCAATGCTCTAGCTGTCCGGTTCTCGTGTAGCCTACTTCAGTCCCCCCATACGGATTTACAGGAGGAGCGAACATGCCTTTGGGACTCAGAAAAAAGAAAAACAAGTCGAAGGAAAGCTCGAACTTAGTGGAAAACGAGGAGGTCAGCGGGCACGCAGGTGTCGGGAAGTCTGCGGTGAACGGCGGTGGCGCAGGAGGACTCCCAGCTCCACCTGCCAGCCTCCGACCGAAACTGGTGTTTCACACGCAGCTCGCGCACGGGAGTCCCACGGGGAGAATCGAGGGCTTCACGAACGTCAAAGAGCTGTACAGCAAAATAGCGGAAGCCTTTAATTTAAGTCAAGATGAGGTAAATGTCAACTGTTAAATATATAAGTGTGAACTTGAGTAAGTACGCAGGCAGTGAGTCAGGAATAAATTAGCAACACAGACGAGGTTGCAAATCAAAAGCCTCTTTAACACCAGAAATACACTGGTGTTTGCATAAGGTGCGTCTTTCTGAGTAGCCTACAGGACACTTGAATTCTCGGATAGTCGTTGACATCCTGAAAACACTCTTTGCAAAGATAACATTTTACAAGGGGTTGCCAAAATTAAAATTTTATATAGGTCAATAACAAAAAGGATATTGGATATGATAAAACAAAATAATTAAAAAACCTAGTTTAAAACACATGTGCCAAGTTCTTAGAAATGTGATCTCTTCCCCTTTATCTAATTGTTAGTAATTTTGACCTGAACAGAACATTTTCATAAAAAGGTCAGGACTTAATCACCTTGAGGGTCTAATGGGGTCCTCTCTTTATTTTATGTTACATGAGAGATTTCCTGCATGCTGGTTACACCACACTGACTTCACTTTGGTGAACAAAATAGAATATTTTAAAACAAAATTCAAAGATGGATATTATAGAAGCCTAGCCTACTTTTAAAAAAGTATTGCATTTGCAGTGTAACAAAGAATGTGTTTTTTTTTAAAGTTATTTTTGTATTTAATTCTTAATTTGAACGACTTGGAGAAAAATATGCATATTATTTCACTGACCCATATACATGAATTTGAAAGTACCATTCATTCTAGTAACACAACATATTCAAAGTGAATTCATAACTATTTAATGTTTTGTTGAATTGGTGGATAATTCGATTTCATGATCTCATTTGTATATTTTCGTACAATCTGCTTATGCCCCACTTTACATTATCGTACATTTTCAGGTTAATTTACCACCATGTTTTCTCAAGATAAAGTTGTTCCTCGTTCCTAATAGTTCCTCGTTGAATGAACAATTTTTCTTTCTTAAGAATGTAATCAGGTTCCTTGAACTTGGTATTTGTAACTTGAGAGGTTCTTAAATTTAGAATTTGAAACCTGAGAGGTTCTTGAATGTAGAATTTGTAACTTGAGAGGTTCTTGAATGAATTTGTAACTTGAGAGGTTCTTGAATGTAGAATTTGGAACTTGAGAGGTTCTTGAATGTAGAACTTGGAACTTGAGAGGTTCTTGAATGAATTTGTATCTTGAGAGGTTCTTGAATGTAGAATTTGTAACTTGAGAGGTTCTTAAATGAATTTGTAACTTGAGAGGTTCTTGAATATAGAATTCGAAACCTGAGAGGTTCTTGAATTAGAGTTTGAAAACTGAGTGGTTCTTGAATTTAGAATTTGGTTGTTGGAGATTAAAAATAATTTTTGATGAAGCATTCTAGTTACTTCAGTTCAGTTTATCGCTAATAAAAGTTATTTGTTGAAGACAATAAAGTTCTCCTATGGCATCATCTTTTGGGTTATAACGGAAACGTTTATTTTTAAGAGTGTGAGTCAAAAGGGTTGTCTCTGGCCTCTCATATATCAGTTGGTCCTCATTTGGGAAAGTTTCCTACTAGTTCCTGTACTGATAACACTTAAGGGGGTTAATCCAAAAAAAAAAACAGTCAAACCAGTAACTGGACTGTTTGGCTGTTGTCGGGTGTGTGGCGTTTAAAGGATTTAAAGGTCAGCCAACAGATTGGTTTGATAGTATTCTAAAAATAATCTCTTGGTGGCCTGGTGGATTTTATCCATTGCTTACACATCAATCCAACACAGTTTCTTTATGAATCTAGCATCCATTATTTGTGTGTTCAAATGGTGGGTCCTGATGATGGTATAGGAACATTGCAGGTTCTCAGAGGAAGTCCCTCACATCCTGTTACAGTGGGTGCAACCCTAACATATGATGATAAACCGCTCCCCCCTTCCCTCGGGATGAAGGGTGTGCGGACGGAGTAGTGCATTCTGTGCAGCAATTACTCTTGCATGCTTTGCCTATTGATTCCTAGATGGCTTTGTCGTTACCAGGATATTGGGATGAATTTTATTCTGTTCAGGATTTGAGCAGTCATTTGAAAGTGGTCATATGTAATAGATTGTTTGGTGTACTGCCAATATCATAGCACACAAGGCATTCAAACTTTCACCATGTCAACTTTGAGAAAATGAGTTAAGGGCTTTGTCGATTCGGTTAGACTGCTCTCTGTTTACATGTTAGCGCGTGTAGGCTACCTTCCTATGCAAAATTAATGTGACAAAGAGACTCTTTTGTCAAGTGACTGGCAGACTGAAACCAGACTTCTCAGCCATCATATAGTTTAACAAAGGTAAAACAAAGACATTGTAAAGATTTATCTGTAATTTTACAGAACTTCATTGGTCAAAGTCTGTTTATTACCATGACATAGGAACTTGCACATGCTGGACTACGTGACTTCACTGAAGTGTACTTTCATGGAGCCAAAATGTAATTTGTTTAGCATTTGCATGCAGGTGCTGATGTCTGGACATTGTGTTGTCTGCTCAACAGCTTTCTATGTTTTGCAGGCTCTGTCATTTTGGAAGATTCTTTGAATTAGCAGGCCTAACCTGAATATTTTGCTCCAAGGCCTTCAAACGGCAGCATGCATTGACTAGCTAATTTTACTTTCTTCTTCCTTCACCAGTTTTTGTTTAGCAAGCCAGTATGTGATCTGAAGCTGTCTCCTCATTGAACTCCTTAAGCTAAAAATGAACTAGAAAGTTCCCTTCTATCAGAGTGTAATGTATGTTTGTAGTATTGCTAATGGAATAATAATATGCATCCAAATAAAAACTTTTACCATTTGTGTCATTTTAAAATTCAAATGAGTAGACTTGCACATTCTGTCTTTTTAAAAAGCTGGATAGACAGCCACATTGTTGATTAGTATCAGCATTATCTGATGTGGCAAGAACACACAATATATCTCAGTGTGACATCATAAAACCCCAAGTGAGATTATTTACAACCTAGATTTCTGTAACGCTTCATAGACAGTATCATCCATTGTAGATAAGAGACCAGTCCCCTGTGTAACCATTCACAATCTGACTAAACAAAACATTCTAGTTAGGTCAGTATTTATTAGATTGAATTATGCACTGACAAGGTATGGAATTTCAAATTGTTGTGTTCATTAAGGAGACTTTTGTAAACCTCAGCAAGAACATGTGCAGGTCACATTTTACTGTAAAATCAAAGGGAAGTAATACATTTTATATTTTGCGTATATAGAATTAAACCTGTTTTATTAAGACAAAGAACTGGGCTGTATTCTTCTCAGAAAGCTCCCAATTTACCTTAAAAACTTCTATGAGTCTTAGCTTAAGAGTGATTCAGGACCGATCTGAGAGCAACTCTGAGCGAAGAAAATATAAAAACTGTTATCTTAGTGAGGAGGTATAGTATATATTCTTATATTCTTTCTTTACCATGCTGTTGAAATGAACAGCAACATAATAAGGTTATGAAATTGCAGTAATTGTGTGATCACTTTGCTTATAGATGGTTGTGAAAGACCCAAATCATCACTGCTGCATAGTTGCATTTTTCCAGTTGACAAACATGTTAATGTAGTGATTATTTCCATTTCTGGTGCTATGGCATTTCTGCGCTGTCACAGATGTTAGCATGTCTCTAATAAGATCAGTCACAAACATGATCCAATCTATAGTGTCCTATTAATTCACTCATGCATTGTGTGCAACACATTTCTTCTCCCTGTTCGTGTTTCATCCATTTTCTCCTCTACTAAACGGTAACACTTTACAATAAGGTTGTTAACATTAGTTAATGCAGTAGTTAACATGAACTAACCATGAACAGCACTTTTGTTCAGCATTAGACAATCTTTGTTAACGTTAGTTAATAAAAATACAGCTGTTCATGGTTTGTTCCTGTTAGTTGCTTTTACTAATGTTGACAAGATTTAACATTAACATTAACAAAGATAAATAAATGCTTTATAAGTGCAGTTCATTATTAGTTCATGTTAACTAATGTAGTTAACTAAGGTAAAATAATGAACCTTATTGTAAAGTGTTACCAAAGAAACTCTTAAGCCTCTTTAAAAGTCCTTGTCCATACTCCTAACAATTTTGGACCTTCAGACCTCTTTTAATGGTTAAGATGCTTTCTTAATTACTTTCTTCTTTACTAGTATTGTCTCTTTAAATGTAAGAGGAAATGCCCTCCTTTCTAAGAATTTTCCAGTGAAATTTGCCACAAGGAGCTACTCTTTGCATTTTTCATGAATACAGTGTTTTGTTTCACTAAAAGTTGCAGATATATGGCCCTATTTTAATGATCTGAGCGCATGGTCTTAGGCCCTGTCCACACGAACACGGGTTTCTTCAAAACCGCAACTTTTTTCTATGTGGTTTGGCCGTTCATCCGCACGCAAACACAGTATCTGGCTGGACACTGAAACCAAACTTTTTTTGAAAACTCCTCCCAGGGTGAAATTTTTTAGAAACTCCGTTTTCAGTGTCGTGTGGACAGTGAAACTGGAGATTTTGGCTGGTTGCATCAAATCAAAACCCGAAACGGCAATAACATTTTCTCCAGGCTTCTGACTGGCCAACATGACTTTACAATTAAGGTTATATTGCCACCTGTTGGTTTGGCATGCTCTTGACAGCTTCATAGCGTGTTTTGCATTTTCTTGTGGACGCAATTTTTAATTATTTTTTTAAACGGAGGAGGGAAAAACGTAGTGCGTGTCCAAATCCACTTTTGCCAGGGGAAAATACTGTCTGTGCGCCAGACGCATGGTCCAAAGCGTTGTACCTAGTCTCATAACACTAGAACCGCCAGGGGTCGCTGTATACCTAAAACCGCCAGCGGGTAAAATTTACCCATGGAGATTTTTACTGTTTTGATACGGCTAAAAAACGTAATATGTCACTGTATTATGCCACTATCTTCACAAAGTAATGTGTATAGTCATTAAATTATTATTTTTAGTCATCAACTATGTTTTTTTGCTGTTGTTTTAAGCTATTTTAAACAGGTTACACTAATCACTTTTTGGTGAATATAGGCTCAATCAGCATGTAATGACAATGAAAATTAGAAGGAAATAAATACATATTTGGGTGGTGTAATATTATAATAAAATTTAATTAATCACATATTAAGATAACCCATGTTATTTAAATTACTAAAATACACTAAATAGGCAATAAAGAGCAATAATAATCCACCGCACTGCATAGGATGTATGACAAAGAATGACATACGATCACAATGACACATTCAGTTTCACCTAATTCATTATTCATTTGTTTAGTTATATCATTTATAATTTGAATAAAATAACACCATGCTAATCATGAAAATTGTTTTATTCATTACATCGTAGATCGGAAATATTGTTTTTCAGGAAACGGGCAGACTTGAATAAATAGCAACAGAGCAGCAAACAATACACAATAAAATTGCAAAACAAAAATGTATAATTAAACCAAAGTTTAAACACTTATACATAGGCTAAAACATCTTAATTTGACCTTGTGTGGTGTGACTGTTTACAGTAAGCCGATGCGTTGCTCAAACAACGCGGAACTAAAGGAATTATATAGGGGTCAATTTGACCCACTGGCGCTTCTCTAGAGAGGAATCCTTTTATTTTTAATATTTAAAAATATTTGTGTGCTGCTGCATGTCCCTGCGTCTGTGTAATAAGCAGAATGTATGCGCGTTGTGCATCCACCTATTACTAACATGCCCTTTAAATAACAAAAAATACTGCACTATTGACTTTAGAGCAGATTTTTGTTGGTCAATGGCGCAGTCGTTTTCAGTTGCCTCCAAATAGCAACACGCCAACAATGCGCCTGAACACACCTAATTTTCAAACCAGCATGCCCATGTGCGAACAGGTGCACGCAAGAGTAAAAAACACTTGGGTCGTGCCTGCCGTCACGTTGATTGGGCCCATAGACTACACTTTTTAAAGTGTCTTTTTATCCTGGGAAAATGGACCAAAAATATTTCATGATTCATCCTGCACTACACACATTTTTGTCCAATCAAATCTTGAAATGACAATGTCCCGCCCTCTAACACCACCAGCCACTTGCTAGAATAATGGTTCAACTAAAGTATATTTGCCATTTAAAAAAATACAAAAATAATAAAAGGATGACAGTCCTTTGGATATATAATTTCCTATTTCCAGTGCTGACTTCTTGTTTAAATATGTCAGGAATGGGAAAAGTTTATATTTCAATATGTCTGCAATGAGAAAAATGTCACGTTGTTAAGAATTCGTACCATATTTCAAAAAGCAGTGTTTATGCATAGTACAGTCCCTGACAAAAGTCGTGTCGCTTATCTATTTTGTAGAAACACCTGCTATTAACCTGACTTTTAATTCATCAATTGGTGTTAGAAATAGCTCATATGAAAAGCTTAAACCCTCCCAAATGACGTTTAATGCACTGAAATAAATTAGTTTCACTGAAAAAAGATTTATATTTTAAGACAGAAAGGTCAAATTTTGGCAAGACTAAAGTTTTGTCGCCTATACAGAAATTGAACAAATTTACTGCAAATACAAAAAATGTCTGCAAATTAAGTAGTGGTGCTGTGAGATCCAAATTGAATATCTTGTATGACTTCCATGAGCTTGAAGGACTGCATCCATGTGGTTTGGCAAGGATTCATACAATTTATTGATGAAGTCATTAGGAATAGCAAAGAAAGCAGTCTTGCATGCCTCCCAGAGTTCATCAATATTCTTTGGTTACATCTTCCATGCTTCCTCTTTCATCCTACCCCACATATGCTCAATGATGTTCATGTCTGGTGACTGGGCTGGCCAATCCTGGAGCATCTTGATCTTCTTTGCCTTGTGGAACTTTGATGTGGATATGGAAGTACGCGATGGAGCACCATCTTGCTGCAGAATTTGGCCTCTTTTATGTTTGGGAATATAAGAGATAGCTAAGATTTCTTATTATTTTAGACTATTGATGTTGCCTTCCACCCTGCAGATCTCTCGCACACCCCCATACTGGATGTAACCCCAGACCATGATTTGTCTGCCACCAAACTTAACTGTTTTCTGGGTGAATCTCGGATCCATGCGGGCTCCAGTAGGTCTATCAGTATAGTTTGCAAATGAATCATTCTTTGTTATTTGCGAACCGATTCAACAGGTTCATTGAAAAGAATCAGCTCATTCATAAATCAATCCCAATAAATAACCTTTGTTTTTTAAGAGTGTATTTTGCCCCATGTTATGTATGTTTTTATACTGCCACCACGCATTGTTTTTCTTCATTTTTGAATACAATGCTACAGTATATGGTATATTTAGTTTTCTTGTTTGCACACTACAATACCAGTAATTAAAACTGACATTTTAGTATTTTGAAGTTTAATTTTGATAATCAAGTACTTTTATACAATCACCTAAAGGATTACTGTGTTTGACCCCCTTTCGCCTTCAGAACTGCCCTAATTCTACTTGGCATTGATTCAACAAGGTGCTGAAAGCATTCTTTAGAAATGTTGGCCCATATTGATAGGATAGCATTTTGCAGTTGATGGAGATTTGTGGGATGTACATCCAGGGCACAAAGCTCCCGTTCCACCACATCCCAAAGATGCTCTATTGGGTTGAGATCGGGTGACTGTTGGGGCCATTTTAGGACAGTGAACTCATTGTCATGTTCAAGAAACCAATTTGAAATGATTCAAGCTTTGTGACATGGTGCATTATCCTGCTGGAAGTACCCATCAGAGGATGGCTACATGGTGGTCATAAAGGGATGGACATGGTCAGAAACAATGCTCAGGTAGGCCCATTTAAACGATACCCAATTGGCACTAAGGGGCCTAAAATATGCCAAGAAAACACCCCCCACACCATTACACCACCACCACCATCCTGCACAGTGGTAACAAGGCATGAGGGATCCATGTTCTCATTCTGTTTACGCCAAATTCTGCCAAATTCTACCATCTGAATGTCTCAACAGAAATCGAGACTCATCAGACCAGGCAACATTTTTCCCGTCTTCAACTGTCCAATTTTGGTGAGCTTGTGCAAATTGTAGCCTCTTTTTCCTATTTGTAGTGGAGATGAGTGGTACCCGGTGTGGTCCTCTGCTGTTGTAGCCCATCCGCCTCAAGGTTGTGTGTGTTGTGGCTTCACAAATGCTTTGCTGCATACCTCGATTGTAACGAGTGGTTATTTCAGTCAAAGTTGCTCTTCGATCAGCTTGAATCAGTCGGCCCATTCTCCTCTGACCTCTAGCATCAACAAGGCATTTTCGCCCACAGGACTGCCACATACTGGATGTTTTTCCCTTTTCACACCATTCTTTGTAAACCCTAGAAATGGTTGTGTGTGAAAATCACAGTAACTGAGCAGATTGTGAAATACTCAGATCGGCCAGTCTGGCACCAACAACCATGCCACGCTCAAAATTGCTTAAATCACCTTTCTTTCCCATTCTGACATTCAGTTTGGAGTTCAGGAGATTTGTCTTGACCAGGACCACACCCCTAAATGCATTGAAGCAACTGCCATGTGACTGGTTGATTAGATAATTGCATTAATGAGAAATTGAACAGTTGTTCCAAATAATCCTTTAGTTGAGTGTATATTTACTCAAGTAAACTTGAAAAGGATTCATATTTGATTAGGGTATCTGTACTTTACTCAAGTACTTGAGCACCACAAAGTTCAAAAGTAAAAGATGCGTTCAGTAATGAGAATTTAAAAAATGTCTTGAGTAAAATCTGCAAACCTGCAAATCATATCATATTATGTTGCTATACTTACTCATTACCCACACTGAGAACTGGGGCTGATCCTTGAATACTCAGGGTCATTATAAGGAATATGATTTATCAGTGTTGTAACATGTTCTTCGAGTATGTACTTGCTGTTGTCAGCTGAATGGAATGTGTTCAAACACAACACGATTTGAGTCACGCCTTTATTGAAACCCGTTTAGATGGTTATGTTGTAACTTCTGACGTCAGTCTGTGTATTTTGAATGAACAGGTTTTAACATATGGATGTTAGATGGGCTTATTACCTTTAACTTTATGAGAGAAAAAAAGTGTAAACATGGCATTTATTTGACTGCCAAGGGAATGGTTCCCCCCAAAATTGTATTAATGTCTTTCCAACCCTCTATGACTTCTGTGAAACACAAAACAAGCTATATATTTAAATCAATACAGTGAAAGTAAATAGGGTCCAGTTTTGGACCCCATTGAATTTAATTGTATGGACAAAAATATATTTATTTCTAAATTTCAGAAAGAATGTCATTATTTTTTTTAAACGACTGGAGTGTGAGTAAATGATGACAGAATGTGTATACTGCCCTACAAAGGCAAAAGACCTTAACTCACCAGAGTGTGAAACTGAGAAAATGACTTTAAAGTTTTTTGTTGTCCATCCAATTGTATGACAGGTAGGACACTGAAAATTTGCCAAGTAGTCGTCATAATGAATATATGTATCTACATAAAAAAATTGAGCTTAAACTTGACCTTTGACTTATTTGAAGTTACTGTATTCTGCCTTTGCATTATCTGCAAAACAATAATGCGTCATACAAAGGCAAAATACCTTAACTTCTAATTTACTGATCATTTTGACTTTATCACTCTATACAAACATTTCTATGATAACAGTGATAGCCTTAAAATAACATTTATTGAGTTCTGTCTAGTAAGGTTTAATATTACATCAATAGAATATTACAAAATAAAAATAATTAGAAGGCTACAACTGTTCTGGATCATTTTAAAACGTTTATTATTGTACTTAATTTAAGTGAAATAATACTTTAAGAAGATAATAAAGTAACCATCCACAAATATTTCTTACATTTGAAAGGTTTGATTTGGCTATGCCAGTAATATGTAGACGTGCTTTCTCAAATACCATTCACCCTTTTCTCACAAAACGTATAGGAAGAATATGCTTATATCTGATGACCTTGTTTGTATGTTTCCCAGAATTAATGAGCATGCTCTCTGCATTTTGTGCATTAACCCCAGAAATAGACTTGGAAGAAACTGAAATGTAGAAAAGAAATTTAATTAGACACATGCAGCTAATGAATATCATTATAGACAAGATGGTGTCTTTACATCGGTACCACTTTACAATAAGGTTTGTTAGTTAACATTAGTTGACTACATTAGTTAACATTAACTAATAATGAACTGCATTTATTAATCTTTGTTAATTTCAACATTTACTAATACTTTAATAAAATCTTGCAAACATTAGTTAATGCATTGTGAACTAACATGAACAAACTATGAACAGCTGTATTTCTATTAACTAACATTAACAAATACAACAAATATATTGCTCATGCTTAGTTCATGTTAGTTAATACATTAATGAACCTTATTGTAAAGTGTACCCCCTGTTCACTGTCTTATTTTTAGTAACATTCAACACTGGTGCAATTTGTACATTAAATGTTACACAATGTTAAACATTTTAGTTAAACATTAATTATTCAAAATTTATATGGAACAATTCTAACTTTTTTTTTTAAAGCTATGATATGTTAAACGACAAAAAGGGGTATTTTACAACAACTATAAATGCACTACGAGTTTTACCAGTTTTAAGTAAACGTACATTTCGCGTCTGTGTTGTTTTATCGACAACAGCAGTGAGTGAATAAGCGCTAGCTAGTTTGTGTCTTTTAGCTCATACAGTAGCTTTAGCGGCAGACTGTTGTACGACCTGCTGTTGGAATCTTCTACAATACAGTCACACTTGTACGCCGCTTAGCTGTCAGAATTTTAACCGTTTAACCAGGACAATTTCATAGTTGTTGGTATAAACCGGATGTCTGGTAACTCTACTAATAGCCTACCCACAGCGACACTTAAAATTGAAAGTCAACCTCCGGACAACTTTGCATGACAACTTTACATGATGGCTTTAAACAATGGATTTGTCTTCTCAGTGGATGTTGTTTTCCATGAATTTTGACCATGTTTAAAAAAAAGGTAAGCTGCGATCTAAGTTATATCTGCTGGGTTGCTCATTGTGTAATGTTTTCTCCTCGCCAGGGGAGGTGTGTCGATCGTGAGGCGTCCCCAACCCTTTCGCGTTTTCTGTCAGATTGGCTGCTACTAGTATCCATGCTTTGATTTACAGCTGACACACCATATCATGTAGTCTATTTGTGGATTAGGAGCAGTTGTGTTTTGTGTGTCAATAGCCTATAGCTTAGTCCAAGTTTGCATCGCTAGCTAGTTAACTAGGCTACCAGTATCCTAGCTGAATTTCACAAAATCTGAAGTAGATTGCATATCTAAAAAAAATAATAAAAATAAAAATTCTTCATGTATCCATACCATCCTTACCTTGATCTTGGTGTTTGTATTTCAAAGCCATGTCTAACATAATTTTTCCGCAAGAATAGGCCATTCTTTATGCTAGATAGAAAACAACCACTGCAACAATTTTATTTTCACTTTATTTAAGATAATGGGTGTGGCAAAGGTGCTTCAATTACATATAGGCATAACACCGTAACTTCAGCGCGGCAAAAATCTTAACGTTGGTAAAACAAAGGCAGAGTGTCTTAACTCAAGCGTAACTGAATTCCAGCGTTCTAGAGTGCAGCGGAACAAAGCTAAAAGACCTTAACTGATGTTACAGGTTTCTGCCTTTGCTTTCTCTCTGCTTTTGGAAGTTATGGCAAAAACAACATCCTATTTTTAGCAGAAAAGAACAAAATTGACTCATGATATTTTTCCACATGATAAAACTGATGTCCATTGTTCCAAAATGACTAACTCATTTTGACCAAAATTGAAGTTAAGGTCTTTTGCCTTTGTACGGCAGTAAAGTCCCTGACAAAAGTCTTGTCGCTTGTGTACAAATTGACCTGAAGTGCCGCTGAAATATATTTCTTATGAAGATTTTTTTCAAGAAATGGCTCATTTTAATCCCAACAGCTTTTGCAATAATGTTTCAGTGCAAAATGAAACTGTCAAAAATATTCTAATATTCACAGCTTGGTAAAGCCCATTGAGTCAATTTTTGCAAAGACATAAGTGTTGTTGCCTTGTCATATGAACTTCACCTGTGACTAATAATGGATCAATTAGATCTCAGGTGTGTATAAAAAGAAGTTTGTTGGCTCGAAAATCCAAGGCCAGCCCATTTTCCACTGCAGCAGAGCTCCATAAGACCTGGTCACCTGAAGTCCCTGTGTCAACCAGAATAGTTTGTCGGATTCTGTCTCGAAATGGCCTCCATGGTCGAATCAGTCCCCAGAAGCCAGCACTAAACAAAAGACAATTGAAAAACCGTATGGCATTTGCCAAAGCCCACAGCCTGCTAAAAGGATGGACGCTGGAAAAGTGGCAGAAGGTGTATTTTTCAGATTAATCTTCTGTTGAATTACACCACAGTCGCCCCAAATATTGCAGGAGACCTACTGGAGCCCGCACGGATCTGAGAATCACCCAGAAAACAGTGAAATTTGGTAGCGGAAAAATCATGGATCACGGAACATTTGGATCTCACAGCACCACTACTTAATTTGCTGACATATTTTTGTATTTGCATTAAATTTGTTTTTGTAAATTTGTAAATTTCTGCATAGGCAACAAAACTTTTGTCTTGCCAAAATTTGACCTTTCTGTCTTGATTAAATGATAAATCTTTTTTCAGTGAAACTAATTTATTTCAGTGCATTAAACATCATTTGGGAGGGTTTAAGCTTTTCATATGAGCTATTTCTAACACCAATTGATTAATTAAAAGTCAGGTTAATAGCAGGTGTTTCTACAAAATAGATAAGCGACACGACTTTTGTCAGGGACTGTATATATTTGAGTGACCTATCCCTTTGTTTGTTGATAAATGTAAAAGTGTGTTAAAAAAGCTGACCCTTTTTAGAATTTCACTCTCATTCACAGGGTAAACACAGTGAAGTTTTGAAAGCTGCTAAATCCTTCCTTTACCCCACCAACATTAATGGTTACCTATGGCAAAATGTCGGAGTCTTATTTTGCTGTTGTGAATGGATTTACACTGTAATATCTAAGCTAGCTGGTTAGTCAGTCGTTGTAATGAATGATTTGATGATTCTCTTTAGTTCATCAACAAACATGTTGGTGTGGTGTTAAACCTGGCTGCTTCAGCATTTTGACCTGTTAAACTGTGTTAATCTTTCAAAGCGTATACTTTTTTTGGTCCGTTATTAATGCCGGATTAATCTTTAGGCTCTGCTCATTCATTCATTAGAGCAGATTGCCCTGCCAAGGCCCCAAAATAGCACCCTGTTACCAAAGAAACGGGGCCCCTCTCTCTCTCTGTCTCTCTCTATCCAACCAAAAATGGAGCTTTCCAATCACTATTGTGTATTGGTTAACAAAGTTGCCTGTTTCAAGAATGTGCTTCTGAAAGGTCGGCATGTTGCAATCCTGTCTGTGGGTGTGTCTCGTATCGAAGGTGAAACATTTGCCAGTTGAAGGAGGTTCTTCTCATGATGTGTGATGTGGGCGGGTATGTCAGAGCATACATCCGCTGTGTCTCTAAAAACGTGCGATGTGTAAGAGGAAGCATGATGTCAGTCGCAACCTTGGTAACACAGTGTAGGTGCCCATGAATCCGCCCACAGATACGACAAAGATCCGCCTGCCAGGACGAAGCAAAGCTGGCCATCTAGTAGCCAACAGCCGTCTCCTCCCCCCCTCCTGTCCCTGCGAAAGCTCCCCCTTAATCCCGGGCCTTTTGATAGGCTCTGGTAACCAGGGCAACAGTCTTGTATGCATGTCAGCTGATGTGTGTCCAAAGTGCCTGCAGTGCACAAGAGGGGGAGAAAACAAGTCGTCTTTGTTGGAGTGTCCTCACCACCAAAGGTCGCTGTAAAGAGCTGATATGAACCGATCTTTTCTCTTACGTTAAATTGTGTCCAAAGGTTGTCCTACCTAGAACATGCGTGTGTTCTTATGAGCATGAGATCATGTTTACAATCAAGTTATTATGAAGGAAGTGAAACACTTTAGTCTTTCTTGACTTGTTATACAATACTTCTGTGCAGCAACTATACGTTTAGTTGTCATCAGGTGTTAAATCTGGCGTCTCAGGTTGCCAGGTCTCGTTTTCTCACTGCTCCAGACACTTGAAAGACATGATGCCAGATTTTTTGATGATTGACACCAGGGTGAACCCATCTGTCTGTGTGGACATTGGTTATGGGGCTATGAACATCCTGCCATCTGCGTTGGGTTGTTTTTGCTTTCATGTAGGCTATTATTGCATATATGCCTAAGTATGTTTGGTCACTTTATAGTTTATAGTCCAGTTGTCACTGTTAAACAACTAATAACTCTTCCCTTCAATAAACTCCTTATTACTGCTAATAGTTAGTATGGTTGTTTAGTTATAGGTATTGGGCTAGATTAAGGGATGTAGATTAAGGTCATGCAGAATAAGGCATTAATATGAGCTTTTTATAAGTACTAATAAACAGCCAATATCCTAGTAATTTGCATGCTAATAAGCAACTAGTAAATAGTGAGAATTGAACCCTAAACTAAAGTGTTACCATTTTTTTATGATGCAACATCGGACAGAATCTAGCTTTATAAGCAGCAAGTCACTTTTATTGCTGCATCATTATGTTTTTTAAAGGGTTAGTTCACCCAAAAAAAAACAAAAAAAATTTTTATAAAGTCCTCCTAGGTGTACATGACATTATTCTTTCAGACAAATAAAATCGGAGTTATATTAAGAGTCTGGCTCTTCCAAGCTTTATAATGGCAGTGAATTGTTGTTTTTGAAGTCCATAAAAGTGCATCTATCCATCATAAAAG
Source organism: Gobiocypris rarus (assembly GCA_023029165.1). Lineage (NCBI taxonomy): Eukaryota > Metazoa > Chordata > Actinopteri > Cypriniformes > Gobionidae > Gobiocypris > Gobiocypris rarus. Next base: position 28,398,966 of record CM040915.1, on the reverse strand, counting down.
TGCTCCTCACGGCTCCAGGGGGTTTAATTCTGAAGTGAAGTGATGTGTTTGTGTAAGAAAAATATTAATATTTAAAATAGACTGAAATGACTAACTTCCAGCGGACGGTGGTACGCATTGATTTACGGCGAAAGAGTAACCCTTGAACCCTTGACACATGCGTATTGATGAACGCAGAAGTGCAGAGGATAGATCAAAAACAAGACACCGGTCATGAATTAGAAGTCTAAAATGTGGATTTTTAGAGAAATGGCGTAGGATTTCGATATAAGAGAAGAAAGAGGGGCTTGGGTTTGTTGCCAAGCCCTATCCACGAGAGGAGTCGGGGTTACTCTTAGTCTGTTAAGTTTTAAATATGGATATTTTTCTTATACAAACGTGCCACTTCGCTTCAGAATGCCTTTATTAACCCCCCAGTGCCATGTGGGCCAGTTATATGATGGATAGATGCACTTTTATCGTCACTGCCATTATAAAGCTTTGAAAAGCCAGGACATTTTTAATGTAACTCTGATTGTATTCGTCTGAAAGAAGTAAGTCATATACTCCTAGGATGACTTGAGGGTGAGTAATCATGGGCTAATTTAAAATCCCTTTAAATAGGTGTAACAATAATTAAGGGGACAAAACTATTGTTTTAAAAATAATACATCCTTCATAAGCTTGTAGGCGTTGATTCATGGGGGAAGTTCTGTGAAATGGTTTTGAATGTTGTGAAAAATGTTAAGTGATTATAACTGGTAGTTGAAAGATTAATGAATTAACCAGAATGTCCTAAAGGAAGATGCAAAGGATTCCTATTGGAATTTTATAATTTGGAAACTATCTTTATGGGATCATAAGAATGCAATCAAAATCAAAAAAGGATCTGACTGGATTAATTGAAACTCTTGGAGGATCTTTACAATTTATTTGATTCTTTGTCTCCTCCTAGATATGTTCTTAAATACTGTTGCAAGCAAATGCAAAAGTGATAGAAATAATGGGAGGGAAAAAAAATATACAGTATACAGTAACGCACATCTCATATTTTTCCATCACCATGTCCCCTTAGTACGGGGGCATGGTGATTATAACAAGATGGGAAGAAAAACTATACTACAATGCATTTGCATTCTCGCACACAACTTTCCCTAATGCCCAGTACACATTATACGATTTTAGGCTGTCCCAGATAAAAAATGACCAATTGTGGGGATTTCTGTGGTAGTGGCTCCTAAATGGTGGTCCTACGTCGCACAGCGAGAGAGGTTCAAAGACAGCCGTTGTCAAGGTCTTGTGATCAAAAATTAGCATGATCATCTCACTAGTTGTTTGCCGCTACAACCTAGGTCTACAATAAAAATGCAACATGAAATGGCGTATTAATCAACACAACATGGTGCTAAAACGTAAAACTACTTACCTCAAGCTCCATTTACATAATTGGCACGCCAAGTTGGCCTCTTTTTCCTAGCAATGACCACCTCTACAGGTGCTGGTCATATAATTAGAATATCATCAAAAAGTTAAACTTGTATATTATATTCATTCATTACACACAGACTGATATATTTCAAATGTTTATTTCTTTTAATTTTGATGATTATAACTGACAACTAAGGAAAATCCCAAATTCAGTATCTCAGAAAAATTTTAATATTGTAGAAAGGTTCAATATTGAAGACACCTGGTGCCACACTCTAATCAGCTAATTAACTCAAAACACCTGCAAAGGCCTTTAAATGGTCTCTCAGTCTAGTTCTTTGCAAAAGAGGCTGGCTGTTCACAGCGCTCTGTGTCCAAGCACATTAATAGAGGAAAGGAAAAGATGTGGTAGAAAAATTGTACAAGCAATAGGGATAACCGCACCCTGGAGAGGATTGTGAAACAAAACCCATTCAAAAATGTGGGGGAGATTCACAAAGAGTGGACTGCAGCTGGAGTTAGTGCTTCAAGAACCACTACACGCAGACGTATGCAAGACATGGGTTTCAGCTGTCGCATTCCTTCTGTCAAGCCACTCTTGAACAACAGACAGTGTCAGAAGTGTCTCGCCTGGGCTAAAGACAAAAAGGACTGGACTGCTGCTGTCCAAAGTTATTTTCTCTGATGAAAGTAAATTTCGCATTTCCTTTAGAAATCAGGGTCTCAGAGTCTGGAGAAAGAGAGGAGATGCATACAATCCACGTTGCTTGAGGTCCAGTGTAAAGTTTTCACAGTCAGTAATGGTTTAGGGTGCCATGTCATCTGCTGGTGTTGGTCCACTGTGTTTTCTGAGGTCCAAGGTCAACATAGCTGTATACCAGGAAGTTTCAGAGCACTTCATGCTTCCTGCTGCTAACCAACTTTATGGAGATGCAGATTTCATTTTCCAACAGGACTTGGCACCTGCACACAGTGCCAAAGCAACCAGTACCTGGTTAAAGGACCATGGTATACCTGTTCTTAATTGGCCAGCAAACTCACCTGACCATAACCCTATTAAAATCTATGGTGTATTGCAAAGAGGAAAATGCGATATGCCAGATCCAACAATGCAGAAGAGCTGAAGGCCACTATCAGAACAACCTGGGCTCTCATAACACCTGAGCAGTGCCACAGACTGATCGACTCCATGCCACGCTGCAGTAATTCAGGCAAAAGGAGCACCAACTAAGTCTTGAGTTCTGTATATGCTCATACTTTTCATGTTCATACTTTTCAGTTGGCCAAGATTTCTAAAAATCCTTTCTATGTATTTTAATTTTCCGAGATACTGAATTTGGGATTTTCCTTAGTTGTCAGTTATAATCATCAAAATTAAAAGAAATAATAATTTGAATATAATACACAAGTTTCACTTTTTGAATGGAATTAGTGAAATAAATCAACTTTTAAATGATATTCTAATTATATGTGCAGCACCTGTATATTCCCTCTTTTGCTTCCTCCTCTTTTTTTTTCAAGACCAAGACCAGAAAAATCTGTTCAAACGATTTGAAAAACTAAAATTGTGAACGTTTGTATAAAATCAAAATGATGTTAGCAATCTTGCTCATATTTGTGAAACCAGCGATCTTGCTCTTGGGATATTGCGTTATTATATCCTATGTAATAGTATAAAAAAACAATATCTCATACAAGTACTTTTGAAATCATATCTAAAATTTTGGGGCATTTGTATGAATTTTGGGCATTACATTTTTACATCTTAGTTTCAGACCCGAGACAAGACTGAGTACAAATGTGGTCGAGACAGAGACAAGACCATGTCGTACCCAAGTTTATTACATCCATGTCGTATAGTGTGATTTGTAATGATCTTATAGGATTTTAATGATCTTACAGAATTTCAACCAAATTATAACAGAGCAATAATAGGCATAAAAAATGAATTTCTGTCAATAAATCTCCAGAGCTTTGTTTAATACTCCATTGAAGATTGTTATTTCTGTTTTATCTTCTAAAAATATCACCGTATATTTGGTGACGTGTAACATTTTCTAATATATAACAACTGAATATTTTATATTTTTAACTGTGGGATCAGCTACTAAATTAAACTTAAAGTTGCATAAATCCTTAAAGGAACACTCCACCGTTTTTAGAAATAGGGCTTATTCAACTTCTTTCCTACATTTAGATATGTGGGCAAATGCATTTTTGTCTCAGTGCATGAATTGTTTTAGATTGGCAGGGTCACCGCTAGCTTAGCTTAGCATAAGGAATGGAATCCTATGTTGCCAGCTAGCATGTCCCGAGTAAAAGTGAGAAGAAAAAAAACCCACCTAATTACTTCTTGTGGCCTGCGTATTCACAACGAGTACAACTTGCACAGGCGAAGCACTGCTACCAGATATCACCCACGGAACTTGTGGGATTTCATGTGTTTTGCGTGATATCGCCGCACCCAAGTAGCAGTGTAGAGGCCACTAGAAGTAATTAGGTGTTTGTTTTTTTTTCCTTTTTTGGATCACTTTCACTTTGTTGCCAGCTAGCATGTCCTGAGTAAAATTGATACCCCCCCCCACACACACACACCTAATTACTTCTTGTGGCCTGCGTATTCACAACGAGTACAAATAGCGATGCATATATTGACTAGGCGATTTCTTAGGCAGATATTGACTTGGGACTATATTAGGGTGAAGCACAGGCGAAGCACTGCTACTTGGGAGCATTATGCTAAGCTAAGTTAGTGGCGACCCTGCCAATCTAAAACAATGCATGCACTGAGACAAAAATGCATTTGCCCACAAATCTAAATGTAGGAAAGATGTTGAATAAGCCCTATTTCTAAAAATGGTGGAGTGTTCCTTTAATGTTCTCTCTGTATGTTTTATTTCAAAAAGTGTTGTGTCACTGTAGTTGAAACGCTCCTCTAAATGTATTACAACAGATCCTATTTTGCACACTCAACACCCACAAAATTGATATGGAAAAGCTGCTGGGAGGGCAGATAGGACTGGAGGACTTCATCTTCGCTCACATAAAAGGGATCAAAAAGGAGGTGGAGGTGAACAAAGCTGAGGATGCACTTGGCCTCACCATCACAGACAATGGAGCTGGATACGCCTTCATAAAGGTAGGCTCACAATGAGGCTTCTTTCTAGAACAGGCTGTTATTATGGGATGTCAGCCCTTCAGCAGTGTAGTTTTCTAAGCGTAGCGCACATACTGTAGCTTGTCGTAATACTATCTCTTCCCATGCACAGCCAATGATTTGCATGTTTTTGAATATAAACAAATCTAGTGCCTGAAGAGTATTTTATGACATTGTGTAAGTTGTAAGATATCCCTCTTTATAAATACATTATTTACTCTTTTGTCTGATGTCAGCTTTGTTTGGCCATGCTTTGATTGAGAGAAGTTAATCATTTAATTTATAAGTTGTAATTTACAAGGACTCTGTAAGATCAAATGCTGTAATTGCAGCTCTGAACGCTGGTTTTGTATCTTTAAAGCAAATTGTTAATTGTTTCAGACCCATTTAAAAAAAAAAAATTATACACAGGTAATTGTTTTATAGCCTAGGTAGGTAATGGTTAAAGTAAAAGTACACCTAAAATCTATTTGGTGAATGACTACTTTAACATGTTAACAGCTGAAGGGTGTGTACGTGTGTGTTTTCCATTTGGCAGCGCATCAAAGAGGGCAGTGTGGTGGATGGGGTGAAGGTGATCTGTGTGGGAGATCATATCGAATGCATTAACGGAAAGAACATTGTGGGGATGAGGCACTATGAGGTGGCGCGAATGCTGAAGGAGCTGCCAAAAAATCAGTCCTTTACCCTCAAACTGGTGGAGCCCATGAAAGCCTTCGGTTTGTCATTTATTCATGTACTATTTTTGTATATTCTTAATTTTGAATACTGCACGTGACTGACTGTATGTCAGAAAATCTTCTCAAGATTTCAATGATCAGTTTCCAATTATTATATAATATCTTTAGCGACCCGGATCTAAGTTTTAACACGGATGGATCTCTACCTGTCACGATAATATAAATCTCTCCTGAAATTAGAGTAACAATTACAGAAGAGTAAAATAAAATGTATTTTGTGACCTTCTGGAGCTTGGAAGGGTTCAGTTTGAGCAGATGTTTTACACCATCATCACTGTCCTCGTCAGAGCTCATTTCCAAGTACATTCAGCATCTGGCTCATATTCGCCATCTCAAACATATTCTCAAAACTATCATTTTCAACATCTTCAAAATCCATATTTTGATCGCTGACAGCTTCTTCACCAGATCCACCATCAAGTGACCGTGACACTAATATTTGACTGCATTTAGTACTTGCTCTACAGTAAATCCATGAGCCATAAGTTTTGCTGATGATACTTCCTATTTTTTTGTTTTCTACCTGCAGTAACTATGAGTGAAACATCACTTCATCATTGCCTATCAGACATTGAATTGAACTGCACTTATTCAGTCATCAAATATTGATTAAAAAATACTTGCACTGTTACACAACTCAGTGCAAGTGTCTTCTATTTCTCCTCAGACTTCATTATGTAATCTATTAAATGTAAATTTAATGTTCTTTCTTTCACTTGGCAGAGATGCTTGAACCAAGGTCAAGAGGAGGCGGAGGCAAATCCTCAGGAGAGGGCAAGATAGGCACAGGCAGAGAAACCCTCAGATTGCGCTCAAAGGGTCCCGCAACAGTCGAGGAGATGGTAACCGTGTTTTCTCAATGTTTCCATAGCTTGTAATAATATTAGCAACATGGTTGCTAAAGTTGATAGTCTATATAATGCCTTTCTATTTCTCAACAGCCCACTGAGTTTGAAGAGAAGGCAGTGAAGAAAGTGGATGATCTTCTTGAGAGTTACATGGGCATTCGAGACACTGAATTAGGTGAGATCTGAAGTGTGTATCACATCATGGAATGTACATCACCTATTTTTATAAGATTTTATAAAGGTTCAATTTTGACATCAAATTGTGTTTTAACAAAATACACTACTGTATTTCCTGTGATGGCTCCCACATGGGTCACATGATCCTTTAGAAATCATTCTAATATGATGATTTGATGCTCAAGAAACATTAATTATCATCAAATTTGAAAACAAATGTGCTCCTTAATTTTTTTGAGGAAACTGATACTTTTTTTTCGAGGTTCTTTGATGAGACTGAACGTTAAAATATAAAGTATTTTGTAACATTATAAATGTCTTTTGCTTTAATTAATTGAATGCAGCCTTGCTGAATATTAATTTCTTTATTTAATCAGGTTAAACTCATTGAGTTTAAATTCTCTTTTACAAGAGTTGACCTGGCCACAAATAACATTCACAACATCAAACAAGCCAATACAATCAAGGATCACAGCAACAATTTACCAAGGCATAAAAGTATACCTTAAACTCATTCAGTGATACAAACATGGTCAGCTTTATAAAATTTAGTAGATTATTCCAAGCAACAGAATCATTATATTTGAAGTCTTTTTTCCTCCTCACTTCTGCACAGCGGCCACGATGGTGGAGGTGGGCAGAGACAAGAACAACCCTGACGAGTTTGCCATGGCTCTGGACCAGGCCCTCGGTGACTTTGCCTTCCCAGACGAGTTTGTGTTTGACGTCTGGGGAGCCATCGGTGACGCCAAACAGGGACGGTTTTAAACGCTGCTACGCACACACCACCATACACTGAAAAACTGCACAACTCTGAACACGATCCCCTTGATTTCAGCCGTTTAAAGGAACACTCCACCGTTTTTAGACAGTTTCAACTTCTTTCCTACATTTAGATATGTGGGCAAATGCATTTTTGTCTCAGTGCATGCATTGTTTTAGTTTGGCAGGGTCGCCGCTAGCTTAGCTTAGCATAATAAATGTAATCCTATGTTTCCAGCTAGCATGTCCCGAGTAAAAGTGATAACCCCCCCCCACCTAATTACTTCTTGTGGCCTGCGTATTCACAACGAGTAGAACTTGGGACTATATTAGGGTGAAGCACAGGCGAAGCACTGCTACCAGATATCACCCACGGAAGTGTTGCGTGATATCTCTGCCCCAAAGTAGCAGTGTAGAGTCCAAAAGAAGTAATTAGGTGGGTTTTTTCCCTTTTTTGGATCACTTTTACTGGGGACATGCTAGCTGGCAACATAGAATTCCATTCATTATGCTAAGCTAAACTAGCGGCGACCCTGCCAAACTAAAACAATGCATGCATATCTAAATGTAGGAAATAAGTTGAATAAGCCCTTTTTCTAAAAACGGTGGCGTGTTCCTTTAAATATAAAAACAAAACCTAAAGAAACGTAATAATAAATATCACCACTGTATTTTTCTTCACATAATACATTCTCAAGCCTTTAAAACGCTTCAATAGCATTTAGTCACCAAGTTTTGACCTATCATTAGAATTTATTTCTGTGGGTAGCTTTTTTTAGTTGAAGGTAGGAGTATATGATATTTAACACAAGCAAAGGGAAAGGGTGATATTTGAAACACTCTTTTGCATAGAAAGCATTTTGTATAGAATTATGGATATACATCATTAGAGCTATTTTAGACTTTTTAATTTATTTAATAAAGTGATAAGACTTTCGAAAAATTGCAGCGTCAATAGCTGATTGTCATTTTAGTGAATTCAGAATGTATACATGAACATGGTCATAAGTAAAAGGTGCCATACAGACAGTTAATTTCAGAAATATCACAAATGAATTATCACATTGTTGATTTTATTGTAAAATACAATCCAAAAGGGATCACTTTGTATGATAGACGTATGTTTATTTTTGTGTGCCTTCACTGTTGTGTTGTCAATTTTGTATGAACAATTTATATTGCACTCAAATCACAGGTTTTTGTCTTTGCCTGATTTGTTTTCACATTAAAGGTGAAAAAAAAGATGTACTAAATTACTTTGTGAATTTGATCATTCACTGTTGATCAAATAATAAACTGTTGCCTATCTAGTTCCTCTTATCATCATTTTAACAAAGCTTAACATCTTCATAAATGATTGGCGTTTATCATAAAAAGCCAGTGTCATTTAATTCTAATTTAAAGCACTGCATTAGACTCAGGCGGTTGTAAAGGCCACCAGCAGTCGAGAAGTGGAACAGAGGGAATATCTGGATAAAGACTGCCCTCTGCTGTACCACAAATCATCAGCTTATGTGGTTTTTACAATAATATGCAACTGCTATATGAACATAAAGATGGTTGTAAGTTATTTGATTTTTACACTCTTAGGAAAAAAAGTTAAATGGGGCTCTTGATTTAATTTGTCAAAAATGTTCAATAATGAGAAATGTCTTTAAAAGGATTGCATAACACTTGCGTGTTTAACAGGTTATTTGAATTTTATGATAAAGTAGCCTATGTTTATTAGTGTTTTCATTCATAAAATTTAATCAAAATTTAAAAAAAAATAAAAAAATTACTAAATCCATACAATTATAACATGATGGGAACCCTTAAAAGGTTCTATACCTTTTTTTCTAAGTGTACCAACAAGACAATTTCAAGGTAAATTCCTCAAAGTTCAGAAACAAAATCATAATTATTGGTCTTGCATTTAAACCACCTTTCAAAAGTTTAGGGTCAGCATTTATTTGAATCTGAAACAGGGTTTCTGCGGCTCTTTAAAAGTCTTCGCCCTTACACAAATGAAGGGCTTTAAAAGGTCTAAAGTCAGAAGAGAACGTCTTAAAGTCCCCCTGCAGTTAATTTTAAAGTTAATTTCTTTGATCACCAAGATAGTGTATTGGAATGCCTTAAAATAGCTTGAATTTAATATAGTGGATCCATAATTATGCAAATTAGCCCCGCCTCCACTCAAACACACCAGCTCAAAGATCAACTTTTACTGTAGTAAACCCTGCACAACGGTATCGCTCTTTACAAAGTCGGACACATAATGGTAGTTAATACACTATCAGAAAAAGAAGAAAAAAAGTTACAGTGGAGGTACAATTTTACAACAAAACATATAACTGGACCTTTAAAGGCACACAATTGTTCCTTAGGGTACAATTATACCATTGTTTTCCTCTACTTGGAGGTAAAAATGTACCCTTAAAGGGCTACTTCAAATTTGTATTAGAAACCTGGGAGTATATTCACATGATCGTACTTTCCCCCCTCAAAAAAAAAAAAAAGTATTTTATTTCTGGGGAAAAAATCCTCCGTCATCTGAGGTTTTTTTGGCCAGAGGCTAAGACTACAGCCAGCAGGAGGCGCTATTTCCACATGTTTTCAACATCGCACTCACAGCACTCGGCTCGGGCAGCTGCGGAGATTCATGTAAACGGAGCGGTGGAGAGCAAAGTGAGTGTTTCAACTTTTCAAATGAATTCCTATGAAAGTTAAGCTTCCAAAGATATGAACTGAAAATGCGCCAGACTGAACACGCGCTGTGAATGCAGCCGCGAATCCCGCGATTATCTCAGCTCAGCTCATGTGATGAATGTAATCTGACTCCTGCTGCGTTTGTGCCGTGACACTCAATCGGCTCACTAACAATATATTGAACAGACACGTTCAGTTTTTAACTGTAGTGTCTCTAACTGAACTAATTTTATGAAAATGAATGCGGTGGGCAAGTGATCCAGTAGCTGTGCATAGAGTGGCCTCGCAGGGCAGTGAGTAAGTGCATTTTGGGAGTTGTTGTCTTTTATCCTCATGAGACAAAAATAAAAATGTCTGTCTTTTCTCAGTCTAGAAGGCACCAAATTCAAAAATAATTTCACATTTCTACTACATAAATGACCCAGTTTATATACAGATTCATCTTCCCAGCGCAAAAGTATCGACCTAGTGAAGGCCACTTGTACCTAAAAGGTAAAATGTTGTACTCTTTTATTGAGTGTATGATTAGTCTTTTGCTTGACTGTTATCAAATAGCTAATAATGTGTTACTAATGTTACACAAACCATGTTCTCGTTCACCATCTCCGAGTCAGACAGCTGCCTTATAAGAATCAGCATCCTTTAGAAATGCTTAGAATGACTGTGGAGCTTAGAAAGACATATAGTTCATCATAACATTTTAATACCCATCATATACATAATTCACCCGCTTTATTGCTAAAAGTACCAGATTTTTCATGTCAACAGAAAAAATACTGGGATCTTGAGACTCCTCTGCCTCTCAGCATAGTAATGGTAAGGTAGTTTGTGACGTCAGAGGAACAGTCGATTTTAAACCACGTTTTTTAAACCGTATTTGTTTCACTGCAGTTAAGAAAAAAAACAAAAAAAAAACAATCCCCAGCAATGAAATTGACTTCTGAATTTGCACATGTTTTTTCTGAAAGCATATTAAAAACCCCACATAGACATATAAACAACATTACAAACTTGATTTTAACCCCAGGGGGTCTTGAAAATCATAATGTCATGGCATTAAATGTTGCATACATTGCAAAAAATGAATCTTCAATATTTTTGTCAAGTTTTCCAATATACAGGAGCTGTACATTATTCATATAATTAGAATATCATCAAAAAGTTGATTTATTTCACTAATTCCATTCAAAAAGTGAAACTTGTATATTATATTCATTAATTCATTACACACAGACTGATATATTTTAAATGTTTATTTCTTTTAATTTTGATGATTATAACTGAATAACTAAGGAAAATCCCAAATTCAGTATCTCAGAAAATTTGAATATTGTGAAAAGGTTCAATATTGAAGACCAATATTGACCACACTCTAATCAGCTAATTAACTCAAAACACCTGCAAAGGCCTTTAAATGGTCTCTCAGTCTAGTTCTGTAGGCTACACAATCATGGGAAAGACTGCTGACTTGACAGTTGTCCAAAAGATTACCATTGACACCTTGCACAAGGAGGGCAAGACACAAAAGGTCATTGCAAAAAGGCTGGCTGTTCACAGAGCTCTGTGTCCAAGCACATTAACAGAAAGCCGAAGGAAAGAAAAAGTTGTGATAGAAAAAAGTGTACTCTTGTACACTCTTGAACAACAGACAGCGTCAGAAGCGTCTCGCCTGGGCTAAAGACAAAAAGGACTGGAATCCTGCTGAGTGGCCCAAAGTTATGTTCTCTGATGAAAGTAAATTTTGCATTTCCTTTAGATATCAGGGTCCCAGAGTCTGGAGGAAGAGAGGAGAGGCACACAATCCATGTTGCTTGAGGTCCAGTGTAAAGTTTCCAGTCAGTAATGGTTTGGGGTGCCATGTCATCTGCTGGTGTTGGTCCACTGTTTTCCAAGGTCAACGCAGCCGTTTACCAGGAAGTTTTAGAGCTTCCTGCTGCTGACCAACTTTATACAGATTGGTGCCAAAGCAACCAGTACCTGTTTTAAGGACCATGGTATCCCTGATCTTAATTGGCCAGCAAATTCGCCTGACTTTAACCCCATATAAAATCTATGTGAAGAAGAAGATGCAATATGCTAGAGTCTAGACCCAACAATGCAGAAGATCTGAAGGCCACTATCAGAGCAACCTGGGCTCTCATAACACCTGAGCAGTGCCACAGACGGATCGACTCCATGCCACGCTGCATTGCTGCAGAAATTCAGGCAAAAGGAGCCCCAACTAAGTATTGAGTGTTGTACATGCTTATACTTTTCATGTTCATACTTTTCAGTTGGCCAAGATTTCTAAAAATCTTTTCTTTGTATTGGTCTTAAGTAATATTCTAATTTTCTGAGATACTGAATTTGGGATTTTCCTTAGTTGTCAGTTATAATCATCAAAATTAAAAGAAATAAACATTTGAAATATATCAGTCTATGTGCAATGAATATAAGTTTTCTTAAAAGTTTATAATAAAGTTTATAATAAAAGTTTCACTTTTTGAATGGAATTAGTGAAATAAATAAACTTTTTGATTCTAATATGACCAGCACCTGTATATATATCCAAAGATCTTTAAATCAAAACTAACTTCATTTCAATCAATTACACAGAAAAGAAGACTTCATGTTGTGTCATTTTGTATCTCCATTTTTTTGCACAAATACTGAGGCAAACCTTTTTTTGCAGTGTGATCAGAAGGTACAGTAAGTTATTTCCATATTCTAATGTTTGGGAGCAGAGCAATTCAACCATACTTCTTTGTCAAATTAAAGTGATGGATATCGGTTGAAAGTTGTATTTTCAAACTCTGAAGTGTTGCTAATACAACCCATTGTGTTCTCCTTAGACATTACTTTTAGAAAACATGGCGTATAGTGTTCCCTCTTGAGTCCTTAAATTCTTTACTTGGTTTAAAGAGATATTTAAAAACGGCAGAAATCCTGTTAAATATTTTATATTTTGTAACATTATAAATGCTGACTTATTTTAAGTACAATCAGTTTGGATGTTTAAGTAATTTCAACTTAAATTACATTAAACTGACATAAAAATCTTGTATAACTTGAAAAAAAGAAAGTTGCAAATTGCTTAACTTATTTTGATGAGTTAAAGCAACGTAAAATCATTTGTCATAACTTATTGACCATTTAAAAAAACAAAACAAAAACATTTTATAAGAGCCTAATTTTAATGGCATGTAGGGATATTTTTGTATTATAATTGTATTTAATTTTTTTACTTATGTTGTGTCATTAAAAATATTTTATTATGCTCAAAATAAAGTTGAAACAATGCAGCACTCAAATTAAGACCCAGGAGAAGGGCCTGAGACAATATTTCCATAAAGTACCTTTGGGAAACTTGTAACTAAAAGATAAATATATTAAGTATCAGTCACTCTACTGTACAAGATAACACTGAAATAACTATATTACAATATTTTATATATCAACTTTATTTGTAGCCTCATTTTACATATTGGTAAAAAATACAGTATGGTGAAGAAAGACGATTCCCCTCTCAACCCCCCCACCCCACACCCAAAAAAAAAAGCCAGTTTACATTAGTCCTTAAATCACACGTATTGTTAATATTAAAAATTTCTCCTTTAAAACCAAAGGCAACTCCATATATTGAGGACTAAAACTTGGCAAGTTTAAGAGATACTGTTCACATTTCTAATAGCCTTAACATAACAGATCAGTCACGCTCATGAAAACAAATCATATGTTCGTTTTTAGGTGGGTAGGGTTTGGGGATTATAAGGCCCTTCATACATGGGTAACTGGATCAGTTTTACAGCAGCTTTGCAAGATATGGCTTGGAAGCACAAGAATTGCTTTTTAAGAGTGTTAAATGTTTCTTAGTCAGACAAAACATGGAGTGCCTTGAGAATGCAGTCAATATGGACATAAGATTTGAATTTCTGAAATGCAAGATAAAAAAAATTAAAAAAAACTATTTTAGCACCCTTTATGTGACATGGACAGTAAGTATGCTTTGGTTCTCAAAGTAATAAGCCAATCTACCGCAAGCTGCTATACCTTGAAATGTAATCAGTAGATGCATTATAAATTCCTTCGTTTTTGAAGCTTTTCTTGTGCTATAGCAGGTCAAATGAAATCACAGGAGGAGTTGAGGTTGGGAATGAACGGATGGATGGATGGATGGATGTAGTGTGCCCAGCAGAGCGATTTAGTGCTCTTGCTGAGATCTTTCCATGCCACTTCTGCCCTCCTTAGAGTTCATCACCAACATGAGCGGTCCTGAAGGCATCTCCAGTCAGCTTCTCTTGAGCTTCCTTCATGCTGGCCACAACTGCACATGGAAAGAACATTTAGCTTGTTTTGCCTCACATTGCATTTAAGCCTATTTTGTTTTTCAAATTCAACTTTAGAATGGACCACGACGCCAAGACGCCAAGACACACACACACGTTGTGTTGCTATTCGAATGCCACAGTTTACTATACAAAGTGAATGTACAAATATAATCAGGCAAATACAGGGCATTATGATATTACCAATCCAGAATCATTGGGGAGACATGCTACTGACGACATTTCTGCAAAAATATATTTTGTTGTTTCTTGCATATTTCGCAACACTTTCAAAGGAAAATCTCCACTGAGTGGCATTGAGGCCACATACCACATTTACATTACATGGTTCAAGTAACCCAATTTTTCCTCCGATGCGGTCAGGGCCTAGAATTAACACTCGCCAAGCACCAAATGAGGCATTGGCGAGTATATGAAACAGTGTCACTCGCCAGTCGACCGGTAAAATTATGAATTCTGAACAAATGTGAAAGGACGCTCGGGACAGTTGACGGGCCAGCACTGCATTGTCAGAAGTTTAAGCCTTGAGAATTTTTAAGTAATCAAGCGCAAAAAACGTGAAAGGGAGCTAATTTCGCTACTTGCACGTTGGCAGTTACAGCCGCGGACTCGGTTATGTATCCAACCCTCGTTCCCTGAAGGAGGGAGCGGAGACGTTACATCCCGTAGCCACATTGCTGTACCATTGCTGTGAACGAGTCACGACTCAGCTCCTCAGTGAAAAACAAATGTGCATTGCATCCGTTTCCGTATTTATACTCGCGCTGCAGCGCATTGGCTCGTTCTGTAAACACTCTAATAGGGCTCCCAGAAGTGATCCAAATACGGTGACGTGGACGTAACGTCTCCATTCCCTCCTTCAGGGAATGAGGGTTACATACGTAACCGAGGCGATTTTCACTGATATCTAATATTTTGGTGTTATTACTAGGTATGCAACGATCCGATACTCAGTATCTGTATCTGCACAGATCCACCATTATTTGCCGGTTCGGGTATCGGTCAGATAGGACCGATCCAAATCCGATACTGTGCGTATAAAATTCTGTGTTATTGTTAAGCCCCAGTGCCCCGCAAAAGGCACACAAAAGAAATCTTCCCTTTGTGTTTTTAACTTTTTAATGGAGCTATTCGTATAATACTTTTGCGCTATGAAAGATTAATAGGCTATTAATAGCCTATCTATAATATGTTGCTGCCTCTTTAAAAAGCTGCGCTATACATTTAAAATAAATGTAATTTCTTAGTATATAGGCCCTATTTCTATAAATATATAAACTTTTTTTTTTCATGAATGTATTTTACAACAATGTGTAACATTTTACCAGATACAGAGCTACACTTTTTCACTTTTGTTTTCTTTATTTTTTTAATCTAGTTTATAGTAGTATTTTTGTCATAGATTGTGACTTTTTTTTGTGTCAATTTTCTTTATAATTAAGTTGTCTGTATTTAGTAGATTGTGTTTAACTCAGAGTGATTATCAGTTCAGTTCATTCTTATATGGAAAATAAATCGGATATGAATCGGACACAAACGAGCATTTGTGTCCGCCATACAAGCGGACATACCAGATATTCCCGTCAAAACTAATTGGCACAATGGAGGACGAAGGCTCAACCCAATGTTTTGTTGACCTTTAACGATGGTGCGGAAAGCTAAGGCTATTAGTTACTATATATTATTAGGTATAAAGGTATTATCATTTTATCTGCATCCATTACATATCGCACCATGTTTACTTCCTTTTGATCCTATGATTTTCTGGGTCAGTGTATATCCCTATATAATGTCTTACCTTGATCTGCATTGCTGTAGAAGTACTTGTAGTTGGGGTTTCCATTCTTGTTTGTGATCTCAGAGTGGACTTTACCAGTGGGATCTACCAAAGAACAAAAAATATTTTTTTGTGACAAATTACAACGACCATTTACTGACACCTAGTGCCGTGGATGTAGCGTCACACAACAGTAAAATGTTGTTACTTACGGTATTCTAGAAGCTTCAGCTACTGTCTAATAGCATGAGGGTTACTGAGATAATGTAGTCATTTGTGATGACAACAATTCACCACTCATTAAAGGGATAGTTCACCCAAAAATGAAAATTCTGTCATTATTTACTCACCCTCAAGTTGTTCCAAACCTGTATGAGTTTCTAAGTTCTGCTGAATACAACAGATGATATTTTGAAGAATGTTTGTAACAAAGCAGAGAGAGCAACCATTGACTACAATAGTATTTTTTCCCCTACTATGGTAGTCAATGGTTGCTCTATCTGCTTGATTACAAACATTCTTCCAAATATCATATTTTGTGTTCAGCAGAACAAAAACTCATACAGGTTTGGAACAACTTGAGGGTGAGTAAATAATCTTGCTTCCATGTAAAATTAAATAAAACTGCTTTTATCTAATTTAACCTTCATCAAGGTTAATACAAAACCAAAACAATTTCTGTACAAATAAACCTTTTTAGTGAGGATAGAAAATGAGTCCACACTAAAGCAATGGCTGATGTTCTAAACTAGAGCGTTTTTTAGCCGATTTGTTTATGTATATAACCTACCAAGGAAAAGTATTCTGGGAATGTAACCACCATCTGGGCTGAAGGCCTCATCTTTAGGCTCCTCTTCATCCTATAGCCACATGGGACATGTAAAAAGAAGATGCCATATAATAACCAATGCGTTCTTGACAATGTGTACTAGGGATGTGCCCGAAGCCTAAATCCACATTCAGAAAGGCCCGGAAAATTAATAACATTCTACGGAGACATGTTTAGGCTTGCAGTACATCAAATTTCACTTATCACGTGACGAGAGTAAGGAGAGATGACTGACAGGACGATGAGGGAGGTCTGTGCACAACAGATCCTGAGAGAGCGTCATTGACAAATATCTTGTAAAATGTGTGGTCAGTACCGATGCTCCCTATATGTTTGTGTGATTGCAAATTCGAAAGTAAAAAGTGATTTCAACACGCTGCATATTGATATCGGCTAGTTTGTTGTTAGTTTGCTCTGAACATTTTTGGTCACATTTTTCGTATTGACTCTAGTCATTGACGACCTTTTGTTTATCATGACTAAAGACAAGACGAGATGACACAAACGTCCCTACACGATTATTGTGACTATATAAACATGCAATAGCGTTGATGAAGAAGACTAAAATGTAGTTAAAAATAAAAACTTGAACAAAAAGCACTGTTTGGTTTTGTCCGGGTTGGGGTGGAGCGTTCATGCAGTAATTTAAAATCCCCAATCAGAGCTTTTCTGTTACAAGAACGCATATACTATCCGGTGCAATCTGGCAACCATCTGCATGCGAGCTCTCTCGTCGTGCAGTGATCTGAAAACACCGACAAACAAGTAAACTGCATTTCAGCGACCTCCATTTGAGATTTTCAGCTTAAATTGTCATTCAGTCGGTCTGTGTTCTGTCAGGACTCACGAGCCGCTTGTGCTGTTTGCGATTGTGTTAGCTAAATAACTGCACTTGTGTGAGCTACTGAAATGAGCCAATCAAAGCAGATCTTAACATTAATATTCATGACCCTTGCAAATAAGGTAAAAACAGACCATTTCATTCTAGGGAGTTGTAAATGGACCTGTAAAACCGTATCTGGACAATTTTTGCCCTTAAATAAGCCACATACCCTCTATGTAGATATCAGAACAATTTGAAATATACAATTTATAGTTTCAACTCATTCAAAGGGCACCTTTAAGGCAGGGGTCACCAACATGGTGCCAGCGGGCCTGTTCTAAAAATAGCTCACCATTGCGCTTACCAGTAAGCTGTATACATTTTTTTATTACACTTGCATTGGTGTGAATTTGAATATGACAATATAAAAATTAAAAACATGTCGGTAGTGAATTTTTTCAAATGTGACGATACCAGCATTTCTGTAGTACTACCGTCTCAGTATATTCGGTTCCTGCAGCTGGGTTCAGTCGCCTGTGTATCCAAGCGCAGGGTTCCAGACTAAAGCCGAATATATACTAGTGTATGCGAATATTAAACTGACTACTGAACTAGGGAGCTGATTGAAACGCACCCTTTGTCATATCATGAACACAGACACTCAAAGGTCTTCACGGCAACCGTCAAAAAGTTTGGTTTAACGTGAAGTTGACAGAATATTAGGCTACTGTTTTAACCTACTTTAGATTTAACTACGTCTCTATGTAATAATAATACGTCTCTACTACTACTACTAATAATGCCTAGATGGTTGCTCATTTTTCACTTGATATTTTATTCATAAACAATGTTTACTTTTAAACAGCAAAAACATTAACATTAAAAAACATTCAAACATTAAAAGCCTTTAAATGTTTATGTATTTACTTATAGTGATTATCATCATAAATAATAAACATATTGAATTTAATTTAATTTTTAAAAAATATTTAAATAAAATAAAAATAAAAACATTTTGCTGTGTTAACAGAATTGGTACAGAGTACCGTAAAATTTTATGGTATTGATACCGACTACTGGAACTACTACTAAACTCTTTCTGGTGTAAAAGTTAATAGTTGGATAGTTGTTAATATGAGAATTATGATGCATTATTTAAGAGTTTTAAGTACTGTATAACACGAGTAGCTCTCTGCGACTTTAATTTTTAAAAAGTAGCTCTCAAATGAAAAAAGGTTGGAGATCCCTGCTTTAATGGCTCCGTAGAATGCGTAATTTCCTTTCCGAACACTGTATTCGGCTTTGGAACATGTTCTACCATATATAAATAAATAAATAAAACAGGAAAATAATACTCACCTCCAAGTTAATCATGACAAAATTGTGAGCCAACTCCGAGATGTCCTTCGATTCAGCAAACTTGGGCTTTAGAGCTAAAATTATTTTTGCAATATAACATAACATTCATAAGATTCATGTGTACACTTCAAGGTAACAGAATAAGCCATACATACACTACTGTTCAAAAGTTTCAGGTCTGTAAGATGATTTTTTTTTTTTAAGAAATTGATAGTTTTATTCCGCAAGAATGCATTAAATTAAATTGCTCAAAAGTGACAGAAAAAAAACTCTTAAACTATGACAAAAATATATTTCAAATAAATGCTGTTCTTTTGAACTTTTTTTTTTTACAAAAATATGAAGCAGCACAACTTCTCAACATTGATTATAATATGAAATATTTCATGAGCATCAAATCAACATATAAGAATGATTTCCGAAGGATCATGTGACACTGAGTAATGATGCTGAAAATACAGCTTTAAATCAAAGGAATAATTTACATTTTGAGATATATTACAACAGAAAATGTTAATTTAAATTGTAGTAATATTTCAAATTACTGTTTTTTTTATGTTGTATTTTTCAAAAACATTAAACAAATCTTACTGACCCCAAACTTTGGAATATTATATTGAAATTTCCATTCCTTGGACAGATATTCTGACCAAAACCACATACCTTTACAGGCACCACACCAAGTCTTGTGAATGATGACCATCAGAGGGAGTCCACTGGACAGAACAAGGTCAGAAGTATGTTTGAAAAACATATTCAAATGCTGTAAGATGTAAACCTTATGCAAATGAATTCTCAGTCCCTCACTGAGCAATGGTGATACTTAATTCCATTCAGTCAGAAATCCTGCAAAATTTCTGGCCATTGTGTAAAATAATGACGGTATAAATAATAAAGTTTAACCCTTTAAAGTCTGACATCTGAAATAACAATCAGAAGAATCTTTTTGCTTTAAATGGAATAGTTTGTTGAACCTTTAGACAAAATATTTAAAAAGAAAAAAGTTGGCACACGTTTCTTGTTGAGCATCAGACCTAATACATCAGGATTTTATGGCTCATATACAGTAGTATGATATATGAGAAGACAGAGCTCATACTTTTATAGCTGAACTAAATTTTATTCCGAGGACCAAACTGAGACAAAAAAAAAAAAAAAAAAAATCAATTTGGTGAGGTTGCTGACTTTATATGGCAAAGCAATTCTGAAATCACAGATCTTTATAACAGTATAGCAGACTACTAATATAAAGTACATAGAAATATCAGTCTCCCACTCTACATCTGAAGATTGTATTTAAAGGTGCACTATGTAACTTTTCCGTCCTCTAGAGGCATAGCTTGATGACGCCACATTTGAGCACAGAATCTTGGGACGTGGTCTTAACCTCACAGTCGGTGGAAAAGAATCGGGAATGGACTCGGGCAGAAATCATGTTCATGGATGCGATTATTAACGTTACCGTAGTATGAGGCAGAGCAGGGGCGAGTGTTGAGGGAGCTGAGCAAGGCGCTGGAGCGATTGTTACGCAACACATGGCTCGCGAAGGAGGACTTTTATTATGCCACAGTCGCCGGCGCCATTTCTGCTCTTCCGGTCATGAGTATGAGGTAACGCAGCTTTGTTTATAATATTAGATACATTTAAAGGTAGGGTAGGTAAGAATTGGTTAAAAAACTTTTTTCCCACATTTGTTTAAACATTCTTTATATATCAATACATAATTAAAATGTATACTCTGAAAAAGAAAGTATAAAAATTGAGTGTCTGTAGACCTCTCACGACTGTTTTAAAGACAGCTCATTATTTCCATGCACTCCACCTTCTCCCTTCTGGGCTCTTTCCAAAGCCACGCCACAAAAAACACATGAACACGCTATATGCCGACCGTTCAGCTGGAAGACGCATTATTTACCTGAGACGAGCGGAGAAGGAGCGGAGTGCATGTAGTGACATCATGTAGGAATCACATGTAATAAAAAAATCTAACTTTATCAGTATGAATTTAAACAAATAAAATGTATTTTAGTCCTCACTATCAAGCTAGAATACCGATACTGGTAAAGTTTAAAATATATTTTTGTTTGATTCGGTAACGAGCTAGTTATATTTATAAGGTAAAGCTAAAAACGGGTAGCATTGATACATGTTTTTCCAATAACATCAGTTATACTGTGATGAAGATGAATTTCGTGTAAGATTCAATTGACAGGCGACGCCATCACGCATTCTGTAATTTTAAAATAGTAATTTTCTCACGATTTTCAAATAGTTGGAAACATTTGTGATATTGTAAGTGCTCAACTGAACAAAATATAAAACACTGGCCTAGTGGTTTTTGGATATTTTACTGAAAAAAAATGTATAGTGCACCTTTAAATGCTTAGTTTTATGATTTAAGCAATGTCATTTTTAATTGTTGGGGGGTAAAACATGTAATGCTAAGCAATACAATAATGATTGAGAGATTAATAAATAAACATTGCCCAAAAAAGCCCGATGCATCATATGATACATTTTAAAATGCTTTTCCTAAACACAGAAAACTTATGTATGGATAATTAAGTAAACCTAAATTGCCTTAATCCAGCAAGCGTTCATCTTGAAATATTACAACCAATTTTTCATAGTTTGTCTTTATAAAAATCAGTAAAGATTCAAAAAGACACCTTGAATGTAGACATTTTTATAATTATACTAAAAGACCTTTTATGTGCTATAAAGTATCAATCAGATGAGATAAGGCATGTAGTAGATTGTGGACAACAGGTTTTTCAGCAAAGATTTGATTTATGCGGATTAATTTAGAGGATTTAGAAATGCCTGTATTAAATATAATACAGTAGGCTTTATAGGGTTAAACTTGATCAGATTATATTTCTAAAAGTCTGGTCAGGCATATCTTTCATAGACATGTTTAGAACTACAATGTTACAAAGATGAAAGGCTATTGCAGTCGTATGTACCTTGCTTCAGCCTCCTTCTTCCCATCCTCAAGGCCCCTCCAGTGAATGTGGTCCCCGAATCCTTTAATAAACACAAACAACAGCATTATAGATATTTAACATGATACATCCGGTTGGGAACAAGTGTACCTGTTGGAACAAGCCAGGACTACAACAATAGAACAAAGAGACCTGCCACAAAACACCTGTGATCAGAGATCCCATCAAAGTCTTTCATCCAATTCCCTAATGCAATGAAAGGGCTGACTTCGTCGTTCAGCATACATAACTCTGACTTCATCTGATCATTTATGATCACTTATGAATTGATTCTGCAAAATCCCACCAACTCAGGTTTAAGATGAGATCATAAATTAATAAAACACACTTCTTTTAACTATACGGGGATAGATATAGACTACGTTTGTATACTAACAACAGACAATCACCCTTACTAACACAGTACTGAGTTTTATCTCAGTCAGTCGAGAGTTACATTTAGATCCGCGTTCCAGGTCAGAAGAACCGGTCTAGCACGGCTAGCTTTGATAGGGATTGTTCTAGATCGATTATCGAAATTGATTGACATTCTTACCTCGTCCATCGCCATCAGCTAAGACCTCCCCGAAATGTGATGCAATAAAAACCAGTATAAATGAAACCAGCGCAATGTTGAGTAAAGACGACGGCATTTTCAATCCGATGGTAGTTAGCCTTGAGCTGCCTGGATGTGACGGTGAGACACCGCTGGGTCCTAAATCCTGCCCAATCAAAGGAGAAGGGTATTCCTGCACAACTGGAGGCTGCAGTTTCAGGACCTTAGTTCTAGGACCGCGGTTCTAGGACCCTGTTTTTTTGTGACAGCGCCACCTACAGAACTGGATATCCAAAAACACTTTTTAGGATGGACGACATGGACACCAATGAGACATGAGCGCTACTCGTGCATGGACCCATGTGCATGGCTTGCTGTTCAGTAGTGGTATAATAGTAATAGGCCTATTTATATTAATGTTTTTCATAGGCCATCATATATGCCCTGGCTGTCCTCCGGAATATTGCAGGAGGCTGCAGCTGGTCTTTCTTTCTGGTCCAATTTATCATTACAGGTCAGAGTAGATTATGAATTACTTTTGCATAATGCCCAGTGTACCCTTTTTTTGACTGATGTTTCTGTTAACAAAGCAGTGATTGCTCTCTGATAACTATTTCAGTGAGGTGGAAGAATTTAACCGAAAGATTGACCAGCAATTGAGGAAAGAAGGGAGACATTCAATTGGTGGGTATTGCTCTTAGATACTTAATTTGGAGTTTGCAATTAGACACCAGTAACATGAATATTATGTTTGGCTTTCTCTCTCTACAACTCAAACAGTGCATATTTGTTAAATCAGAGATATATATTTCATTGAACATGTTAAACATGTCTTATTTAATCTCTCTCTCTCTCTCTGTAATTCAATGACTGCATATGCTGATTCCATCTTTATTTTACCTGATAATGAGCTAATTAGATAAACTTAAGGAGGTTAAACAATATAAAGTATAAATCAAAAAACTATCAATCAAAGAGTCGCGTTGATGGCGTCAGTGTCAGATGCGTCACCTTTTAAAGTCACACTGTAACCAAAATAGACAATTCTTGTTTTTTTTAAATAAAATATTTCCGTATTTATTATGAATATTTTATCCGTGCATGTGTCCTCATAAACTTTAATCAAAATAACTCATCCGACCCTCTTGAAGCAACATCTCAATTCTCTTAAGACATTTAAGCCACATTTCCACCGCAGGAACTTTCCCAAGGAAATAGGGACTTTGGGGTGGTAATTTTTTATTTTTATCATTACATTATGGAAAATAATGAACTTTTATCACAATATGCTAATTTTTTTGAGAAGGACCTGTATATGTATGTATATATATAAAAAATTCTAACAAAGTTATATGTTCCTGTTTGATGTTGTTATTTCCATTAAGAAAGATACAATTTCTTGGAAGAATCAGAGGATTTATCTTCCATTAACCTTGATGACCGAAACCCTCATTGAGAACTGTTGCCTAAGTTTGCTTAAGTTATAAATGTGTAATTATTAATATAATATTTTTTAAGAATAAGATCCTTTTTTTTCTGCAGAAGGTTTTGTTCGTATTAATGTTCTCACTATATATATATATTTTCAAATATATATTTTCAAATATATATTGAAATATATTTCTTATCAAGATTTTTTTAAAGAAATGGCTCATTTTAATCCCAACAGCTTTTATAATAATGTTTCAGTGCAAAATGAAACTGTCAAAAATATTCTAATATTCACAGCTTGGTAAAGCCCATTGAGTCAATTTTTGCAAAGACATAAGTGTTGTCGCTTGTCATATGAGCTTCACCTGTGACTAATAATGGATCAATTAGATCTCAGGTGTGTATAAAACGAACCCCAGTACACTTGACCTTCACATCAACTGCAACTAGACCTCTGCGAACATGCCTAAGATTCACCCTGAGACTAAAGTTTTGATTATCAAGAGGCTGAAGACCAGATCCACTGCTGATGTGGCAGACATCTTCAAAGTGTCTCAGCGTCAAGTACAGAGGATTAAAAAAAAGATTTGAAGACACTGGAGACGTTTATGACAAACCCAGGTCAGGCAGACCCCAAGACAACTGCTCGAGAGGACGCTTGTTGGCTCGAAAATCCGAGGCCAGCCCATTTTCCACTGCAGCAGAACTCCACGATTCCTGGTCACCTGAAGTCCCTGTGTCAACCAGAACAGTTTGTCGGATTCTGTCTCGAAATGGCCTCCATGGTCGAATCAGTGCCCAGAAGCTAGCACTAAACAAAAGACAATTGAAAAACCGTGTGGCATTTGCTAAAGCCCAAAGCCTGCTAAAAGGATGGACGCTGGAAAAGTGGCAGAAGGTGGATTTTTCAGATTAATCTTCTGTTGAATTACACCACAGTCGCCCCAAATATTGCAGGAGAACTACTGGAGCCCGCATGGATCCGAGATTCACCCAGAAAACAGTGAAGTTTGGTGGGGGAAAAATCATGGTCTGGGGTTACATCCAGTATGGGGGTGTGCGAGAGATCTGCAGGGTGGAAGGCAACTTCAATAGTCTAAAATACCTAGAAATCTTAGCTACCTCTTATATTCCCAACCATAAAAGAGGCCAAATTCTGCAGCAGGATGGTGCTCCATTGCATTCTCCCATCTCCACATCAAAGTTCCTCAAGGCGAGAAAGATCCAGGGCGAAGAAGATGCTCCAGGATTGGCCAGCCCAGTCACCAGACATGAACATCATTGAGCATATGTGGGGTAGAATGAAAGAGGAAGCATGGAAGATGAAACCAAAGAATATTGATGAACTCTGGGAGGCATGCAAGACTGCTTTCTTTGCTATTCCTGATGACTTCATCAATAAATTGTATGAGTCCTTGCCAAACCGCATGGATGCAGTCCTTCAAGTTTATGGAAGTCATACAAGATATTAAATTTGTATCTCACAGCACCACTACTTAATTTGCTGACATATTTTTGTATTTGCAGTAAATTTGTTCAATTTCTGTATAGGCGACAAAACTTTTATCTTGCCAAAATTTGACCTTTCTGTCTTGTTTAAATGATAAATCTTTTTTCAGTGAAACTAATTTATTTCAGTGCATTAAACATCATTTGGGAGGGTTTTAGCTTTTCATATGAGCTATTTCTAACACCAATTGATGAATTAAAAATCAGGTTAATAGCAGGTGTTTCTACAAAATAGATAAGCGACACGACTTTTGTCAGGGACTGTATATATATATATATATATATATATATATATATATATATATATATATATATATATATATATATATATATATATATATATTCTGCCACTGAACAATTTTTTTTTCTTTCTTTTATAGTTGAAGATGAAATGAAAATATTCTCAGATTTTGTAATTTTATTGAAACTATTTCTTGAAATTACAATGCAGTAATTCAGTGGTTGGAGACTTCCTCTTATGTTATGACATCAGCTCATTTAAAACTATTTTTGTGGTCATTAAGCATTGTGAAACCAAAAGACAAATAGAAATAGAATTCCTCAATATTTGGTTGCTCTGATCAAACCGTTGACAGTAGCCATTGACTGCCATAGTATAATATTTTCTTTTGTGTTCAACAAATGAAGGAAACACATATGGTTTTGGAACGACATGAGGGTGAATAAATGATGACAGAATTTTCATTTTTGGGTGAACCCTTTAATATAACAGTGATAAAACAGTACAAAGAAAGGATCACCTGAGCAATCACTTTTCTTATTGATTTTCACTCACAACCATTTCTAGGGTTTACAAAGAATGGTGTGAAAAGGGAAAAACACCCAGTATGCGGCAGTCCTGTGGGCGAAAATGCCTTGTTGATGCTAGAGGTCAGAGGAGAATGGGCTGACTGATTCAAGATGATCGAAGAGCAACTTTGACTGAAATAACCACTCGTTACAACCGAGGTATGCAGCAAAGCATTTGTGAAACCACAACACGCACAACCTTGAGGCTGATGGGCTACAACAGCAGAGGACCCCACCGGGTACCACTCATCTCCACTACAAATAGGAAAAAGAGGCTACAATTTGCACAAGCTCACCAAGATTGGACAGTTGAAGACTGGAAAAATGTTTCCTGGTCTGATGAGTTTCGATTTCTGTTGAGACATTCAGATGGTAGAGTCAGAATTTGGCGTAAACAGAATGAGAACATGGATCCATCATGCCTTGTTACATCTGTGCAGGCTGGTGGTGGTGGTGTAATGTTCTTGGCACACTTTAGGCCCCTTAGTGCCAATTGGGCATCGTTTAAATGCCACAGCCTACCTGAGCATTGTTTCTGACCATGTCCATCCCTTTATGACCACCATGTACCCATCCTCTGATGGCTACTTCCAGCAGGATAATGCATCATGTCACAAAGCTTGAATCATTTCAAATTGGTTTCTTGAACATGACAATGAGTTCACTGTATTAAAATGGCCCCACAGTCACCCGATCTCAACCCAGTAGAGCATCTTTGGGATGTGGTGGAGCACGGAGCTTCGTGCCCTGGATGTGCATCCCACAAATCTCCATCAACTGCAAGATGCTATCCTATCAATATGGGCCAACATTTCTAAAGAATGCTTTCAGCACCTTGTTGAATCAATGCCACATAGAATTAAGGCAGTTCTGAAGGCGAAAGGGTCAAACACAGTAACTGGAGGGCAATTTGCAATGGCAGCAATAACCTCAGTCAGGAGGAACTTAGCACTATTTCTATGCACAAAAGTGTTTCAGTTCAGCAATATTCTGATGTTGAAGCAATTTTGTTTTATTTACCCTTGCCACTCAGTTTGTTGTTGTGCCTTATTTCATTTTCCTACCTATTTATAAGACAAATTATACAGTAAGACAAAATCACAACCGGTACAAAGTTTTGCTGAAATGCTTGGCCACCTTTAATAAATAAGCAAGAAACAAATCAAAAGTTCACAAAAAAACATTACTGCATAAATAAATAATACTTAAATACAATAAATAACTCAATAATAAATAATCATTCCTTTCAGTGAAAACTAAGATGACTGTGTTCGGCCATTACCAACAAGTTTGCTATTTTGCCAAAATGTAGTTGAAAACTCGATTTATTGTTATTGTTCGAAGGTTGAAACCCTTTAGGACTTTGCACAGCTGCAGTCGCTCTTGAAAGGATTTTTGATGATTCATGGACACCTGAAAAAAATACATAATCATACTTATACATACACATCAAAGAGGTCAAAGAAATGTATTGAAAGCAACAAATAAAAATATAACCGGTTTTACCTCGGCTGGAGAGTTGTCCATTACGGAGACAGAGAAACAGTTCTGTTACGATGAGAAATAAAGGAAGATTGAAAATGAGCCTGGCAGTTATATAGTTACTTACAGTACAGTTACAGTAGTCTATGTTTGTACCTGTATGAGGTCATCAATGCTTCTAACGAGTGTATTGGTGAGCTCTGTGTTCGAGTACGCTTGGAATGTTTCCCGATAGTAGTGGAGATCTTCTAGAATTCTCTGCAGGCATTCATTCTACAAAGATACATGCCACCGTATGTCAGTGTAACAGAAAGAAGACACTGCCAATAAACAAGAATGGGAAAAAAACGGATTGTAAATTTACCTCGTCAATATTTAGGACAGTGCTGTGAGTGCAGTCGGAGTTCTGTTGAGTGAAAAACAAATAATAGTTGTCAAATTATGATTTTGATTATATACTGAAATTCAGCAATCGAAAATGAACTGTGATGAAGGAAGGAGAGTAATCAGTAATGATTTTTTAATACATTGGTAATTATATATTTAGCAGCAGTAGTTTTCCACTGTGGCTACTGACAGTAAGCATTACAATCAAATTTAAAATACGCCACATTTGGTGCCACTATGACCACGAACCACAACAGCCACATTAAATTGTTTACATTTTGATGTCATAGGTCACTTTCAAATGAGCATGAAGTTATCTTTTGCAGCTCATAATTTCCAGAAGTCCAGAATTGATCTTGTCTTTTTATATTTGTATTAACCAAATTATTCAACTAATTATATAAAACTATGTTGTCAGCGCCTTACAAATGTTATTCAAACTTATAAAAAAATACAAGGCCTAAGAGATTTCTTGACCTTTAATGCAGCCAAAAGCACACAGCAATTAAAGGGTTAACTCTAAATCATGAGTGCAACTGAGGGAGGGGTTCTGGCAGACCAATCGCAGCACTTGCAGTCCATCAACATTTTTGGAGAGGTGCGAGTCAGGGTTAACCTAACCCTAACCCTACAGCGCTCACTCGACGCGGAAGTATACATTTAGCTTAACCCTACTCCTAAACCTACCCACCACACAAAACTGCTTTTTTACATTTTCAAAACAACTCATTCTGTATGATTTATAAGCTTATTTTTTTAATTGAACACGTGCAGGTTTAGGGATTGGCAACCAAATCAGTACTCACACTTAGATTGTCATAAACACAGGACGAAATATTCCAACAAGCTATTTCTCACAACCTTAATTAAGTGACACACTGAACCCAACTTTTCTTTCGTCATTTTCTGGGCTCATCTGCTTTTCTGTACATGCTTTATTAGTATGGTGTTTACTGAATTTGGTCTTTTAATACCAGTGTCTTAGCACATAAAGCTATGGTAAGCGTTTTACAATGTCCCTGTCTTGGCTTCATACTGCCTGAGTTTTTTATTTTCTTCTTTCAAATAACCCATAATAGCTGACCTGTTGGACTGGCATATGACACAAAATTTGTTCGGTCTGATAAGATAAAGTTTTGTTTCTGTATAGGTGCAAAGAGTTGCGCTACAGGGCCCATAAGGGTGTTCATTTC
Organism: Gobiocypris rarus; assembly: GCA_023029165.1. NCBI lineage: Eukaryota > Metazoa > Chordata > Actinopteri > Cypriniformes > Gobionidae > Gobiocypris > Gobiocypris rarus. The sequence goes on along the minus strand of CM040915.1, from coordinate 28,369,722 downwards.
ATAAGTTTCATAAGGGTGCACCTCAGAGTTTTCCTAGTAAATACTCTCTCACCAATAAAGTTAAAGAAATGACATATGAGGTTATTCATTTGATTTAACCAGTGAGACAAGTCTCAAGATTTTTTTGAATCATAAAACATTTATTCTTTGAATGTGTATTTACCAAAATTGTTTTGGATTGGTATTGAAAATAATATTTCAATTAACAAAATCTTTGAAAGACATATTTTTGTTATATAAAACTAAGAGTTTGGAGCAAAATTTGGTGATTAACTTCATACTTATGTATGGAAAATACCACATACACAAACAGAAATGGACTAATAATAAACCTTAGATTATATTATTTAAAATTGAACTTAAGCATTGTCTTGAATCATTTTATTTCTGGAATTTGTAGTAGCCTAAGTTATCCCCCTGTATAGTTTATAATTTTATTAAAATTAAATCAGATCATAGACATATGATAGTTGATAATATACATAGTACAGAAATAGACACTGTGATCCCCTGTTGTCATTGTTCTTGTTATGCAATAAAAATAAACATAAATTATTAAAGTAAATACCTGCGGTGTGCAAGCAGCCACCGTTTGCGTCCTGAGATGCACCTCTGCGTTTTGCTGTGTGCAGTCAAACCCGCTGAACAAGTGGTCCTGCAAGCGGATAATACATATTATTAGACTAGAATTAACACGTGTGTGTGTGTGTGTGTGTGTGTGTGTGTGTGTGTGTGTGTGGGTGAGTGAGAGAGAGAGAGTGGGGTGTGTGTGTGGGGGTGTCTTCACCTTCTCGAGCACCGTTGACACGTTCCACAGGAGAGAGCGCGCGAGCGCGTTGCACGTAGTTCCTGTGAGGCTCAATGGGGACTCACGCGCTCCGACCGGTCCGGCGATGCCACAGCGCCAAAGCGCGAGGCACAGAATGCTTACGGAGAAATCTTAAAAATAAAAAAAATCACATTTCACAAAACCTGAAGGTTAAATGGGGTACACTACAGCCGAATCGTTTGTAGATTAAAAAAAAGTAACAATACTTACAATTACAGACCCTGGGTAGCATTGTTGCGTTCAGTTGTTGTATATTCTAATACTCAGGATTTGTCCTTTTTATAAATCTTTTGGAGATATGGGAGTTCCCTTGTCAAAACACATTAACTCAAATGAAAACAACACGCCCATGTGTTTTGAAATTTCCGTGGTATTACAGATGTTGAGTTCTGGAGTTTAGGACACACTGCTTGCATACATTGGGAATTAACGCACGTTTCGATTTACTTCACAGCCTAGTGTGTGTAGGATAAGAATCTTGAGCCTTCTTATTCAGTAAAGCCCCTTTCATTAGTCACTTTAACAGCATTTTAAATTTAGTTGCATTCTCGTTTACAGTCATAGTACATATTTTGCAGAAACACGTGGGAAAAAGCACACAGACAGGTGTTCAGATGTAACGTCCTAATATATAATATAACATTCCAGGTTAACCTCATTTATATTTTGATTATAAATTTAACATAATTAGAGGCATTTAGAATGTGCAGGATGATGATGCTTCAGCCAATTATTATAGGAAGTACATAGAGACACTTGCTAATTTTTTAGTTATTATAGCACAAACTATTTAAATATGGCCCCTACCTGGGGATAAACTTGAATGTATAAATTACTTTTGATATCATTCTTATATTTGGCACACACACACACACACACACACACACACACACACACACACACACACACACACACACACACACACACACACACACACACACACACACACACAGTTTTATTTAAAATACTAAATAAACTGCTGTATTTAACATTTCATTTTATTTTGAAAATGTAGTTTTCAAAGAAAATGTAGAAAACAATGACAAAGCATGATACCAGTAAAAGAGATTCATCTGAAAGGAAAAAATTACAATCTATATATTCTATGACTTTTATTAATTGAAATTTAATTGCCCATATTTTAATTAAAGAGATGTCATAATAGCAACACCATTCATGCAAATTTAAAGATTTCACTCAATTAACCTATAGGTTTTAATGAAAGCAAAGATGTCTGAAATGTACATCTAATTCATGAAAATACTGAATAATAACCCTATTAATTATTATTGTCATTATTAAAAAATCCCTCATTAACAAATAGACACGAAAAAAACTTATTTAACATAACAGTGTCATTGATCACTTTTCCAGTGACACAAAATTAGATCATTCAACCCTCAAAACTGTTTCGGCTGACTAAATCTCACAAGTTATGATATTTAGAGGCAATGACAAAATTAGAAATAGCGAAGCATTCATCAAAAGTGCTGAGATGGGATTTTGTGTCATCTATGGTCAACCTACCCTAAATGTTAAAGTCACCCTTAAAAATCAAAATTGACCATTTTCATATTTATTAATTGAATACTGCAGTATGTATTATAAATTATTAATTTGTGCACATCATTCTTTTTTTTTAATTCATGTGCATCTTTCAATGACTTCTCCTCTCTGATGTGTTTACTAGCATAAGGGCGGGACGGGACAACCCGTCAATCACATGAGATCGACCAATAGCAAACCACAACAATCCAATCAATTCCCCATTTTTCCTTGTTCGAGAAACTGCATCACATGGCTATACACAATCACAATAGGGGTCGCAATTTCCGTGCCGAAAGTTAATTCCTACTGTATAAAAACCCTAAAGCGACTGTAAAAATGATACATTATGTATACATCTAAAAAAAAAAAAACATAATGGAAGTGATTTTATTAAATTATAAGCTTAAAATTTTGAATTCCATGTAAGTGCTTCACTGTAACCTTTTGATATTTGCTGCTTCTTCTTCCACAAGGTCATAATTCTTTTTTTAATGGTAGCTAATCAACATTCAGTTTACAATTATTTGTATTTTCACAATACATATCGTTTCAATGTACAGAAAATATATGCGTCTACATTATAATTTAGAGTGATCTGTTATCAGAGGTGGCTGTGTCCAAGTTATGTATTTCAGAAATGTAATTTTCAGAATGAGTTTTAACTCTCATTAAACTGGAATATTCCTCTTTTATGTCACATTTCAAGTAAAATGGTCACATTTTCCCTCTTTTGTAATTTTAAGTATGAAACAGCAAGCTTTTCTAGTATCGTCATTTAGAGGGTTTTTCAAAAATGTGCATAGAAAATCATGAAAAGTGTTAAGTTATTTGAAAAAAAAGTTTTCATGGCTTGCCCTCGCTTTTTTTCAGGTGACACATTGCAGTTCCTGGAAATGCCTTGTTACTGAATTTACATTCAGAAACTGGACAGGCTGTCATAAGTTTTTTTATATTTTATGACTATAGGCTACTACATTTAATTTATTTAATATACATCCCCATATTATTGCTTTTGAAAGCCACAATGTTGAACTAGAGTGGAAAACCCACTAAAAACAACTTGACTGTTATTATTTTCCTTATTATTTATGATCATTTGTTAGAGCAGACACGTCATATCTGACGTAAAAAGATGTAATGTTGTGGTGCTGGGCCAGGGAGAGAGTGGGGAGTGTAGCGCTGATCTGGAGTGTTCTGGCCACAAAAAGGAAGTACAACTACTCGACTCTCGGGTCAGCGTTATATGCTAATACTTCACCACAAAGTGCTACTTTTTCAAATGCACTGTTGTGTTAAAATTCTCTTGAGAAACAAAATGTAGACATGAAGTTAACTCAAAGAAAGAGAAAGAGAGAGACAGATATGTTTCTTACCCAGTTATTTTCTTTTATTGCATTTTATCTCTTTTAAAAGGTTTCGTTTTTGGGACTGACCTAATACAAACCACAATGACACTTGTTTGGTGTTTAGTGCTTCGTCCCTTGTGACTGCGCTAAACAGTTTAGAAGATGAAAAAAATGCAATGTCATACTGGCCCATATTAAGTCATTTATTTGTCCGTAACTTCCTTTTACAGTTCTGGTCACAAAGATATACAGAATGGTGTGTCACTTACATCTGTGAAACTGGAAACGCCACATTTAGAAGAAAAAGTAAGTAAAATAGGCATTCTTAAAAGACTGACATAATAGTTCATTGTGAACACAAGAATAAATTTCCACCACACCAGGCAGCTTCAAACAAATAATGCTAACATCATCCTAATATTCACTTTTGGTTATGTTTTCTGTGTTTTAGGTAGGAGAGCTCCATTCACAGCACATCAGCCAGTGCAAACACTGTGTCAGAGTAAAACTAGAGAGTAGAGTAAATCTATTTGATATTAAGGAGATACTGCAGAAGGTTAGTAAGCGAATCCAGCAATAATCTGCACAGAGAAGCAGTGAACTATAGTTTAAAAGAGTGTTCCATATGGAAGTTTATTTCCGCTACGGCATAGAAAAAGGTAATTGTCACTTATCTCATAAATCAGACTTTTCTTCTCATATCTCACACAATTTGGACTTTATAACTCACATTTGCAAGATTACTTGAAAGAATTCAAAATCTTGATTAAAAAAACACATCTGAATTGCAAGGTATAAACTTTTTTTTTCACACAGTTGCGAGTTAATTCTTTGGCCAACTTTATTTCTCACAATTGGGAGTTTATACTACAAATCGACTTCATTTTTAAAAACGTAAAGTTTATAACTCGCAATTGTGAGAAAAAAAATAAGATATAAGCTTGCAATTGCGAGAAAAAAAAAAGTAATCATTTTGAGATTAAAATTACAAGCTTCCATAGTTCAAGGGATAGCTCACCTAAAAATGAATATGCCTTTTTTTTCCTTATGGAAAATAGAGATATTTTGAAAATGTCCATGTTTTTGCCCATACAATGAAAGTCAATGAGGTCAAATGTTGTTTTGGACCACACTGACTTTCATTCTATGGAGAAAACAGTTGAACCATTCATTGAAATATCTTCACGCAGGTTTGGAATGACATTAGGGCCATTAAAAAGACGATAAAATCATTGGGTGAACTAGCCCATAATTGTTTCCTCTTAAGGTCCATACGGAGTGGTACATCATAAAACCAGCAGACATTACGTACAGGAAAAGATCCAGCTTGTCAGTGATTGATTCATGTTGTATGATTCTTTCTGGTTTCATACATTATGCAGGATCAACAGGACTTTCTCAAAAGTGAGTGTGTAACCCTCAGCTAAGGTGCGGGCATGCATGAACACTTACAGCATGTATAATTAACATACATCCACACAAAGCATGTAACAGGCAAAAACACACACATCTAGTTGAAAAAGGGGTCTATTAAGCGAGGACACTGCTTCATAATATAGTGAAACAAGTGGTCGGACCCTGTGCTGTTTGCCTCAAAATGGAGAATCACAGCGACTGTGGCAAACTGCTTTGCCTTTTGCCAGAGACTTCTCCATCATGTGCCTCTGCTGGCTATGTGCATGCCTGTTCAAAAAGAAGAAAGAAAATATTTTTAACAACATGTCAATTTCATCAAAAACGTATTGTAGGCTCTCATTTAAAGCACCCCATTATGCTTTTTCGGATATTACCATTCAGCTGTAGACCAATCAAAACAGACTGGGCCATCTGACCAATCAGAGCAGAGTAGACCAATCACAACAGACTGGGTCATCTGACTAATCAGGGCAGAGTAGAAGACGTTTTATTTATATAGCGACTTTCCAAAGCTCAAGGTCGCTTTACATAGGTGTTAGACAGTACATTTGGACGGCCACATACACAATAGTACATTTGCATACTCACATACACAAGACAAGCTCAGGTCTTTTATAGCCACATTAATAAAAGTACAAATTAAATAGATATGTCTTTAGCTGGGTCTTGAAGGTAGACAGAGAAGATAAATTACGCAATGTTAAGGGAAGTGAATTCCATAATTTAGGAGCATTGACACTGAATGCCCTACCACCTACGGTGGACAACCTAAAACGAGGATTGGACAAGAGACCAAGCTCAGATGATCTGAGGGACCGGGCAGGAGAGTAGGGGTGTAGTCAATCAGACAGATATGGAGGTGCAAGATCGTTTAATGCTTTAAATGTTAGAAGCAGTACCTTAAAGTGAATGCGTGATGCCACAGGTAGCCAGTGAAGATCGTGCAGGATTGGCGTTATGTGAGCAGAGCGCCTGGTGGAGGTGAGAACTCTGGCTGCTGAGTTTTGAACATACTGTAACCTAGCAATACGTTTATTAGGAAGACCAAGAAATAGAGCATTGCAATAATCCAGACGGGATGTGATTAATGCATGAGTTAATATTTCAGCATCAGCCTGAGTGAGAGAAGATCGAAGACCAAGATCAAAGATCGAAGACCAATCACAACAGACTGGGCCATCTAACCAATCACAACAGAATGGGCCAGCTGACCAATCAGAGCAGAGCAGAACAATCACAACAGATTGGGCCATCTGACCAATCACAACAGACTGGGCCATCTGACCAATCACATCAGACTGGGCCATCTGACCAATCAGAGCATAGTAGACCAATCACAGCATAGTAGACCAATCTCACCAATCACAACAGACTGGGCCATCTGACCAATGAGAGCAGAGCAGAACAATCACAACAGACTGGGCCATCTGACCAATCACAACAGACTGGGCCATCTCACCAATCAGAGCATAGTAGACCAATCACAGCTTAGTAGACCAATCACAACAGACTGGGCCATCTGACCAATCAGAGCATAGTAGACCAATCACAACAGACTGGTCTACTCTGCTCTCATTGATCAGATGGCCCAGTCTGTTGATGATCTACTATGCTCTGATTGGTCAGATGGTCCAGTCTGTTGTGATTGGTCTACTAAGCTGTGATTGCTCAGATGGTCCAGTCTATTGTGATTGGTCAGATGGCCCAGTCTGTTGTGATTGGTCTACTCTGCTCTCATTGGTCAGATGGCCCAATCACAACAGACTAAGCCATCTGACTAAGCAGATCATAGTAGACCAATCAGAGCAGAGTAGACCAATCACAACAGACTGGGCCATCTGACCAATCACAATAGACTGGACCATCTGACCAATCAAAGCAGAGTAGACCAATCACAACAGACTAAGCAGATCATAGCAGACCGATCACAGCAGAGTAGACCAATCACAACAGACTGGGCCATCTGACCAATCAGAGCAGAGTAGACCAATCACAACAGACTGGCCCTCTGACTAAGCATATCATAGTAGACCAATCACAGCAGAGTAGACCAATCACAACAGACTGGGCCATCTGACCAATCACAATAGACTGGGCTCTCTCACCAATCAGAGCAGAGTAGACCAATCACAACAGATTTGACAGAGTTGGCTCTCAGAAATGAGGGGTTTTAAAGAGTTTATCGAACAGTTTCAGACACTGTGAGAAAAGAGGTGATTCTGCAAATGTAACTGTTTTTTGACCTTAGATGCATGTAAATATATGGTAGGAGTGGAGACCTCCAAAACAAAATGAGGAACCTTTGCAATAGCATAATTGGGGCACTTTAAGCAGCGTTTTGACTGGGTTTCAGGCCTAACCTGGTTAGATCCTCCACATCTACCAGCATGGCATCCTGCTCCATGTGTAGTTCATCTCTCATGAGCAACAGCTGAACCAGCTCCTCATTAAGACCTGCAGTGAATTACAAATCAAATCAACCTCTTCACTGCCATTATAACCAATCACATTTATCTTCCACTAGATGCTGCATATTATAACTACATCAAAAATAAATAAGAATAAGAGCATGGCTAACTGACAATTGTATGTGTTATCAATAAGATGTTATCAAGTAGATTAACAAAAAAAACTATTAATAATAATAATGGAATGGCTTATTTTGAATATTTCTGTCTCCTGTCTTTACCTTGTATCTGAGAGTGCAGGTCATTGGTGATGACCTGTAACTGACCAAGACTCATGTCCCTCAGGTCCACAGGCCTCAGATTCCTCTTCATTAGACTCTCACTGATGTGTGGCAGATGTGGTAACTATAGCACAAGGACAAAGAGAAGTCAAGTTGAATACTTTGTGAGTTTTTTCTCATTAGCAAGCACTCTGAGGTGATGTGAAAGCCTAAAGCGGGGATAAAATAAGCTTTGGAAAAGAAATATAAAAGCATTATTTCTGGACACTTGTCTCACTGACCAGGTCTGCCACGGGGGATCTGCGGTGTAGCTGAATCTGTCTCTCCACCTCCACCTGCATGCGGGCCATGGGACGGGCCAAAGCCAGAGCCACACGCGCCTCCTCCTGCAGCCGCCGCTGTAGCCGCCAGAATTCGGAATCCTCTGAGTCCAGGTCTTCCTCTCCTGTATCCCGGTCAGACAGAGATGAACTCTGTTTACTCTATAGAGAGACCGAGAGGAAAAAAAACTGCTTGCATAAGTTTCAAAATTCAGAACAACTTTGTTTAAGACATTCAAGGTGCCATTTACCATAGGAGACAACGGGGTGTCCAGGCTGGTCTCTGTCCTGCTGTCCTCTGCATCGCTGTCCCTGTCACTGCTGCTGTCATTCACAAAGCACATCTGTAGATTCACCCCATTCTGAAACCTTTAATAAAAGTGCAGTGAGAAAAGATGACGGGTGAGACATGAGATCTGATTTTGTAAAAATGTTCAGCAGATGTAAGTTTTGGAGAATGCCATAGTACAAAACAGACATGGATACCAGTAGAAATTTAATTGTTATTATTTTATTTTTTACATTTTTATTTCACTGCTATTGATTATTTATGTTTTTGCAAAGCTGTTTAGGAGAAAAAAAAGATACATTATAATTTTAAAGATTTAAATTACACAATGCATCTTATTGCCATTTTATTTCATTATTTTATTTTATTAAAAAAAATAATCTAGTTTTATTTTATCATTATTACCACCTTTTTATTTTTGACCTTTTATTTAAGATTTGTATATTCTGACTTTGGATAAATAAAAAAAATGTTTTGATGAAAGATTATTTACAAAATGTCTCTGTTCCTAATATTGTTTAGTATTCCAAATTGATAGTTTATGTTGTAGTGGTGTGAAATACATGACAAAAAAAGACTGAACAGTGAAAGAGTGAAAGTTCTATTTTTAGTGTCTGTGAGCCACAGTGAAACACACTTCCCATGCACAGAAAGCGGTGCGTTAAACTTTCCTCTTCAGTTACAAGAGAATTTTGAGGTTAATAGTATTCTAAGAAAACACTGACTATATACAGGCTTCAAGTAAGTCTATAATTACAATTGACTTCATTGGCAGAGTTTACTCCTGTATACTGGTATGAGACTGAATTGGCGGTATCTCTTGCAAAGTTAAAAGGTAAAGAAAAATAGTTCTGCGGGGAAACATGCTCATTCAGCGCTCCTTGGACTTTCTTTTGCTTGGATTTCTATGTAACTTTGAAACGTAGTTGCAAATTGAGAAAAGACACTGTAAAACAGCAACTCCCACAACCATCAAACATGGCCAGCCAGTGGATGTGTGGTGAAATTATGACTGATGTAAAAAAAAAAAAGAAGTCATTTATACGATAAGAGGTTTCTGGCTTTATTAAGAAAGTACTAAAAGTAATAATTGTACAGTACATAACTATGTATATAAATGTTTAGTGCAGATTAAAATGAAAAATTAACCTGTAGTGCTAATTTGGTTTCTTTATATGCTTGCTTTTCATTCCCTAACTGAATGTAAAAAAACAATGATATTAATAAAAATGCTAATGAAAACAATAGCATTCCCAGCACTTAAAGCTTGGACCACAAACAAGTATAAATACCAATTAAAAGTGATAAATATAAACATATCTTAAGAAGCACATTTTTGCAGAAAGATTATTTTGCAGATGAATTGCTGACATTTTCCTCTTCAACATCTTTGTATCTCTACATCACCATATCGTTTTTGAAAAAATGTGACATGTAGGCTTTCTTTCGAGCATCACAAAGCAAACACACCAGACTAAAATAGCAACAAAGTAAAAAAATTCCTTTTTTCTGTCAAATATTTGTTGAGCAAACAGAGGTAAAACTAAGAAGAGACTGGGGGTTGAGTACCCAAGACAATTACAAACTGAAAAAGATTTATAGGTGGCAATGATTACAACTACACTGATCATATTGTGTTGGTGCCCGTTTTGCTGGCAAAACAGCCCCTGACCTGTCGAGGCATGGACTCCATTAAACCCCTGAAGGTGTGCTTTGGTATCATCACCAAGATGTTAGCAGCTGATCCTTTAAGTCCTGTAAGTTGCGAGGTGGGGCCTCCATGGATCAGACTTGTTTGTTCAGCACATCCCACAGATGCCCGATTGGATGGAGATCTGGGGAATCTGGAGGCCAAGTCAACACCTCAAACTCGTTGTTGTGCTCCTCAAACCATTCCTGAACCATTTTTTTGCTTTGTGGCAGGGTACATTATCCTGCTGAATGAGGCCACAGCCACCAGGGAATATTGTTTCTATGAAAGGGTGTACATGGTCTGCAACAATGCTTAGGTAGGTGGTATGTGTCAAATTAACATCCACATGGATGGCAGGACCCAAGGTTTCCCAGCAGAACATTGACCAAAGCATCACTGCCTCTGCCTACTTGCCATCTTCCCATAGTGCATCCTGGTGCCATGTGTTCCCCAGGTAAGTGACCCACACGCACCAGGCCATCCACGGGATGTAAAAGAAAACCAGATCAGGCCACCTTCTTCCATTGCTCCGTGATCCAGTTCTGATGCTCACATGCCCACTGTGCCGCTTTCGTTGGTAGTCAGGGGTCAGAATTGGCACCCCTGACTGGTTTGTGACTATGCAGCCCCATACTCAACAAACTGCGATGCATTGTGTATTTTGACACCTTTCTATTGGCCCTTTTCCATTACCAGTACCAGCTCAACTCGACTCGGCTCGCTTTTCGCTCCGTTTTCCACAAGCGGCAACCTCCTGCGATCTCTCTTGAAGCCAATACGGAAGTGGATTAAACTGCAGTTCATCGACTGGCCGCTAGGGCCAACATGACGTAATCTCTCGCTGGATCCTCTCTTCGGCAACCAAACAAAGGAAAGTCTGCACCTCCTCGTTTGACCACGGCGTATTCTTCAGAGTAGCCATAACAGTAAATAACACGCAATCTCTGGACAAACTATTTAAAAATGCCGGGTTATTCAGGATACTCGGTGTGGCGCGTGCAATGATGACGATTCTCTCTGACCAATCAGCAGTCTGCTGTGTTTTCACATCACATTTTAGTATCGCCTCAGCTCGATCAGAACCTCGCCGGAGGTGGTATGAAAAAAAGTACCTGGAAGCAGGTACAGGTACAACTTTTACACAGTGGAAAACCAAACAAAGGCGAGTCAAGTCGAGTCGAGCCGAGCCAAACTGGTACCGTGTAGTGGAAAAGCGCTAATCAGAACCAGCATTAACTTCTTGAGCAATTTAAGCTACAGTAGCTCGTCTGTTTGATCGGACCACACAGGCTATCCTTTGCTCCCCACGTACATTAATGAGCCTTGGCCATCCATGACCCTGGAGCACTTTTGATAGATACTGACCACTGCAGAATGGGAACACCCAACAAGAGCTGCAGTTTTGGAGATGCTCTGACCCAGACGTCTATAGCCATCACAATTTAGCTCGTCAAACTAGCTCAAATCCTTACGCTTGCCCACTTGTCCTGCTTCTAACACATCAACTTTGAGGACAAAATGTTCACTTGCTGCCTAATATATATCCCACCCACCAGAGCCAATCCTCCCTATACGCAGAGTATCCCCAGGGAGCCCCCTTGCCCCTTGCTTACACAGGACTGCTTTTTAATCATTTAAAAAAGTTAAACCATTAAGATTATCTTTAAATGTACACACGTCACATGCTTCTTTTTGACCAACTTAAAGGGACAGTTCATAATTTGACTGAATTAAGTGCTTTCAAATCATGAAATCAACATTAAATCGATGTTGATTTCAAATCACCAAAACAAACCACCCCTATTTTTATAGCTCCGCCCCACACATATGTAACCCAGGCAACGACTATGGCGGAATCTGCTGTGCCAGCCTGCTGAGGGTATGATGTCATCAATAAGTGAAAGCAATGTGTGTTACTATGGTAATCCAGGTCAAATGTTCAGTGAACAAGTCATCCCTTCCATCCCAAAAACAAAAACACAGTTCTCATAAACAATACTCGATAGCACGAGCACGACAGTCCAACTAGCGGATATTTTACAATTATGACAAGATTAGAGGGTTATATCGATCACGAAAAAAGGAACCAAAGGAAAAATTTGTTTTGGTACTCGGCCCGAGACACATTTCTAAAGTATTTTTGAAATACCACTTAGCCCACTTTTACTCTCCATCGCGCTCTCAATCACTGACGCCAGATCCCTTCTTCACTATCAATAGGGAATTGTTATTGAATGCTAATTTTGTTCTCCAAAACATACTATGACATGATCTGCTACCTTTGATTAGGCCATTCTTTCTTTCTCTCACTCACTCTCTCTTCAGCGTGTTCCCTATTAACAATAAAAAAAAAATTTTAATCATCCCCCCATTATTATTTTTTTCATACTAAGTCAGGACACTAAAAATAGAGCTGAAATATGGGACTGTACCAGGAAAAAAACTGACACTATCAGATAGTGTCACTATCAGAACAACATTTGAGTTGAATTGAGCTGGATAAAGGTTGTCACCATGATGTTCCTGGATCAACATATTTTATTTGAAAATGTAGTCAGAACCCTATCCTTATGCCTAAACCTAACCTAATAACTTATCCCTAAAATCAGACATAAAGGATGTAGAAGCACCTGACCCTGGTTTTAATCCCAAACTTGACATAAACTGTAAACTTGTCCCTCAAATCTGATTGGTTGATTGGAATGTTGCTCCAGGATCAACTAACATGTTGATCAAGAAACATGTTGGACTTGGTGAAATCAGTAACACTGAACTTTTTAAAACTTTCAAAATTTTAAAACACTAACAGTTATTTTCATGTTTAGCTGCCTTGAAACAATGTATTAAGTGCTTCATAAATAAATGTGACTTGACTCATTTATCATGGTGAAAAATTATACCAAAAAATATTCGCTGCAGAACCTTTTAAAATATTTGAGAATGGTTTTCAATATTATTATTTTAGCTATATCACAGTCAATGCAGTTATACACTAAAAACAATCAACATTACATAAGACACAACATCAAGCCACTGATCACAAACGCACACTGACCGTGAGGACATGCAGTTTTTGCTGCTCTTGCTGCAGCCAGTAAAGGTAACCGGTCCGTCGTCATAGAAACTGCCAAGGGCCAGCTTCTGCCTAATGGACTCCCTCTCGTTCCTTTGGGCCTGATCGAAAACACAGTTGACTTCAGTAAATGAAGAGAACGCACACACATAGTCACACAGCATGTAGAGGCCACAGAAGACCTTGTGACTATGAGGAATTTTAAAGTAGATATCATCCGCTCTAATACATCTACATACAGCTGCTATTGAATGATTGTGGTTAAAAACTAGCTAGATTTCAAGGACAAGAAGGTATCGGTGTGGGTGTGAAAAGGAAGGTACAAGATAAATCAACAACAGAGATGGAGAGAGAAAAATGGAGAGAGAGACTATTTTTGATAATGTTATGGTAAGAAAAATATTCTCTCAGATGTACATACTACACTCAGTTCATTGCCATAGCAACTCAGTTGCCTTCTGGTGTGCAGTATGACTAATATTTAAAACATGCCTTGCACTCATCTCTGGAACAATCATAAGGCCTACTATTGTGAAATGCAATAACTTTCCCTTCCTATATCCAGAGACACACTTATTTTTGATCACTTTCCATTTTTAGGCTGATTGCGGAGCAGTTCCACTGAGATTAACATTTGGATGGAGGAAAATATGGGACAGAAGACAGGATGATTCATGATGCACTTAAAAAAAACATCAATAGCTTGGCTTGTGATGTATTAGCATCTGTGAAGGTTTCCTGTACCTTGCTTTTATTAGTGGAGATGTTGCCATTAAAGTAATAGATAATGCCAAGCAAAAACAGCCATTCATATAGCCTACACAAAAATACGACCTTGTGTGGGTTGCTTAAATTTGTCCCAATTCAAGCAGTGTATTTGTCTTTCAATTTAGAGCATTTTGTTTAACTAAATATACAATAAATTTAACATCACTCAAAACGCAGTTCTTAGTATCATAAATAATCATTTAATATTTAACCACCTCATACACAATGATTTTGCAAATATACACACACGTGTACATTGCTACACGAACACATACTCTTACTATAAAGCACACTGGTGCCACTTGCACTGTATAAAAATGTATATAGACCTGTCTTACCTGGTAAACACATTTCTCTTGGTGCACCATCTTTCAGCGCATTGTATAGTGCAGCAGCCAAGCCCTACCTTCTACTGCAGTGTCTGAGCTACACCCTTGAGACCAGCATCACACACACACACGAAAGAGGGGGAGGAGGGAGAGCGTAAGCGAGCATGCAAGGAGAGCACAAGTGCCTTGCAATGAAACACAGCCACTTAAATATACATATATAAAAAAAGTCATGCTTGATTTTTTTTTTAAAAAACACCATTGACCCAATTCATAATTCAGTCACTCAAAAAAAAAAAAAAAAAGGCTCTTTAACCATATTTGATTTATAGAGTCCTTGAAGAGAATTGACAGAAAAAAAAAGCAGACACCAGCATGTCATGAGATTGACAGCAAAGTAGTTCTATCTATACACACTCATTAAAGGAGGATGCAATCTTTCAAAGCCATGAGCAGCATTAATCACCAAACTAATTCTGAATGTCCCAAGTCTTTACGATTTAAGTTTCATGGAAAAGAGTCAGGCACAATCTCTGACAAGTCCACAAATTGAGGTGCGAAGGGGTATTTTTCATAAAGCATAGAATTGGGTGGTATATAGTACTGTGGTGGCTCATTGGGAGGCTGGTTGGCTGATGGTTTGCATTTTGTAGCTGCAGTTGTAGTACAGGGTTGAGGGGTGGTTGTTATGGGTGGCACGGTAGGAGTTTTGGGAGATTGCAGTGAGTATTGTGGATAAAACAGATGCAAATAGAGAGGATAATTGAGGTCATATTTATACTTAGGGAACACACCTCCAGGGTACATTGGGGATTGCAGCTTCTGGGTTGTTGCTGACCAACTTGATGGGGAGGCGTTAGAGATGGCTGGATCTGGTTTGCCATGATGGTAATTAGGGTAGTTATATGGCCAAAACTCCTGGGGGTATCCTGGAATTCGAGGCTTTTGGGTTGGTGCTTGGACAACTGATGTAGTTTTGGGCATAGTGGTTGGAACTGGTTTCTCAGTGTGCTTTGGGTTTCCATGATGATGGTAGTGAGGGTAGTAAGGGAAGTAATACTGCCAAAACTCTTGGGGGTATCCTGGAATTTGAGGCTTTTGGGTTGTTGCTTGGGCAACTGATGTGGTGGTGGGCATAGTGGTTGGAACTGGTTTCTCAGTGTGCTTTGGGTTTCCATGATGATGGTAGTGAGGGTAGTAAGGGAAGTAATACGGCCAAAACTCTTGGGGGTATCCTGGAATTTGAGGCTTTTGGGTTGTTGCTTGGGCAAATGATGTGGTGGTGGGCATAGTGGTTGGAACTGGTTTCTCAGTGCGCTTTGGGTTTCCATGATGATGGTAGTAAGGGTAGAAATACGGCCAAAACTCATGAGGGTATCCTGGAAGTGGAGGCTTTTGGGTTGGTGCTTGGGCAACTGATGTGGTGGTGGACATAGAGGTTGAAACTGGTTTCTCTGTGGGCTTTGGTTTGCCATGATGGTATTTATATGGCCAAAACTCATGGGGGTATACCGGATGTTGAGGCTTTTGGGTTGGTGCTTGAGCAACTGATGTAGTGGAGGGCATAGAGGTTGGGACTGGTTTCTCTGTGGGCTTTGGTTTCCCATGATGATGGTAATGAGGGTGGTAATATGGCCAAAACATATGGAAATCGAAAGGCTGTTGGGGCTTCTGGGTTGGCACCTGAACAATTGGTTTGGTGGTAGGGCCTGTGGGCTTTGCTGTGGGATAAACCTTTCCAGGATAGTGGTAATGAGGGTGGTAGTAAGGCCAAAATCTTTGCAGAAACTCTTGAGGGTACCCAGGTGGTTGAGGTTTGGGCATTTCTTGGGATGTGGTGGTAGACTCTTCACCAGTTTCAGAAGTAGAGGGTTCTGGCATTGGGTCTGCTGCTGAACTCCATGCATCATTAGGAGAGCGAGACAGTAGAATTTGCAGATATGTAGGTGTATTAGGTCCGAGGAAAGTTTCATTTGCACTTGTGGAGATCACAGGACAAGAAATGATGGCAGAGTTTCCCTTCCATTGTATCTGCATCACATAACGCCCTCCCTGAAAAACAGCAAGAACATCCAGGTTGGTCTTCCTTACTCTGTGCTCACAATAAGTGGAATTGAAAAAGCAATACCTGTTGCATGACACCACATCCATCATAGGGAGTAGCATAGACAAGGCCTCCATTAGTGTGAATGGTTTGCCCACAATGAGGCGGCAGCTCAGAGAGAGAAACAGGTGCATCATTATCTGAGATTTACACAAAAAAAGAAAAAAAAAGGGATCAAAACCATATGGAGATACCCCCCTGAAGTGATACAATTTATGTTAAAAATAAGAGTGTGTTAAGAACTAGTAGCCTACAACAAACAAAGATACTATGGTAGCATCAAGGTTTTTTTTGATAAATCATAAATAATTTCACAGGTTACCTCGACACAGCTCAACTTGAGCTACTTCTGGACCATTAAGTTGCAACTTCATGAGATCGTCACCACACCTCAACTTTGGAGACATGGCAACCAAGGCTGCTTCAGAAGAACTGACTAGTTGTCCTCGAATTATTTTCTTCTGCAGCTCTGAAATGTAGAAGGTTTACGACCAAACACTTAAAAGGCTTTACAAATTCTACAAGTTGGAATTCCCAATTCATTACAACATAAACTCTGCATTTTTATAATGAAATTAAAGCAAGGGCTAATTACCTGCGACAATGGTGTCGTCACCAGTGTACTCAAAATCAGCCAAGGACTCATCAAACCCCTCGTGATCTGGCATAAATTGTTCTGATATAACTTCGCCCCCTCCATCCTTTGGTTCTTGCGTTCCAGATAATTTTTGCAAATTTCGGCACTCTATCAATAAAACGCATGTGAAAAAAACGCACAGTTTTTCCCGTATTTTCCCATACGCCATTCTGCTATTTGCATGGTCGAGTGTCGTTCTGTTTTAAGCATTGGCACATTCCGTAAATTAACGCGCAAATAAAATCACCTGTTCCTTTTAATGAACACGCGAGATTCACCTGCTGCGCCGTTTCTCAATAGCACGCGAACTTCTAACTTTCCAAGTTAAAGGAGAACGAACTCCGGAGGACACAAGCCAGTGATTCTACAAATAGAACAGCAGTGGTATTGATAGCGTCACCCAGCTCGCTCTATGTATATTTTAGACTACAATAAAACGAAACATGTCATAAAACACCACTCTGCCTCTTTTCATTTTATAAAATAATAATAAACATCTCAAATAATTGATAGCCACACAAATGTGGTTCAGACAACGCGTCCGTGCCTATATTACCTATCTTCACTGCATGTAACGTTATAATAAAACGAACACAACCCTTCCTCTTTTCATTTAATGTGAACCTGGTTCAGGCATTAAGTGTGCATATGATTATCTTCACTGTAATAAAATTAAATATGACAAACACAACCCAGTCTCTTTTTGTTAAATGCCAGTTTTAATGATCAGTAATAATAGCCATTATAAAAATTATAAATATAAGTAAAATAAATAAAGCAAGCAATTTAGTCAGACATACAAAGTCAGTGCTAGTAATTAAGCTAGGCTACGGTTAAGTTAGGCTAAATAGCCTAAAAATATAAAGTTATGAAACTTACTTGCCTTTTGCCAGAAAACAAATTATAGATTATTGACATAAGAGCAAAGATCGCCCGTTAGATCTACAAAAGACGAATATCTCATGTTTAACGACTAACGTTACACCGAGACATCAGAGCCAGCGGCAGGTGTCAGAAGGTCTAGCCGAGGAAAGGCTGCTCTCGGCGGGGTTGATGAAACTCCGAAAACGCTAGATAATTATTTTTAAATAGTCGCTCTCTTCATAAATAAACCGCAGATTTGAGCTTTAAACAACTACATTCTCCCCTGAAAAAGTCTTAAAAACTACATTTTGTGACACATTAACAGCATTATTTTTTAAATTACCCGGGGTTTTGTTAGTACAAGACACGCTTTGGAAACACACGGTCAAGCCAGTCGCACTTTTTTTTTTAATATGCGCGTCTAATCGTGCTCTTACGGTATGGGTGCTGGAAGCGGTCAAAATGGATTTAAAGACTCTGGCTGCGTTCGCAACCGCATACTTCGGTCCTATATAGTAGGGGGGAAGCAGTAGGCGAGCGAATAGTATGTCCGAATCCGTGGTATTTATAAAAGAGTAGGAGAGAACAGGGGTTTGGACTATTTCTCGCGAGATTCGGACGTTCGTGTACTTAAATTGCGTCCGAATATGCATAGGCTACCGACTATATAGTAGGCGAAAACAGTAACTTACGTGAAAAGAGTAACGTTAGTATGTTCGAAACCTCAGCGATCATAAAACAGTAGGCCTACTGATACCGCCCAGACTGTGAAGCACCATAAAGAAGCACTCATCGTCGGATACTTTTTTTTATTCCTGCCTTCCCTTGAGGCCACAGGAGAGGATACGCGGAGAAGAGCGATGCGATTACACGCATTTGTTGAGCTACTGTAGTGAACTGTTGAGTTATTGAAGGTGTTAAGACGACAGACAGTATAGAGTATAGTTGTGATTGTGCCGTAAAAACAAGTTTTAATAATAATAGCTAACAGAGGGGAGCTCCAGTATTTTATTTTATTTTATTATTATTATGCAAAAAAGAACAACAAGTACATTGACAAAGAACAAAACAAAAAAAGACACAGCAAAAAAAAAAAAACAATGAGGGTTACAAACAATACTTCAAAAGCAAACTATAATTAGCTTAAAGGAATTACACCAAGAAAGGGGGAGCTCCAGTAACACACACTCCTCAAAAGTGGATTTACGTAAACCATCTTAAGATAAAAATTCTTACTAAATGTTTATTTTCCTACATTTAGAGCAAATGCATTTTTGTCTCTGCATGCATTGTTTTAGTTTGGCAGGGTTGCCGCTAGCTTAGCTTAGCATAATGAATGGAATCCTATGTTGCCAGCTAGCATGTCCCAAGTAAAACTGATAAAAACAAAACAAAAAACCCCACCTAATTACTTCTTGTGGCCTGCCTATTCACAACGAGTACAAATAGCCATACAGATTAAGACTAGAGTCACTAGACGATTTCCTAGCAGATATTAATTTGGGACTATATAATGGGGAAGCACTACTTGGGCGCAGAGATATTACGCAACACATGCACAACATATGCCGGTATGTTGACAGAAGTTTGGGGATTTCATGTGTTGCGTGATATCTCTGCGCCCAAGTAGCAGTGCTTCGCCTGTGCTTTAGCCTACTGAATCTACAGCAACTATGAAGAGATGCTCACTTCTGTTGGATACCATGCAGACCACATAGAATAGATGGAAATGTGATTGCAGATAAACTGCAGATAAACTGCTAAAAATGCACTAAACAAAAATGACATTTTAGAAATTTGTTCACTGATGACATTAAAATATCTGTAAAAAAATCAAGGTAAATGTAAAGAAGATTATATTTTCTATTAAATTATCTATATTTTCTAAATTAAGATTAGGACATACTGGACTCAATTCTTCAATGTATACCATGAAAAAGTCAATGTCAGATTAATGTGAGACTTGCAAGGAAACTATTGGACGTGTTGATGGGATTTAGGAGGTTTAATGGAGGGCAGAGTGGTAGAGCATCAAAGGTCTGTTAGAGACAGGGGATAATCAGTTACAGGTTCGAAGGATTTTACTCAAATATTTAAAAGAAACCTGTATAATGTGACGTAACTCCGATACAGTAGGTTGCGGCATGCACTTTTAAAGTTGTATTTTGTAGCCCGCCAGTAAAATCAAAAAAGAAAAAAGGTTGTTGTTGTTGGGGTTTTTTTTGCTTGACATATACACAAATCTTAATACAATTTCAAAAGTCCAAATAGCAGCAAACAGAATAAATGAATGAACTATATAAACCTAAAGAAACATAAAAAAAAAAAAAGTTATTGTAGTCTAACAATTTGCACAAATAAAATAAATGTTCCAATGACTCAGTTTCACAAAAGGTGCACTCATTTGAATCCAGATTAAATCTGTGTTTTAGGAACTCATTACAAGGATAAATATCATTCATAATTTTAAACTGAACCTCTTTTACCTTTGGTAGAAGTGGGAAAGTGAGAAATCTAGTTCTAATTTGAATCACTTTATCTTTAGAATAATCAAAAACCAGAGATCTTTTTCTAAATTTAGAAGGGAATGTCTCTGTATTTACTAGAGTTCTTAACTTGAATCTTACAGCTCTCCTCTAAAAATTCAGACCATAAATTATTAAATTCCTCAGTCTTGGAATCACAGGTGAATAACACAATGAACCTTTAACCATCTGAAACAAACCACTGGGCAGCTTTTAACAATTAAGACAGATATAATTAATGAGTACAAATAATAAGTTTTTTTTGTTTGTTTTTTTAAGGAATTGTCATAACTAAGGACATTTCCTTCCCCATCCATAATGTGTACAATGGACCAGACACCTTTATCCATCCTGTCCTGAAAAACACACATTTCCTTCCACAAATAGCAACTATGTGGGGAAAAATATGTTTGTGTATTCATGTCCAATATAACAATACCTGACTATGAAAAGATGACAGTTTACACGTTAGCTTTGATGGCTCAAAAAAAGTCACACCTCAAAAGGAAACCAATGCCCCCAAAATAATCAAAAAGTAGATCAAATAGACTGTGTATTCTAATCGAAGCAATGTGTGTAGCCTACATTTAAATAACAAATAATAATTTTAATATAGCAAACTTTTAAAGGTCCCACATGTGATGTTGTTGTAGGCTATTCGGTTGCAGGGCTGGTGTCGAGTTGCTATCGTGTTCTGACTGACTAGACAATGAACATTGTCATTTCCACCGCTTCTCACATTATGTATTGTTGTGATGTAATTTTGCACATATAAATACAACTCAAAATACAAACATATAGTCAGAGAAATCAAACAAAATGTGCTATGATGACTTACAAGTTGTGCAAAGATCATAAGAAACAAATGCAAATATGCTCTGGTGTTTCGCCACTCAGGTCTGGCTGAACGATCTCCCACAGAGTTTGATATTACAGGCTGGACAACTCCTTTAATGGTTCTCAAATATCCATGGATACCATCAACATTGAAGTGGGCTAATGCCTTCAATGCACTGCTGTGGAACAATCCAAATAGTCTAAACATTCCTTCCCTCAGGTTTGATCAGCGTGACAAAGGGGGAATAGAACTTTATTAGTTCAGTTACGTTCACAGCCTACAAGTAACTGATGGTAGAATTAGTCCCGACTAGTGGACACCAAGGCATACCTCAGGAATGTGATATGGAAAATCAAAAGACAACTTTTCATCCAGGTGAGCACTTGAATTCATCATCTTTTGCAGACTTTGTTTAGAATCGGACTGTTGTTTTGCAGAAACATGCTTGTACAGTTACAAAATTACTTTTTTAAAGGTTTTCTTTTCTACAACCTTTTCTGCAACTCATCAAAGGGAAATCAATGAGCCTTCACATTCTATTGTGTTTGACCAACTTGACTACATTTATAATTAATAATCTGTTAAGGGAAGGATTTTCACTAAAGATTTACAACTGTGTTGTAGCTATAGTTGTGTAAATGTGTATGTTGCTATTTTTCATTACAAATGCTGTATTAAAAAGGAAGAAAAAGGTTAACATTGGCCGGAATGGTAATGAGAAGCCATCAATAGTCTTACCTGTAATTAGCCTATATCGTTCCTGTAAACAAATGCTATAGTTTATTACAATTACAAGAACTACAAGAAATTATCATGTTACGTATAAGACCATTTGTTTTGCTTGATCTTTGGGGGCACATTGATTCAGAAATTCTGTCAAAAAACTGAACAAATGCTTGAATAAAATACATAATATCCTATGTAGATAGGTAATTGCTAGGCTATAATTCATGTGAGTGATAACACAAATTAATAAATCTCATGAGGGAGCATGCCCTTGGACACTAAACGGTGCACGCGTCAACCTCTCCGTGTTTAGGATTGGGAGTCACGGAACACATTTAAAATACAAAATTAAAATTAAAATGATTTACTATTTCATTACAGTTACTTTTGAAATGGGTGGTAATCAAATTACAGTTACATCTGAAAAGTATTTTTGATTACCAAAGAGATTACTTTGAATTTTTATGTAATTAATTTAATTTAAACATTAATGTAAACTGTAACAGACAATTAATGTAAACAGCAATTGGTGATCCTCAGACTCTGACACTGCAAAAGCATCCTATAAGATACATTTCTGTTTTCATACCCCTTGCAGAATATGCTAAATTGTAATAATTTTATCAAAATAAGAGGGATCTGGGATAATAAAAATTGCATCATATTTACATTGTGGAGTGCAATAAGTGAGGAGACAGGAGACGGAGATGCGTCGAGTCAGCTTTACGCTCCACTTCAATACATCACAAAACTGTACAGTGACGTAAACAACAGTCACACAACGTTAACCCGGAACCACTTTCTTCAGAAACCCCCTCCCTTAAAGGGACAGTCTCTGGGTGAATGTCTCTTTCAGTTGTATTTGTGGGTCACCCATAATAACAGGCCCAGACCAATGAACAGGTACCCCAAACAGAACAAAGACACTCGTAACAGTCCCTAAGAGTCAACGTATAGGGGTGCAGACCAGGTGGCCATACCGACTGCGCTTAACAGGAGAGGGGTAAAGGGCAAGAGGCGGGGCAGGGACAGTGCCAGTGCCAGGGGCAAGGTCCGGGGCCGAGGCTGATGCAGGAGGGCGCCCTCTCCGTGGTGGCTGGGCAAGCTGAAGCGGTTCGCCAATATCCACATGAGCAGGCTTGAGACAGTCTAGGGCTGAAACGATTTCGTGTAACTCGAGTTACTCGAATTGAAAAAATCCTCGAGGCAAAATCATCTGCCTGGACGCTTTGTTTAATTCATTTAACTACACACGGATGTTGCAGAAATAATTTTTTTTGTGTATGGACTCGGAGTATGCGCAAATTGCTGTTAAATCCACGGTTCAGGTGGGCAAACATCCCAAAAATTTCAGGTGGATGAGAGAAATCATTAATGTGTTGATTTTAATTAAGATGCAGAACTCATTTCATGGTAAAACGCAATTAATGTGTAGCTCTTTAACTTCCGTTTTCAGCTCATGTCAAGATCAAAGACCGCAATGCGAGAGAAATTGGCAACCAAACGCCATTTTTGCCCGGAGAACCCCCCGGAAAGTTATTGTTTTGGGCTATAGTTAAAAAATCGTGGCAACCCTGTCAAGAAAAGATGAGTGTACAAGAATTTAAGGATACACAGAGTACTTACCAACACGATCATCGTTTCTGAGAGAAATAGTGAAGGTGAATGCATATACGAACAAGTTCGCAGTTTAGGATGAGAGCAAATTCAACCCAATGTGCCTTTGATGACGTGGATGATTACGTTACTGTTGATAATCTGTCCATCACCGTCTAAAGCCCGCCCTGACAATTTCATTGGTCCAAACAGTTTCTGTTCGGGCATAATTACTCCTCTATGGAGCGAGGCCAGACCGAATTGCCCGAGCAAAAAATGTTGTGGCCGGGGCTAAATTCGGCTGGCATCCAGGGTACCTCCGGCCAGGACACGGAAGGGCCCATTGTAGGGGGGCTGCAGCGGGGTACGATGGCTGTCATGGCCGATGAAAACATACTTGGCTGACGGTAAATCTTTCGGCACATAGGACTGGGGGAGGTCATGGTAAGACATTGGAATAGGAACAGAAGTGTCGGCAATGTTCCGGGACACAACACGATGGGAGGCAAGCGACCACGGGGCCGTGGCATCTGAAAGAAACTCCCCCGGAACGCACAGAAGCTGGTCGTACACCAGCTCGGCCGATGAGGCTTGAAGATCTTCCTTGGGGGCGGAGCTAAGGCCCAGCATAATCTATGGGAGGCGGTCAGCCCAGTTGTTGTCCATAAGGCTGGCCCTAAGCACAGCCTTCATTCCCCGATTAAACTGCTCGCAAAGTCCGTTGCTCTGTGTGTTGTAGGCTGTGGTACGGTGAACCTTCACCCCCAGAACCTCGGCGACTGCCGTCCAAAGCTCTGATATGAACTGCGGACCTTGGTCTGAGGAGAGGTCGTACGGTGTGCCGAGGTGGGCCACCCAAGCCATAATAGTACCATGGTCACCTCCAGCCAGCAGGTAACATGGGGCGCGGTTGGCCAATGGAGGCGTTGCAGAGGAGTGTAGCGTTGGCTGGAGCGGCAGCCAGGCTCCGCCCACCCACTGTTTACACACAGCCCCAATGGCATAATCAGAGGCATCTGTGCTAAGAGCAACTGGGGCGGTCGGAGATGGGTGCACCAGTAGAGCAGAGTTGGCCAGCGCGGGTTTGGTAGCATCAAAGGCATCAGCCATCTCTGGGGACCAATCCAACACGTCTGCCGGTTTTCCACCCCACAAGGCGTTGTACAAGGGTCGCATGAGTTGGCCCGCATGGGGAGGAAACATCCACCAAGTCTGTAAGCGCAGAGGAAATCCACCCCCAGGAGAGACATAGACACTGCGGCCATGATGAAAACGAATGCGACCGGGGGAGAGAGAGAGAGAGAAAGGGATCATAATCCATCTGCTCACTCTCGATGTGCTCCGACTCGCCAACGTTACATCAAAGAAACAGAGAGGAAGGGGTTAGAACAGGGGTCTCCAACCTTTTTTTTATTTTAGAGCTACTTTTTAAAAATGAAAGTCACCTAGAGCTACTCAATATATAATACTTAAAACTATTAAATACTCAAGCACAACACTTTCAGACGCAGGCTATCGCAGTGTCCACAATCAGATAGGCCGTTAAGCGTGCTGATAGGCCTGAGCATGCTGAATGCCGAAACATATCACACACCTGTCATGAATGTCTCCTCCTGTGATAAACCTGTCGCACGGGTCGATGCATCTCCTGTAGCTCATGGTGTTCGCTTGAGAGGAGTAAAACTGCTCTGAAAAGGGTATCTATGAACACAAGAAATTAGCTTTCCAAAAGGCACAGAAAGATCCACTTCCTGAAGGAAAGAAATCGGATGATATGACGCCTAGCACGCTGATATGATGCATACATGACGTATTCTCGGGGTGGTGCTAAGCGCCACAGACCAATCAGTTGGCATAATGGTATAAGGGCTTCAGACATTCATCACACCGAAAGTGTTCCCATAGCCAGGGTTCGCAGCATTGAGTGAACCTATGAAAGACAAACACGGGTTACGGGTTGCCTGGAACCCGACAATACTCTGGGTTGTCTGAATTTACTCCCGGACTCGTTTTTGGAACCAGCATACCTTAAGTAAGCACAGTTTGGGTTAATCAACCAAAAGTTCAAGGTAAACAGTGGGGCAAAAAAGTATTTAGTCAGCCACCAATTGTGCAAGCTCTCCCACTTAAAAAGATGAGAGAGGCCTGTAATTTTCATCATAGGTACACATCAACTATGAGAAACAGAATGAGGGGGAAAAATCCAGGAAATCACATTGTCTAATTTAAGAATTTATTTGCAAATTATGATGGAAAATAAGTATTTGGTCACCTACAAAAAAGCAAAATTTCTGGCTCTCAAAGACCTGTAACTTCTTCTTTAACAGGCTCCTCTGTCCTCCACTCATTACCTGTATTAATGGCACCTGTTTGAACTTGTTATCAGTATAAAAGACACCTGTCCACAACCTTAAACAGTCAGACTCCAAAATCCACTATGGCCAAGACCAAAGAGCTCTCAAAGGACACCAGAAACAAAATTGTAGACCTGCACCAGGCTGGGAAGACTGAATCTGCAATAGGTAAGCAGCTTGGTTTGAAGAAATCAACTGTGGGATCAATTATTAGAAAATGGAAGATATACAAGACCACTGATAATCTCCCTCGATCTGGGGCTCCACGCAAGATCTCACCCCTTGGGTCAAAATGATCACAGGAACGGTGACCAAAAATCCCTAGTAAATGACCTGCAGAGAGCTAGGACCAAAGTAACAAAGGCTACCATCAGTAACACACTACGCCGCCACAGACTCAAATCCTGCAGTGCCAGACATGTCCCCCTGCTTAAGCCAGTACATATCCGGGCCCGTCTAAAGTTTGCTAGAGACCATTTGGATGATCCAGAAGAGGATTGGGAGAATGTCATGGTGAGATGAAACCAAAATATAACTTTTTGGTAAAAACTCAACTTGTCTTGTTTGGAGGAGAAAGCATGCTGAGTTGCATCCAAAGAACACCATACCTACTGTGAAGCATGGGGGTGGAAACATCATGCTTTGGGGCTGTTTTTCTGCAAAGGGACAAGGACGACTGATCCGTGTAAAGGAAAGAATGAATGGGGCCATTTATCGTGAGATTTTGAGCAAAAACCTCCTTCCATCAGCAAGGGCATTGAAGATGAACTTTCGTTATTGACCAAATACTTACAACCCCAAATCAGAAAAAGTTGGGACAGTATGGAAAACGCAAAAAAAAAAGAAAAAAAAGAAGTGATTTCTAAATTTACTTTGACTTGTATTTCTTTGCAGACAATATGAACAAAAAATATTACATGTTTTGTCTGGTCAACTTCATGTCATTTGTAAATATGCATCCTTTCCTGTCATTCAGACCTGCAACACATTTAAAAAAAGTTGAAACAGTAAAGCATTTACCCCTTTGTAATGTTGCCATTCCTTTTCACAACACTTAAAAGACGTTTAGGGACTGAAGACACCAAGTGATGAAGTGTTTCAGGTGTAATTTTGTCAAACAAGTCTTAAGGTGGGCAACAGTATGGGGTCTTCGTTGTCGCATTTTGCGCTTCAAAATGCGCCACACATTCTCTATTGGAGATAGGTTGGGACTGCAGGCAGGCCAGTCAAGTACCCGTACCCTCTTCCTCCGCAGCCAGGACTTTGTAATGTGTGCAGAATGTGGTATTGCATTGTCTTGTTGAAATATGCATGGACGTCCCTGGAAAAGATGTCTTCTTGAAGGCAGCATATTATGCTCCAAAATCTCTATGTACTTTTCAGCATTAATGGTGCCTTCACAGAAGTGCAAGTTACCTTTGCCAAGGGCGCTGACACAACCCGATTCCATGACAGACCCTGGCTTTTGGACTTGTTGCTGGTAACAGTCTGGATGATCCTTTTCTTCTTTGGTCCGGAGCACACGGCGTCCATTCCTCCAAAAAATTACCTGAAATACTGATTCATCTGACCACAGTACACGTTTCCACTGTGTGATGGTCCATCCCAGATGACTCTAGATGACAAAGGTTTGCCAAAGTAGTCCTGAGCCCATGTGGTGATATCACTTATAGATGAATGACGATTCTTGATGCAGTGCCGCCTAAGGGATCGGAGATCATGGTTGTTCAGCTTAGGCTTGCGCCCTTGTCCTTTACGCACTGAAATTCCTCCAGATTCCTTGAATCTTTTAATTGCTATGCACTGTTGAATGTGAAATATACAAATCTCTTCCTATCTTTCTTTGAGGAACATTGTTTTTAAACATTTCAATAATTTTCTCACGTATTTGTTGGCAAACTAGCGATCCTTGGCCCATCTTTGCTCCCAAAGGATTAGACCTTTCTTGGATGCTGCTTTTGTAACAAATTATAATTACAATCACCGGTTGACATTACCTGTTTCAAATCACATCATTATTTAACCGTTTTTACCTCATTACTAGCCCTAAATTGCTCCTGTCCCAACTTTTTTTTAAATGTGTTGCAGGTCTGAATGACAGGAAAGGATGCATATTTACAAATGACATAAAGTTGACCAGACAAAACATGAAATATTTTGTGTTCATATTGTCTGCAATGAAATACAAGTCAAAAGTAAATTTAGAAATCACTACTTTCTTTTTTTTATTTGCGTTTTCCATACTGTCCTAACTTTTTCTGATTTGGGGTTGTATTTTCCACCATAATTTCCAAATCAATTATTTTTGAGGTTGTGGAAAGGTGTCTTTTATAACGAGTGGTAATGAGTGGAGGACAGAGGAGCCTCTTAAAGAAGAAGTTACAGGTCTTTGAGAGCCAGAAATTTTGCTTTTGTGACCAAATACTTATTTTCCACCATAATTTGCAAATAAATTCTTTAAAAATCAGACACTGTGATTTCCTGAATTTTTTTTCTTATTCTGTCTCTCATAGTTGAAGTGTACCTATGATGAAAATTACAGGCCTCTCTCATCTTTTTAAGTAGGAGAACTTGCACAATTGGTGGCTGACTAAATACTTGTTGCCCCACTGTATGTGACGGTATGTTAACCTTGTTTTCTGGAATACCCCCCTAGATGATCCACTGCTGTTTTCATGTTTCATGTTAAGTCGTTTGTTTATGTTATTGCGAACAATTTTTTTATCTTCTTTTCTGAGAATTGTGAGATATTAATTTGCAATTGCAAGGGGGGAAAGGCGATATTTTTCTCAGAATTGTGACTTTAATAAAACATTAAAAAAGGTAATTGTTTTTAGCTTTTTATCACAAAATTGTATTTTTAAAAAAGTTGTTTTTATATTAAGTGGCGTAAACAATCTTTCGTAAAGCGCAATGCATTAAGAGCAGGGTGTGAAAGCTTTTGAACAGGATGGTGTGTACATTTTTCTTATTATGTTTAAACATCTTTGTTTGTTTTTTTCATTTTCAACTTTTTACATATTTCCCCAAAATAAGTACAATTTACCCTGTTCATCCAATTCAAAAAGTTTATGCACCCGATTTTAATGCATCATGTTGACATCTTTATATATAAATTTTTTAAAGATTGTCTGTATTTTTTGCTTCAAGAAATATTGTGGAAAACTGATGTTGTTTAAAATAATATGCAGATAAAAAAATAAATAAAAAAAGTACTGTTTGGTGGTCCCTTTGTGTTATATACCTTATTAGTATTCTAAAGTTGCAAAACTTGTGTATAACGAAATGCACTACAAATGACTTTTTCAATCAATCAATCAATCAACTTTATTTATATAGCGCTTTACAATGACTATTGTTTCAAAGCAGCTTCACAGTGTTAAACAGGACAACATTGCAACAAAATTTGATTTGGCTAGTTTAATTTGGATAGTTTATAGAATTATATATGACCAAATTAATAAATTCTATTTGTATATTTAATTGAGTAACTTGGATCATAATTTGAGTGTCCCCAACTGAGCAAGCCAAGCCAAAGGCGACAGTGGCAAGGAACCAAAACTCCATCAGGGCATGATGGAGAAAAATAAACCTTGGGAGAAACCAGACTCAGTCGGGTGCCAGTTCTCCTCTGGCCTATTATTAACAGTGTATAATTATTACTCTGGCAACCTTGCAGGTCATAAATCATATTAGATAGGAATATTCGAAATTTTGGGTATGACCCACGAGACGGGCTCATTTAGGATGGCGCGTCGATTACACAAGAATATGAATACTTGAAAGATCGGAGTTATTGCGCTGGAGACGGGTTAATTGAGGATGACGCCCGTGAGGCGAATTCAGAGGAGACACTAATGGACACGGTCTCAGCAGACACTCCAGGATGAGCTGGTCATGTCCAGATGCAGGTCCACCATCCGATCCGACACGGCCTGATCCGCCGACTGCAGTAAACCTCGGGATAAACAGAGAGACTAACATTAGTGTGGATGCCACTCTTTTATGATGTAACGAGTACATCAGGTGTTATGGGAAGTGTTCGGTTCCGCTGACCTAGTTAATGCAGCCTAACAATCAGTCATTTGATTTGAATAAAGAAAGTTAAAAATGTTCTATGTGTATGCCATAGTAAAGAGATGTGTTTTTAGTCTAGATTTAAACTGACAGAGTGTGTCTGCTTCCCGAACAATGCTAGGAAGACTGTTCCAGAGTTTAGGTGCTAAATAGGAAAAGGATCGACCGCCTGCAGTTGATTTAGATATTCTAGGTATTTTCAACTGGCCAGAGTTTAGAGACCGCAATTGACGTGATGGAGTATAATGCGTTAAGAGCTCGCTTAAGTACTGGGAGCTAAACCATTTATTGCTTTATAAGTAATAAGCAAGATTTTAAAATGCGATGTTTAATAGGAGCCAGTGCAGTGTTGACAGAACTGGACTAATATGATCGCATTTCCTGGTTCTAGTAAGAACTCGAGCTGCTGCGTTTTGGACCAGCTGGAGTTTATTTATTAGGCGAGCAGGGCAACCACCCAGTAGAGCATTACAATAATCTAGCCTTGAGCTCATGAACGCATGTACTAATTGTTCAGCATTTTGCATTGAAAGCATGTGACGTAATTTAGATATATTTTTAAGATGGTAGAATGCAGTTTTACAGATGCTAGAAACGTGGCTTTCAAACGAAAGATTGGTATCAAAGAGCACACCCAGGTTCCTCACTGACGACGAGGACTTGACAGAGCAGCCATCGAGGGTTAGACAGTATTCTAGGGCACTACTTGTGGAGCTTTTCTGTCCAATAATTAAAAATTCAGTTTTATCTGAATTAAGTTGCAGGAAATTACTATTCATCCAATTTTTAATATCAGCTATGCATTCCGTTAATCTTGTGAATTGGTAAGTTTCGTCAGGGTGTGAAGAAATATAGAGCTGAGTATCATCAGCATAACAATGAAAACTAACGCCATGCTTCCTAATGATATCTCCCAGTGGTAGCATATACAGGGTGAAAAGCAACGGTCCTAACACTGAGCCTTGCGGTACTCCATACTGAACTTGTGATCGGTGTGACATCTCTTCATTTACTGCTACAAACTGATAACGGTCAGATAAGTAAGATTTAAACCATGCCAATGCAGTTCCACTAATGCCAACATAATTTTCGAGTCTATTCAAAAGAATATTGTGATCGATAGTATCGAATGCAGCGCTAAGATCGAGTAACACTAATAGAGAGATACAACCACGATCAGATGATAAGAGTAAATCATTTGTAACTCTAATTAGAGCAGTCTCAGTACTATGATACGGTCTAAATCCTGACTGGAAATCCTCACATATACAATTTCTTTCTAAAAAGGAACATAATTGTGAAGACACTGCCTTTTCTAATATTTTTGATAGAAACGGTAGATTCGAGATTGGTCTGTAATTGACTAATTCTTTAGGATCAAGTTGCGGTTTTTAATAAGTGGTTTAATTACAGCCAACTTAAAAGTTTTTGATACATATCCTAATGTCAAGGATGAATTAATATTAAGCAGAGGATCTATGACCTCTGGAAGCATCTCTTTAATAGCCTAGTCGGTATAGGGTCAAGCATACATGTTGTTGATTTTGATGATTTGACAAGTTTAGCCAATTCTTCTCCTCCTATAGCAGTGAATGAGTGTAATTTTTCCTCAGTGAGACTACAATGTTCTGTCTGAAGTGATACTGTAGTAGGCGGCTGCATGGTTATAATTTTATTCCTAATGTTATCAATCTTACTAGTAAAGAAGTTCATAAAGTCATTACTGCTGTGTTGTTTACAAATGTCAGAAGTTGAAGCTTTATCCTTTGTTAATTTAGCCACTGTATCGAATAAATACCTAGGGTTGTGTTTGTTTTCTTCTAAAAGAGTTGAGAAATAAGCAGATCTAGCAGTTTTTATGGCCTTTCTGTATGCAATCATGCTCTCTTTCCACAAATTGCGAAAAACCTCCAGTTTTGTTTTCTTCCAGCTGCGCTCCATTTTTCTGGCTGCTGTTTTAAGGGCCCGAGTGTGCTCGTTGTACCACGGCGTTGGATTATTTGCTTTAATCTTCTTTAAGCCGAGGAGCAACTATGTCTAAAGTGCTAGTAAAGAGAGAGTCAGTAGTTTCTGTTGCAACATCAAGTTCCTCTTGGCTATCTGTAATTCTGAGGAGATGGAACTGATGAGGAAGATTATGTATAAAGCAATCTTTAGTCGCAGCGTTATAGTCCTGCCATATTTGAAGTAGGGGATGGCTTTGCAGCCTTAGCTATATTAAGTATACATGATATTAGGTAATGATCTGAGATGTCATCGCTCTGCTGCAGAATTTTAATGGTATCAACATTTAGTCCATGTGACAGTATTAGATCTAAAGTATGATTAAGGCGATGAGTGGGTCCAGATACGTGTTGTCTAACTCCAATAGAGTTTATAATGTCTTTAAATGCCAATCCCAATGCGTCTTTTCATTGTCAACATGGATATTAAAATCACCAACAATTAGTACTTTATCTGCAGCCAGTACTAACTCTGATAGAAAACCAGCAAATTCTTTGATAAAGTCTGTATTGTGCCCTGGTGGCCTGTATACAGTAGCCAACACAAATGTCAAACGGGATTTATCATTTACACTACACAATGTTACATAAAGCACCAAAACTTCAAAGGAATTATATTTGAAACTAGACTTCTGAGTAATACTGAAGTTATCATTATAAATTACAGCAACACCTCCCTTTTCCTTTCAGACGCGGCTCGTGTTTATAACAATAATCTTGGGGAGTGGACTCATTTAAAGTAATGTAGTCGTCAGGTTTTAGCCAGGTTTCTGTCAAACACAGCACATCTAGGTTATGATCTATAATCATATCATTAACAATAAGCGTTTTTGGCGAAAGGGATCGAATATTCAGCAACCCGAGATTTATCAATTGTTCATCCGTATTATATCTGTTGTTTATTTGTTGGACATCAATTAAATTTTTACTGTTGAATGGTTTTGATGGTTTTTTGTATTTACTGATTCGGGGAACAGACACAGTCTCTATGTGATAATATCTAGGTGAAAGCGCCTCTATGTGCTGGGATTTAGCTGACTCTGGTGACGTGAGACAGCTAGCAGACGGTTGGTTTAGCCAGTTTGTCTGCTTCCTGACCTGGGCCCCAGTGAGTCAAGGTTTAGCTCTAAGACTATGTGCCAAATTACTAGAGAGAAGAGCAGCACCAGCCCGGTAGGATGAATTCCGCCTATCTTCAACAGGTCGGGTCTGCCCCAAAAACTTTTCCAATTGTCTATGAACCCTATGTTATTTTATGGACACCACTTAGACAACCAGCCATTGAGTGATGATAATCTGCTAACTATTTCATCACTCCTTTTAACAGGAGGGGGCCAGATAAACAGACTGCCGGTGACATCGTACTTGCGAGTTTACACACCTCTTTAATGTTAATTTTGGTGATCTCCGACTGACGGTCGAACATCATTAGTGCCGACGTGAATAATAATCTTAGAGAATTTACGATTAGCTTTAGCCAGCACTTTTAAATTTGCTTTGATGTCAGGCGCTCTGGCTCCCGGTAAACATGTGACTATGGTGGCTGGTGTCTCTATTTTCACGCCCGTAATAGAATCGCCAATAACTAGGGCACTTTCAACAGGATCCTCAGTGGGTGCATCACTGAGTGGGGAGAACCTGTTTGATGTTCTAATCGAACGGCAGAGTGGTTTTTAGATCCGCGACTATGCTGTCTCACAGTCACCCAATTGCCCTGCGGGGCTCAGCCGAACCAAACAATGAGTGTTCACTAAGCTAGCATCCAAAAGAGTATCTAAAGCTGTACCATTCTCACTACTCTCACATAAAGTCTGGATGCGTGTCTCTAAATCTGAAATCTTCTCCGTCAGCCTGATTAATTCCTTACATTTAACACATGTGAAGCCCTGTTCGCCAACGGAGATAGATATGCTAAACATGTAGCATGCAGTGCAAGTGACAATGACAGGAGAAGAAGACATGGCTTACCGTATTTGTTGATGAATCCAAAACTTACCACACAACTTACTCCACTTACTTTGTTTGATGGAGTCTATTTAATAATCCAACTCACCACAGTTGTCTAATGAACTCAGAAAACAGGAGACCCGGGTGCAGGATGGAAAGCTACCAGGCTAGCGAAAAGCTAACACGTGGTAGTGATTTAGATTAAAAGCTAGTGATGTCAAATTTAACTTGATAGGCTATATTAAACAATATATGGTGATGAGTAAGTTATTTTTAGCAGTATAGATAACAAAGAAAATATATCAATTCAAACGCAGCTATACAGAGCTACAAACACTGACGCATGCAGCAGCAGTAGGTAGGTAACTTTTAAAGTGTGTATTTTGTAATCTGTAGTGAAATATATTTTTTAAAGTAATTTTCTCAACCCTGCCAATGTTCAAACCAAAAATACACCCTTGCAATGAGCGAAATAAAATCTGATTAGACAAAAAAAATGTTAAACTCACAACTTGCTTTTCACTTTATCAGATGCTGATTCTGCAGTGATGGATTCAGAGATTGGAACACTCCTCAATTATATTGATTGTGTAAGAAATTTATTGTGATATTTTTAGACTTTGGAAGCTTTATGCATTTTTCTTTTTGTACTTTTTCCACATTACTTATAAATATCTTTATTATGTGTATAAATGTAAGTAGGGTTCTGCTTTATTCCTCTACTTTTAATAGTGTTTTAAAAATTTGTGCTGATTCTCTTATCCATTTCAACCTTATGGTCTCTCCACACCATGTTCTGTCCTGTCCAGCAGATGGAGCAGGAGTATTTCCAAACACTGGAATCCTCGCCAGATCTCTGTCGTGGGCTTCCAGGATTCCTCAAATACAAAAGAGAGTCCCAGGAGAGGATGTACAGTCATCAGGTAGCCTATTCTTTTGTTGTTTGCCAATGTAAAAGTGTAGAAAATTATTCAATTTGAATAAAAATTTGTGTTTTACCAAGCCCCAACCTCAGCGGGACTCTCCAATATGCTGTCAATTCTGTGGTTCAAGAGCTTGGCCTCCTTTGGATCCGGGATATGTAAAAACACACGAGGTTCGTCTCTTGAGAAAGGACATATAGCCGACATAAACACTTATTCATTGTTGGAGAAAGCTACTTTTTTCTTCTTAAGACAACACACACACACAATGCCACAAAAACAGTAACTATACAGGATAAATAACTCATCAAACGTTCTAAGCAACACATGGCTGCGTCCGAAATCGCTTACTATCTAGAGTAAGTACCTTTTCTGTATAAGTAATTACTTCACAACCACTAAAAAATATGTTCTATAGTGTAAATATGTGTATTATGAATGTAATATGAACGTAGGCTACTACATCTGCCATGCTGTCATTATCATGTGTACTAACATGACGTATTTCCTGTAGCAAATTTAAAAGTAGGCGTGAAGACTGCAACTGTGTAGAACATTACCCAATGGGACAAAAATTCTAAATCAACTACTACTTGTAATGGGTTACCCAACACTCTTTCTTATTGCTTCAACACTTTCCCTGAATATATGAATTTCTAATTGGACTTCAGGACTTCTGTTGTGAAAACTACAGAGAGTTGTTTGAGATTGTGGTCAATGAAAAGCATCTGTCTTTGAGACATTCTGAGACACAGCCAAGCGGACCTGGTCGATTAGATGACCCATTCATCAATGAGGACGAAGATCTACGAGATAAAGCACAAGAAAGAGGAAAACACAGGTTTGTGTTGTAATACACTCTTGCTTAAAAGTTTGGGGTCAGTATGATTTTTTTTATTGTATTTTTTTATTCAGCAAGGATACATTAACTGAATCAAAGTAGCAGTAAAAACATTTATTCGAGCAACAAATCAGCATATCAGAATAATTTCTGAAGGATCACGTGACACTGAAGACTGGAGCAATGATGCTGAAAATTCAGCTTTGACATCAGCTTTTTAACTTTTGGAATAAATTACATTTTACTATTTTTTCTTTATTTTACTGTGTTTTGATTAATAAATGCAGGCGAGCAGAAAAAGCTTCTTTCAAAAAACATTAAAAACAAGCTTATTGACCCCAAACTTTTGAATGGCAGTGGATGGCATATGGACTCTGCTGTGTTTTAACTTGAGCATGTTATGAAAACTGAAATATGTATTTTGCTTACTTATAATTCCTTTGGCTTAGTTTCAGACAGCATCAGAGAAATGACAGAGCTGCTAATTCCAGTTTATTGGTATCAAAGAACAGTGAGTATCCACAATGTGTGAGTGAGAGCATGTGTTTGACAATATGCCCGTGGATGGACAAATAACAACAATGACAATTCACACCCAGAAATGAAAGTTCTGTTATTATTTACTCCCCTGTTATTCCCATGCCTAGTATTTACCTTTCTGTACATCAGTATAGTCACCATATTACCATATGTCAAACAATTTGAACCTCTTAGACTTTTTTATTTGTTTATTGATTTACAATGTACTTGCATAGTTTGGGATTAATTTAAAGGAACACTCCACCGTTTTTAGAAATAGGGCTAATTCAACATCTTTCCTACATTTAGATATGTGGGCAAATGCATTTTTGTCTCAGTGCTTGCATTGTTTTAGTTTGGCAGGGTCACCGCTAGCTTAGCTTTGCATAATGAATGGAATCCTATGTTGCCAGCTAGCATGTCCCAAGTAAAAGTGATCCAAAAAAAAAAACCCACCTAATTACTTCTTGTGGCCTGCGTATTCATAACGAGTACAAATAGCGATGCAGATTAAGACTAGGTGATTTCCTAGGCAGATATTAACTTGGGACTAAATTATGGGGAAGCACAGGCGAAGCAATGCTACTTGGGCGCAGAGATATCACGCAACACATGAAATCCCCAAACTTCCTTCAACATACCGGCGTATGTTGTGCATGTGTTGCGTGTCTCTTTCCAGCAGGGCCTTTGAGGGCTATCCCCCTCGGAAGGGAGTGATCAAGATCTGCTCCCTCGTGGAGCCCTTAGGAAATCGGTGTCTGTATCCCGCTATCCACTGCGTTTTGGGACACATCGGTTTCCTGCGAACGCAAGCTGCTCTGTCCGCCCCAAGGGCTTGCGGCCAGGCAGCGCTTCTTTATTCTTTGCCCATCATCGTTCTTGGCACATAAATTGCCTAGAGATGTTGGTGGTTTTTAGGGCTCTGAGGAGCTTCCTCCCAGACATCAGGGGCCACCACATTCTGAAATGAACAGACAATGTGTCTATGGTATCCTATCTATCATCAGGGGGGGTCTGAGATCGCATCCTCTATCCAGACTGGTGCATTAGATCCTCCTGTGGTCTCAGGGGAAATTGTTGTCTTTCAGAGCAATGTATGTCCCCGGGACCAGATCCTGTCGAGGCAGGGGCTGAGGCCTGGGAAATGAGTCTTCTAAACTAGGGTCAGTTGAGTTAGGCTTAACTCATCACCAGGTAATGTATGTCTCTGGGGATCTAGATCTGGGGCAGATGTCCTGTCAGGGCAGGGGTTGAGGTCCAGGAAATGGAGACTTCACCCTGAGGTGGTGAAATCGATGTACAAGAGGTTTGGCCCAGTGGAAGTGGATCTGTTCTGATCTCGAAAGACAACCTACTGTCCACTGTGGTTTTCTCTCAGTCCCAGAGCTCCATCCATGAGGAAATTGTACAACCTGAAATGGAATGTTAGTGTAGAGAGCATGGTGTGGACCCAGTTAACTGCCTGGTGGCTTCAGTGCTGGAGTTCCTCCAGGATCGCTTCTCTGCTGGTCTTAACCTGTCTACACTTAAGATGTACGTGGCTGCAATTGCAGCTTTGCACACTTATCTAAGTTATGGGCCTTTGTGGAGGCACCTGTTGGTCATATGGTTCCTCCTTGGCGCGTAGAGGATGAGGCCCGCGACTCGCTAGAATCCCAACCTGGGGTCTGGCCATGGTTCTCAAAGGGCTGTCCCTTACCCCCTTTGAACCCCTGGAGTCTGCATCAGCTAAGAACATAACGTTCAAGGTGGATTTTCTCCTGGCTATTACATCCCTTAAAGAGTGGGTACCTCCAGGCCCTTATCTCTCCCTCATGCCTGGAGTTTTCCTGGGGAGTCAAAGCCATCCTGCATCCTAGACTTGCTTCCATCGCATAAGTTAACTATTGTGTGCTGGTGTCACTTTTTAGCTTCCATGTATGCCGTCTATGTCATGATGCAGCGCCAATTAGGATTGGATTCATTTCATACGTACCTCTTAGAATGAGTGGCATTCTCCAAAGTGTCGTTACCAATGCAGTGCCTCTTTCCCTTCTCAGTGAGCAAGGGTTACGTAACCCGAAACATTTTGAAGGATGTGTGTGACATATTATCATTCAGTGACCGCATCTTGAGGGGGTAAATGAAAGCTTTCTCTCCTCAGATGTGCCTCATGATAAAGCAGTCATCAGTTTCCGTCTCTCTAATTGTGCACCCAAAGAGGATCTTTGGAAAGTTAAAGAGTACATGCATGCAGATGAGATCTCTGGACAATGGGCACGTGATGAGTCTTCTGCACTGGGGACAGTTGAGTTTGGTTTAACTCATCACCAGGTAACCGACCATAATAATTCTTTAATAATGACTTTTTTCCTCAGAATTGCAAGTTTATATTTCACTTTTCAGACTTTTTTTCCTCAAAATTATGACTTTTTTTTTTTTGAATTGCAAGTTGATATACAGTATGATATGATATAATATGATATACGATATGGAGCTTATTTGTCCTCAAGAGGAAATTTGTTTCCACAGTAGTTTGCGTACATTCCACAACACATAACATGTTAATTTATGACTTACAAGCTTATAATTAACACAAATGATGAATGACTGATTTCCTATGTGTTTAAAGCACTTATAGCCACAGTAACAAAGCTCTTACTGTAACTGGCCTTTCTACACAAAAGTAATCTATACCTATGGCCAGATGGAAGGGGGATGAAATAGTGATAAAGTGGGTGGTCTGGGTCATGTAAGATTTTGTGATATCCACACATCACAATATCTCACAATTCTGACAATTTTTTTGTAGATCTGCAAGTTTATATCTCACAATTGTGTCTTTACAACACGCAGTTGAAAGAGAAAAATATTAATAATTGCGAGTTATAAAGTTAGAATTGTGAGATAAGTGTCAATTAAGGAAAACAAGTGGCAGAATCAAGCTTCCATAATAATGTCCATAAACTAAACATCTCGTCTCTTTTTTCAGAACAATTCAAGTTTCTTGGAGAAGTACTACTCTAATGGAGATAAATTTCTCACTGTGTTTCCAGATGGTTCTGCTCAAGTTTTGTATCCTTTTGGCTATAATCTGAAATATTAAGTGGTACCTTTTAAAGGTGTCATGAACTGGCTTTTTAAAAAAAAAATTATACTGTTGTCTGAGGTCAACTAATGACGTTTTTGTGGTTTTTACATTCAAAAACATCATAATGAATAAGTAATAGGCTATTTTCTACACTGGTTTTGAGGCTTTCTCCTAAACGATGGGTTTTGTTGGGCGTGCCGCACTGGAGACTTGGAAGTAAACGCCCACGGCTAGGATTGGATAAGATTTGCATATTTAATGAGCTTCAGCTCCCCTGTCAGTTCAGTTCACATTAGGGAGGGATCGTTTTGAAAGCGGCAACCGGAATGATTCTCTCGATCACAGGGCTCGTAAACGTCTTTATCAAAGAAACACAATGATTTTTTTCTCATCCACCTGAGATTGATTGGAATATTATTTCTGTATTACATGGCCCGCCCGATCGGTCGATAAGCACGAACCGCACATACACACACACACACAGACACACACGTGCGCGCGCCCCCAGATCAAGAAAGGAATATTATTTCTTATTATTTAATTGAGATTCATAGGCCTGCAGACCATTACATATAAAAAATACATTTTACTCACATAAGTTTGTTGCACCATTCCTGTCGAATCCAATAAAGAAGACGCAACACTGTGTCTGCAAATCCAGCACCTGAGACTTGTTTACAAACGATTCCGCAGTGAAATGTAGCGAACACACGTACGTGAGCTGGAACTTCATTAAAAATAATGTTCAACCACTCATTCCTAATAGTAGCATCTGAAGGAAGCTTATGCAGCGACTGTGTTCTTCCACAACCTGGCACAGAGTAATATATTACTTTGCTCGCCATGAGTGCTCTGTAAACCTGTGGCGCCTCGACTCAGTGGGCGGGGCTTCAGAAGCATGCATACATATTCATCAGTTGAGTTGCATTTTTTCTTCCCATGACGTCATTGGATTCCGGCTCTCGTTTTCTGGGCCTGGTGTCTATAAAAGCTTTTCTTTGACTAACAAGGACGTTTTCAGCTCTGAAACTTACAGGATATTCTTATATCATGATGAACTTTGATATATCAAAGGCTCAAGGGAAAGTTGGATACTCAATTCATGACCCCTTAAAGTAGCAATAGACAATGAAAGAAAGGAAACTGAGGCTTTAAATCTCTTGACAAACTAAAAGATGTAAAGTTATTTGAATTTGAAATGAAAGATAGAGAATGTAAATGTCAGCTTGTTTATTTTGCTCAACATAATGATTCATTAAGTCCACGTGTCATGCTTGCTTCTAACCACAGGTTGAGATCCCACCACATTGGATCTGTGATTTTGGGACACACAGACTCGTTGAACTATGCTGATAACGACAAAACTTGCAACCAAAGTTGGCTAACGATGCTTTCGGGAAATCCACCCCAGGGGTCCGTTCTTCGTAGCCTACCTCTCTTAATATCTCAGATGATTTGACAGATGCGAAATCTTCTAACAGTGATAACTGAACTCTGGCTAATTTGGTCCTTCAATTTGTGGATTGGATTAAAGAGTTTACTGCGCGTTCTTGCTTTCCTTGAACACGACATATGTATCAATGCTACGGCAAGACAGCAACGTAGTGACATCATAAAAAAGAAAAATTAAATGAAATGTGCACCTTTTTTTTTTCTTCTAGTATTTGTACAGGCTTTATATTTTTATTTCAAGGTTGTAATTAACAATTCATTTAATTTTACCTTTGAAGCAAATATCTATTTACTAAAGTTTCTTAAAGGTCAAAATCAAGTTATCTGCATATCATGCGCTGCATCAAGCCACTCCAATAATATCTGTCACCACAACTGATCTATTATATTATCAAATTAATTAATATTTAATATTATTATCACCCCTGGTTCAGTAAGGAACTCTTAATAATAAAGTAGCAGTGGTTGGGACATATTTTAAGTATCATCTTAAAAAAGATGTAATCTTATCCTGTTTACATGAAATAAGCCTGCTCCCAAGCAAGTTTAGGCTTACAGAACTGTTGCTATGACAGCAAGTCCAAGATGAGCATTGAAGAACCAAACAATCCAAGATTTTGCCATATCGTCAACAATCAAATCCAGCTAAATTAATCCTCTTCAGTTAGCAATACGAAGAACAAGCCCCAGAACAAGGAAACCAAAACACAATGAAACAAAAAATGAATATACATGTTACAATTTTATTGAGAGATACAGAGTCACTAATATCTATAGGCCTTTTTAATGTTAATAGATTACAGTATAGGCTACATTACAAGATATCAGAATTTCATCTTGCTTTTTGGCCACATAAATATCAGCAACTGCACCAAATTGCATATTGTTGCTTAATTTTGGCCACCGAATTAAATTGATGTTTTTTTTTTTTCCTCCTAAGATTTGAGCTTCATATTCTCCATTATTTCATATGTCCGTTATGACAGATTACAGGTGTAAATTAGTAATTAGGCTAATATCTGGGATTGCAGTGTGACTTTAGATTTCACTAAAAGACTTTAAGTATTTTAATGTACAAAAAAATAAAGGCAAATGTGTGGTACAACCTATACAGTATATCATTATAAATATAGTGTATTTCTTCAATGTCATTGGTAACAGAAAACTTTTTCATGTTGCCATCTTGATGCATCCCCACACAGGGATTGACACCTTGGGATAAAATGAAAAAAATAAATAAAAGTGATTTGAAAATGAGTTCATTTATTATCTATTGATGTTGTTTGTCCTTATTGTGATGGCAATAGCTATCCTTCAGGAAACTTGGCTATCATCATTCTCAGCTGTAAGAAGGAAAGGATCTGTATCATACGGGATGAAATGACGACTTCTCTTTGTCCAATCAGAGCCCTCTTTCAGTCTAATGGCAGAGCTACTTGTTACCATTGCAATGGCAGCATTTGGTATGGGCCTTTTTGCTATTACACTGACACAGATCTGAACATCTCAAACGGACCGATTCTTGATCAAGAGGCGGGGAAAGTCCAAAACTTTAAAGGGATAAGTCATCCAACAGTGAAAATTATATCATATACTCACCCTTAAATCATATACTCACCCTTATGCTGTTCCAAATCCATAAGATTTTCAATTTGAATGAAACCTGAAAGATTTTGGTCCACACAACCAAACCGTCACTTCAAAATATTCTGTAGCAATTTATTTTACAGTCCTCTTTCGCATGAACATACTATGTACTTATTGAAGTAATGACACTAACTTAGTACTTACCTTGAATCTATGCCAAAACCGTAACTCAACCTACAAAGTACTGTTGTGAGTAAGTACACTGTAAGTACATTAAAAGCACACGTACTGTGAAATAAATTGAAAGAAACAATATGAAATCAAGCAGTTTAATACAAGTCTTCCGAAGAGACATGATTGTGTGTGATTTCACAAGACTAGAAGACCTTCTGAATGTACACTATATTGCCAAAAGTTGTGGGATTCCTGCCTTTACATGGTATGCACATGAAATTTAATAAAATCCCATTCTTAATCCGTAAGGTTTATTATGGAGTTGGCCAACCCTTTGCAGCCATAACAGCTCTTTCCACAAGGCTTTCCACAAAGTTTAGTAGTGTGTTTATGGGAATTTTTGACCATTCTTCTATAAGCGCATTTGTGAGGTCAGGCACTGATGTTGGAAGAGAAGGCCCGGCTCAGTCTCTGCTCTAATTCATCCCAAAGGTGTTCTATTAGGTTGAGGTCAGAACTCTGTGCAGGCCATTCAAGTTCCTCCACACCATACTCGCTCATCCATGTCTTTATGGACCTTGCTTTGTGCACTGGTGCGCAGTCATGTTAAAAGAGGAAGAGGCCATCCCCAAACTGTTCCCACAAATTTGGGAGCATGGAACTGTTCAAAATGTCCTGGTATGCCGAAACATGGCTAACGATAATTTCAGGAAATGCACCCCAGGGGTCCGTTCCTTTCACTGGAACTAACCCCTAAAACAGCCCCACACCATATTTCTCCCTCCACCAAACATTACACTTGGCACAGTGCAGTCAGGCAAGTAGCGTTCTCCTGGCAACCAGCAAACCCAGACTTGTCCATCAGATTGCCAGACAGAGAAGGGTGATTCATCACTCCAGAGAACACTTCAAGTCCAGTGGCAGTGTGCTTTACACTCACGGCATCCGAAGCTTTGCATTGCGCTTGGTGATGTAAGGCTTGGATGCATCTGCTCGGCCATGCAAACGCAGTCCATGAAGCTCTCTATGCACTGTTCTTGAGCTAATCTGGAGGCCACATGAAGTTTGGAGGTCTGTAGCTAATGACTCTGCAGAAAGTTGGCAACTTTTGTGACCTGTGCGCCTCAGCATGCCCTGACCCCGCTCTGGGAAATACAGTGTATATCAATTATATGTTTGTTTTTTTTTAGAAAGGAAAATGTGAAACATAAAAA
The DNA here is from genome assembly GCA_023029165.1 of Gobiocypris rarus. NCBI lineage: Eukaryota > Metazoa > Chordata > Actinopteri > Cypriniformes > Gobionidae > Gobiocypris > Gobiocypris rarus. The sequence goes on along the minus strand of CM040915.1, from coordinate 28,325,971 downwards.
AGAAGGATTAGTGAAAAGCAATAAATTACAAATTATTTACTGACATTGTGTGAATATGAAATCAATTGAAAAGTAAATATAATTTACACACACATACTATATAAAGCACATCAAATATAGTAAACATAATCTCAAATGTGCTTAAATTACTTTTTTTTGCATGAAAGTTTTGGTTTCAAGGGCTTTTAATAGAAAAAAAGGGAAAAGATCTTCATTTGTGCCGATGGTGAACAAAAGTGGGTTTGGAATCGACATTAAGGTTAGAGTAAATGACACCTGTTTTTTTTTTTTTTTTTGGGATGAACTAACCCTTTATAAATTTAACTTGTAGACATAGCTAAACTGTAATATAATATAAAGTTAACTGTGACTAAATCTGCTGTGATGTGGCTCTTGTTTCCTGTGGAGCAGGTTGTGTATGGATGCTTGGGGTGGGCGAAGTCTAGATGAGAACGGGAGAAGGATCAGAACATGGAGCTGGACAGACCAGGCTCAAACACCAACATCCCTGAGACCACTCTTTCTGTCTCTCAACAGAAATATAGGGGTTCGGGTTCTTGGACAACAGTTGGTGTTTGTGTCATTCCTTGCTTCCGGACAGCAAGCCAGGTTCAGAGTAGGCAGCTGTGAGTCGGTAAGAAAGTACACAAGTGTCTTTTAATCTTATCACTAATTTTAGCTATTTATATAAGACATTTTCTTGAGTTGTCACATTTATTACTCAACTCAAAGTGTTGTGTCTGCCATGTCTTTGCTTACAGTCCAAAGAACACAACACACCTCTTCAACCCCTCATGTGCAAAGAGGAACTAGTACTTCTGGCATGCAGGGTTGGCCTTCACATGGCTCTGATACGGTTACAGCAGTGCCAAGCCTTCCCATCCAGCCCCACACATCTGCGGGTCAGACCTCCACCTTTCCTTCACTCGCTGGTCCGAAGGCTGCAGAGTTTGAGCCACAGAGTGCAAATGGAAGAGCCAGACAAGGCCTTTGTCCAGCGCTGTCTGCAGGCCTGTCTATGAACTGACATGATAGTCTCGCTCAAGTGTGCCATACGAGTCCTGAAAAGTAAAGCTAAAGTGGTTTCGATCGCCCCCGGGATGCAGTATATGTCATAAACCCTGCCCTTTCCATGAAATGTAATGGGACATAGACAAACTAAACCAACCCGGTCTCACTCCTATTCAACACATTTTGACGCTTGGTCAGTTGCCTTCGGCGTCACTTTTTAACACACAGGGTACCCCTTTAGCGTAATTTTTCGGCGCGCAATACTTTATTGATTTCAATGAAACACCTTTGCCGTCATATACAGACGCGTTGGGCATGCTTATTGTCACGATGAAACTACAGGTCCTTCTAAAAAAATTAGCATATTGTGATAAAAGTTCATTATTTTCCATAATGTAATGATAAAAATTAAACTTTCATATATTTTAGATTCATTGCACACCAACTGAAATATTTCAGGTCTTTTATTGTTTTAATACTGATGATTTTGGCATACAGCTCATGAAAACCCCAAATTCCTATCTCAAAAAATTCGTATATTTCATCCGACCAATAAAAGAAAAGTGTTTTTAATACAAAAAAGTCAACCTTCAAATAATTATGTTCAGTTATGCACTCAATACTTGGTGGGGAATCCTTTTGCAGAAATGACTGCTTCAATGCGGCGTGGCATGGAGGCAATCAGCCTGTGGCACTGCTGAGGTGTTATGGAGGCCCAGGATGCTTCGATAGCGGCCTTAAGATCATCCAGAGTGTTGGGTCTTGTGTGTCTCAACTTTCTCTTCACAATATCCCACAGATTCTCTATGGGGTTCAGGTCAGGAGTTGAGCACAGTAATACCATGGTCAGTAAACCATTTACCAGTGGTTTTGGCACTGTGAGCAGGTGCCAGGTCGTGCTGAAAAACGAAATCTTCATCTCCATAAAGCTTTTCAGCAGATGGAAGCATGAAGTGCTCCAAAATCTCCTGATAGCTAGCTGCATTGACCCTGCCCTTAAAACACAGTGGACCAACACCAGCAGCTGACATGGCACCCCAGACCATCACTGACTGTGGGTACTTGACACTGGACTTCAGGCATTTTGGCATTTCCTTCTCCCCAGTCTACCTCCAGACTCTGGCACCTTGATTTCCGAATGACATGCAAAATTTGAGAGACAGTCCAGTGCTGCTTCTCTGTAGCCCAGGTCAGACGCTTCTGCCGCTGTTTCTGGTTCAAAAGTGGCTTGACCTGGGGAATGCGGCACCTGTAGCCCATTTCCTGCACACGCCTGTGCACGGTGGCTCTGGATGTTTTTACTCCAGACTCAGTCCACTGCTTCCGCAGGTCCCCCAAGGTCTGGAATCGGTCCTTCTCCACAATCTTCCTCAGGGTCCGGTCACCTCTTCTCGTTGTGCAGCGTTTTTTGCCACACTTTTTCCTTCCCACAGACTTCCCACTGTGGTGCCTTGATACAGCACTCTGGGAACAGCCTATTCGTTCAGAAATGTCTTTCTGTGTCTTACCCTCTCGCTTGAGGGTGTCAATGATGGCCTTCTGGACAGCAATCAGGTCGGCAGTCTTAAAGCTACCCATATGTGGATGATAAAAAAACAGTTTATAACAGGCAGATCCGACTGCAGCCACTATTTATTCAAAAAGTACAATTATTCCAAGTGTTCCGAGGCCGAAAGATTGATTTGTGTGAAGAAAATCCCCAAAAGTTTCAGCATTGAGTCCATCCGCCAAAGATTATGAACACATTTTAAAAAATTGCCGTCCGAAGAAACATTACATCAGTTTTGACAGCATTGTCTGTTGTATGTCTTGTGACTAATTTTCAAATTTCTTCAGCTTTGATTGTAAAATGCCATTGGCTCTCGTGTGTCTTGTGACCGATCATGCCATGCTAACGAGGCGAGTTTATATCATTTGAATGAGATATGACTCAATGGAGTGTGTGTGTTCACAGAGCGGCAGGGTTGGATCTGAAGGATAGTCGGTGATCGATACTTGGATCAATTTCAGTCATTAAAACATTAAGATCAACTCTGTTCTTCACACAAAGATAGACTTCAGAAGACTTGGAATGCAACATGAGTTAATGCTTTTATACTGTTTTTGGTCAGTTTTTGCAATAAATACCTGTGACTTTACTTTTATTTGCCTGTTACATGTTTTATATTGCTGAGAAGTGGGTAGGTTTATGGTAGGAGTGGGGTTAGTTGCTCCAAAATATAAAAGTAGCCTATAAGTATTCATAAAATCATGATGTCTACTTTTACAAATGCAAAGAATTAAATGTGTTTTGATCTGACGCATTGGGCAAACAACTGAAATCAAATCAAGTACCCTGTGCATTGGAAAACGATGCTAAAGGGGTACCCTGTGAGCTAAAAAGTGTCGCCGAGGGGTCCTGCCCAAGCATCAATATTTGACGAATAAGAGTGAGACCGTGTTGACTAAACAATCAAATTAAACTTCAAATACAGTGTTTCCAAAGATGGTTTCTGTCATTTTAAGCAGTTTTTATCACGCTGATGCAAGTTCAAGTGTTCGTTCTTTAAAAATAAGTTTGGTTTTAGTTAATTATTTAATGCTAAAAAAATGTGGTTGTAACATTATGATTGACAGTTGAGCTTGACAGCATCTATTAAGTGAAGTAGTCACTGAGGCACCAACTGACATGTTCGGGAACTTCTGGAAGAGATTGGAGCTTTAACTTTAATTTCTACATTGTTTATTTCACAAAAAGTGATGTGTGATTGATTAGGCGAGAATGTGGGGAGGACACTGAGATCGCGGCTCCACTGCACGCTCACTACTGCGCAGAGACCCAAGATGTCAGAGCCATATTTGGACATTGATGGCTTCACTACTTAAATGGAAAGGAGTGAAGGTGCGTTGTCTATCTCTTTTTTTGGCCTCGATAAAGGAGCAGGCAAAAAGTTCCATTGTCCATTGTCAATAGTATAGTGATTATGAAGTACTGAGCTCACTTGAGTAACTTGAACCCACTATAAAATATGCATGGGGAAATCTTTCGCCCTCACTCGAAATTCTGATTGCTTGGATTCCTATTGGAATTACTGCCAAAGAATGGTAAATGTGACCATACCTGAACAAACTAGGTAAAACTAAAAATTTAACGATAAATAGAGGTTCACCATCAAAAGTGACCATAGAAGGATATCTTAAAGCGACAATAAACCCAAAATCGAAACATTCTCTCCTCATTTACTCCCTCATGCCATCACACATTTATTTGGCTTGTATCTGAATGACATTAGCACATACCGTAAAGCTCATTTGAGATGTATCACAGAAACGCAGAGAACACGTAACTTGAAATATAACAAAAACAGTCAATATTTAGTCTAAAATGTAGGCCCTAAGTAACTTACTTAATATAAACTACTATTGAACTATAAAATCAAAGTAACATTTGCAATTGTAATAATATTCAGCAAAACTTATGTTAAGACATAAGATTCAGTTATCTTATGTTAACTATATCTTATAAATACATTTTTACCTCAGTGATTCTTGTTTGTTTCTTTGTGTGCTGTTACGCTCATTTGCAGACATCCCACCTTTTCCTGAAGGTCCGGGCACACATTATATAGCCTACGTTTGTTATTTGTTTTCATTTTCCCATGAAAGTGTCTCACAAAGAGGCTGTCTCAACAGCCCTGTTGTAGCTATCATCCTTCATGTGAACCTAGATTAATCAAAGTTTAACAAAGTGACTGTAAAGTTTTAGTAATCCCACATTTAATGTGTAATTTTACATGTAAGGTTATCAAAAATGTCAGGTATAATAGATTTATAATCTTTTAGATTTCAGTAATACAGATGGAGCTGGGAAAGATGGAGGGTTTCTGAAAGTGCGCAGCAAAACTATGTAATGTCCCTGTAGTTATATCGTCCTTAATGTGAACCTAGATTAAGCAAAGTTAACTGAATTTAGTTACCTGAACCTAGAATAATCAAAGTTGAACAAAGTGACCTTTTACTAGCAATCCCACGATTTATGTGTAATTTTACATGTAACATTACCAAAAATGTCAAGTCTAATCAAATTCTTTATGATTTCAGTGATACAGATGGACAGAACTTTGTATTTGTTTTTTTGGTAACTGTTCCTATAAGCTTTAAGATTGATCTAAATCTTTCTAATAATACAATAGCTTCTTAATAACCAATGGGGGTGTTATGTGCCAAATTATTATTATTGTCCACAGACTCTAGTCTCATTTATTGAAGGGTATGTTTTAGATTTAGACAGTCTCTACAATGCACTGAAGTTTGCAACCATATAGATAGAGATTTTAAAGTGTTTTATTTCGGGAAGCACAAAGTAGGCCTTTGTCTTTTCACTTCAAAGGTTTATCATAGGCCAATCATTTCTTAATGCATTTCTTCTTTTGTATTCATTGAAAGCATTTATTTCAGGGGTCTGATATAGATTTTTCATATACAGTATAAGGTGCTATATAAACAAAGATTTTTCTCTTGACTTTTAAAAACATTTACATTTATTCATTTAGCAGAAGCTTTTATCTAAAGCGACTTACAACTGAGGAATTTCATTTCATTCATTTAATTTATTATACAGGAAAGATTAAAAAGTAACATTTAAGGTACAATTTAAACGGTTTCCAGCAGGTTCCTGTTCTGCAGAACGTAAAACATAAAACACAATTTACAAAAAACACTTATACAAGACATTAACAAACAAATACAGGCTAAACAAATACAAACGACTAAAAACAACAATACCAACGGTGCAAACTGAACTAGGACAAGAAATAAACGATCAGTGAGTACACATAACTGTTTAGAAAGAAATGCCTTTTTGAAACACATGATAGATGGTATTGTTCTTATGTGATGAGGAATATCATTCCAGATTTTGGTGTATGTATGAAAAAAGGATTTCTGACCATAGCTGTTTTTATATGGAGGGACTGGTATAAGTGCCTGTGAAACTGATCTAGTGAGACGTACTGGTCTCATATTGTATGACGGATGAATTACAGCAAGTGTTGGAGAAATGGCAATTTGAATTTGAAAATAAAATGTAATAGCGTGAATAGTGGTGGAAAGTCAGAGCGTTTGAACGTTTAAGTGCAATGCAATGATGGGACCATTTTGGAAAATTACTGTGGATCTTAAGAGCTCGATTATATAAGAGAACAGATTGGAAGACGGTAAGACATTTTTGAAATCACAACTGCATGTAAGTTTCAGAAACAGAAAAAGAAAGATATGATCTAATCTTGTTCTACACATAAAGTTTCTGATTCAGTTTGTTTGTTAAATTAGAAATGTGATGTAAGATGTGTATCAAAAAAACACACCAAGATATTTATAAGTCTTTGTAGTGACAAGATCTTGATTTGCAAAGGTGATAGAATCAACATAAGAAATACTTTTTCTAGGTGAATGAAAATACATACATTCAGTTTTTTTTTACATTGATGGTCAGGTGGTTCTTTTTCAACCAATCATGTAAGCATTGAAGATCAGATGTTAATTTAGAATATATAACGTCAGGATTTGAGTCAGAGAAAAAAAATCACAGTATCATCAGCATTCTGAATATTTACATTCGTACTTGAGGGAAATCATTAATGTATAAAAGGAAAAGTAAAGGTCCAAGAATACTGCCTTGAGGAGCACCCATATCACAGACTAAAGATTGAGATGTTACATGATTCATTTCAACAGCTTGCGACCCTTTTTGTCAAAAAGAATAAAGCATTTCTATCACAGAGGAGGACAAATGAAATGAATCAAATTTGTTAAGCAGATCTGATGGTTCAACAGTGTTGAAGGCTTTAAGAAAGTCAATAAAAACAACTCCAGTGACGTGACCTTTATTAAGAGCGTTACGTATTTGTTCAGTAACGCCGACATGGTAGATCGCTTAGCGCGGAAACTGTGTCGACAGTCGCTAAGCTTAATTTCTAGATAAAAAAATAACTGGTTGTCGTTGTGCAAGGTTTGTTCAAGCAACTTCGACATTGCTGTCTATAATTTGAAACAAGAGTAGGGTCATCAGATTTAAAAATCGGAGTGATTTGTGCTCTTTTCCAATCAGTAGATCGAAAGCCTGATGCAAAGATGCTGAAAGAGAGGTATAAGGCTATCAGCACGAGTCTTCAAAAATAAACTATTTAAACCATAAATATCACAGGCATGATCATTTTTCAATGAGCACAATATTCTTATTACCTCGTTCTGTGTGATTTCAGAGAATGAGAACTGATCACGTGTTAGGGAGAGAACAGGTGAGAAGTTGGAAAACTGGTTGCCAATTCTTTAACAGATGATACAAAATATTCATTGAAAGCATCTGCAATCTTTTCTCAATCTGAGATAAGAGCACCCTGTAGTGAAATTTGAATATTGACATTCTTTTTCTTCTCATTTTCGCCGGTGATGACTTTAAGGGTCTGCCATGACGTCTTTGGGTTAGTAGCGGATAAAATAATCTGTTGTATATATATATATTTTAAGTGCTTAAGTGCTCACGGAAGAGATGAGTTTTCAGCTGTCTTTTGAATGTTGCCATTGATTCTGAATTTCGGATGGAGGTGGGAAGATCATTCCACCAGCAAAGAACGGTGAATGAAAATGTTCTGGAAAGGGATTTCATGCCTCTCTGTGATGGTACCACGGGCCGTTGTTCATTAGCCGAGTGAATTCTTGTCAGACATAGCAACAGTAACTAAAGAGGGTGGGCCTTTGATAGCCTAAATATGCATCACAGACCAGGGCCAGATGAGCCCCAGATGTAAATTATGAGTCACGGATCAGGGCCAGATCCGCACCACACTTCATGGCATTAATCACTGTACTGGGCCAGTTCTGGCCCAGATCTGTCTCTGATCCGTAATTCCAACCTGTTCCGGTATTGGGCCGTTGGAAAGGATGACCCCGGCCCAGATCCGTTTAGCGGATCTGCGCCAAATGCTAATGAAGACCTGGCCCAAATCTGGCCCAAATAAATTTTGCTGTCTGGGAAGGCTTCCGGAGGGGGTGTAGATTCGTAGGAGCGAGTTGAAGTATGCGGGTTGAAGACAAGACATGCCGCTGTGTTCTGAATCATTTGAAGCGTTTTGATCGCACACGATGGAAGTCCAGCCAGAAGCGCATTGCAGTACTCAAGCCTAGAAATGACCAGGGCCTGGACGAGAAGCTGTGTTGCATGCTCTGTTAGGAATGGTCTGATCTTTCTGATGTTGTGCAGCGCAAACCTGCATGACCGAGCTGTCTTTGAAATGTGGTCTTAGGAGGACAGCTGCTCATCAAAGGTTACTCCGAGATTTCTGGGTGACCTCTAAGGGGAAATCAAGGATGAACCTAGCTGGATGGTGAAGTCCTGTTGTAGAGTCGGATTGGCAGGGAAGGCGAGAAGCTCAGTCCTTGCCAGGTTGAGCTGCAGGTGATGTTTTCTCATCCATGCCGAGATGTCCATCAGACAGCTTGAGATTCGTGCAGCTACTGTGGGATCATCTGGCTGAAATGAAGGGTAGAGATGTGTGTCATTTGCATAGCAGTGGTTTAAGAAGCCATGTGCCTGTATGATGGGTCCCATTGATGTAGTGTAAATGGAGAAAAGGAGAGGTACAAGCACTAAGCCCTGAGAAACACCTGTGGTCCGTTGATGTGCTTTGGATACCTCCCCTCTCCAGGCAACTTTGAAAGACCTACCTGTGAGAAAGGATTTAAACCAGTGGAGTGGAATTCCTGTGATGCCCACTTCTTTACAGTCTTCAGTCTCTCATGTTCTTAATCAGACGTGGACCGGCTCTGAGATCTCTGGTGTGGCGGCTTGAGTTCTGTCAGGATGGGGTTGGACTTCAGGCTTCGGGTCAAGTCTCGAGCTGAAGCCCTCCATCAAAGACAGCAAGCATGTTATTTCCTGTCCAATACTAAGCTCGGCTTCCCTTATAATGTCACAAAATTAATGGTCAAATTATTTACTATTGTATTAAAATTTTATTGACTAAAAATGCGTTAGAAAACATTCATCTCAAAGACAAGTTTGTTCAAAATCAGTTACAGCAGGTCGGCTGACTCGATTTCCTTCTCATACATTCCCCCAGCGTCACAGTGCATTTCCCTATTGAAGCCCAGCGTCCATTGACTTCAATGGGGCTGCTTTGAACGCTTTTTTTCAGTGCTTCGAAACTAGACGGTCATTGGATAAACGCTGCGATTATGTCCCGCCCACGGACGCTCAGCGTCTCTGGGGGTGAATGGGGAGTGGGCTGGCCCGGACTCCGAGCTTCTGCGTGATGATTGGCGGGTCTGTCGAAAGACTGCATCTCCTTTTGACTGACAGCGATTCTGTACTATAAGGAATCACTGAAGCTATTCGCGCTCAGTCCATCGCGGATTTCTCAAGTTCAGTCGAAATAAAAACTGCTGCAACCTATTTCTTTGATATTTGCTTGGCGAAATTGCTTGATTTTCATCATACATTTCACACAATTATACACCACATTCCTTGTTTCAGTTTTACAGAGTTTAATATATATATATTTTTAGATCGTTCATTCATTCATTCATTCATTCATTCATTCATATAACGTTAGTAGGCTAGGCTAGCGTCGTGGGTGAAACTGCGCACGATGGCAGACGGTGCTGATTTACTTTGAAATAAATAGACAATTTTATGATGTAGGCCGAAAATGAGCTTCCCCTCTCTGACAGACCAGTAGCCGCCACTGGTTTACATAGATGTCATAACCTACATGTTAACTGACAAATTAAATAACTGCAAATTGTAATAGTTTTCTAAAGTAACCTCATCACTTGATCGACCTGGAAGCCATATTAATCTTGGACTAAATCAGCCACCGTAGGAGTTAAAACGAAATCGGAATTGAGAGGAACGGAAACTAATATTCCCTGGATGGCCATATACCTTTTCACCGCTAGATGGGGGAAAATATCACACAGTGTAGCTTTAAAACTAGTGATGCGAACCTAACACATTAGCTTGAACACATTGATTGTACATAAACTAAGAAACCGCACATTCAAACTAAAAGATCAATACTTAAACAGTTTCTAAAGACAGTATGACACAAAATCTAGTTGTAATTTTTTTTTTTTTTACATTGAATTTCAGTTCCTAGAGCAGGGGTGTCCAAACTCGGTCCTGGAGGGCCGCTGTCCTGCAGAGTTTAGCTCCAACTTGACTCAACACACCTGATGGAAGTTTCTAGTATGCCAATTAAGACTTTGATTAGCTGGTTCAGCTGTGTTTCATTGGGGTTGGAGCTAAACTCTGCAGGACACTGGCCCTCCAGGAGCAGGATTGGACACCCCTGTCCTAGAGGAAGTTTAACATGTAGCCTAGCTGTTAACTTCCAGAAAGAATGAGGGGCATACTGAACATGTGCAGTAGGAATGGCATGACTCGACTCCAGCTCATTCCTGATTGGAGAAATCAGCAATGTTGCAACTGCCACACATTGCAACTCTCCCCTAAATAAGGGGTAAGACTAAGTTCACAATAGGATTCTTAGACAGTGTTAAGCACATAAGACTTTTCACCTGAAGTGATCTGGGTAAAACCAGACTAAACCCAATTCTGGACTAGATTATTGGCATTACAAGACAAATGAGTGAACGGAGATTTAGCAGCATGTTTAATAAAGAGAAGTTCCTCAGTTTGCTGATGGTCATTTTTTCTTTCTAATTATATAAAGTGCAACTCAGATAATTTCAGGGATGCAAACGGGTGAGTGGTAAAAAAAAATGTGAGAACATTGCGTGGATAAAGAAAACATTCTCCGAGGTCAGGACACTTTTTAAATATATATTTACTTTTCATGCTGATTTCTAGACACTATTAAGTATCTTTCTAACAGGTAAGAAGTAAACAAGCTGTGGTGTCTTATGTAGGGCAAACAACCCTTTATTAAACTCACATGATTCAATAGATGTGAATACATTAACAAAACAAAACATGAAGACAACACCAGATAAAATGTATGTTGGAAGTCATCTTGGCTTCTTTATTAACACTCAAAACAGATAACTGAAGATCCCACAGGTTACAAATGCATCAATATGGGCGACATTGTACACCATATTGTAAATTAAACCGTAGTTCTTCTGGTGTGTTTAGCACCAGAATTTCAAGGGCCCGCTTCTTTTGTTTTGCAGCATGCCTCAGCCTTGCCTGTTTTTTTCCCCTGACGCATTTATTTTCATTTTTTTTAATACCTTAACAAAACGAGAAAGAGATCAGCCTGAACGGAACCCCCTTCCCCAAAACACTCTCTCATTGGATCTACGCAAATCTCGTAGGTGACGTATTTTGATTTAAAAAAGGGTTAATGCTCACCTAAAGGTGAGGAGTTTGCATCTATGCTAGGTCAATCTTCCAATAAAGACACAACAATGTTTCATTAATTACATTTTATTTTCCATTTACTAAAGATCTTAAGCTATACAAAGCAATATAAAAACTAGGGGTCAGAAATATAATTAATGATACTTAGTTAAATTATCATGATGGGGATGGGTGCATAAGTTAGGATCTTCTCATATCTACTTATTAAATAAATCAAAAAACAGGTTTTAGCCATACAGTAGAATCAATAATTGTTGACTTCGCTAACTGCACTCAAATAGAAATTATTTATTACATATTCCTTGTGAACATATATCCTGAACCAAATAGTTATTGCACAAGAGATGGGCTGCAGTCATGTTTCTATGGCCACTGTTGTTGCCGTGGATCCCGCACCAGCGTCTGTAGGAGGTGCATCTCCGAGGGGCGTGGTGAGGAGGACGCGGAGCATCGGGCGTGCGCTAGCAGAGGCTCTACTTTCAGCGCAAACCTTCATAAACGTCACCTCACAACCTTAGGAGAGCTTCACCACAAAACTGAAAGAGAATATGCAAATAATGAGAATTAAACTGAAAGAGGGGGAGAAAAAAAAACTGCTTTCTTGAAAATATGTTGTATATTAATATATTTTGCTGTGCAAAGGAAAAGCTCAGTATTAACACTCAGGTTAAATTTTTTTTGGGTCAACCATTCTTAGATTAAGAGAATAGTTGAAAACTAAATTCAATTTCTTGTAGTTGCTGCTTGCTATTACACTACCATACAAAAGTGTAATGTCAGTAAGTTTGTTTTCAAGTTAAAGTCGTCATGAAATCAAAATTGACGCTTTACCTTGTTAGCCCATATTACAGATTTTAGGGAGAACAATTAATCCATGCAAGTTAATACACAGAAAAAAAAATTGTCATGATAATCTTTAATCAAAATCTGAAATGTTAATTCAGGGGCCTATTGCACAAAACTAGGATAAGGGATTAAGCCGGGATATCTTGACGATCTTGTCATCTGTATGCAAAATGTAGTACACCGCTGTCATGTAAAGTTACCCTGAAGGCACACTCACACCAAGAACGATAACGATAATGAAAGATAACTGTATATTAGCAGATAAATTGAGCCAGGATCACCAAGATATCCCGGCTAAATCCCTTATCCTAGTTTTGTGCAATAGGCCCCTGGTCTGGAAACGGTGTTCCTTCCCAGATGATGTCAGTTTGATGGTTTACGTTTGAAAATGCGTGACCACTCCCCTCCAACCTTTAGTCTGCTATGAGCGAGAGATGGAGAGGAGGAGCGCTGAAGTAAAACCCTGCCCTCTATTCAATATTCCGTTTCACTTGGAAATACGTCACAGCACTGAAAACTCACTTGCTACTTCCGGTTCAGTGAGACTTTATTTTTCAGAAATCACTTGCTGTTCCTTTAATGTTGATATTTGAAAATCAACACTCAAACTAACCCATCTCTCCCTTCATTGCTCAGCCCCCAAAATAAATAGGCTATGCAAAAAGGCAACCACTAACAGCTGGTGCATCAGACATATCGTGAATCGCTGTGATTCAATGACAAATATGCTGTGAAACACACAAAAACCCAATGTAACGCACGTATCGAGCAGAAGTAACCTCAGCGTCCTAACCAGGCCTTCTCGCTCTTTAACATCTCTCCAGCACTAGGAAGCTTTTCTGATACTAACGCAGGTCCTAAAGCTCTTGCTTGTTCATAACCCTTCTCTTTCCAGTGATATTCCTCTGACCTTTTCTCTTCTGTAATGTCATTCAGCCATCTCTCTTTCTACAGACTTTCTTCACAGCTGGGTTCCACTCCACTTTTAAACATGCACTTGCAAACGTCCCTAAGCACTTCCCCTCGGGGGAATCCCTGCTGCCATTGTGAAGTGCGTTACACTTCATGGAGTGTACGAGGGAAGTTTATATAGACAGACCCTCGCTCCCTTGATTTTGACCTTCATGTAGACTTCAGGCAGCTCCACATACCACACTGCAACACAATTGTTACGTCACCGCGTATCACGTTTAATTTACCTCACCACAAACAACTCTGATACATTTAAAAATATATATATATTTAAAACAACCCAAATACATTTATATACATATAGAATGCTGCATTAAACAATTTTGGAATAGTGGATTTCAAATGACCAGACGCATTTGCGACAGAAAATTACCGCGTGCTATGAAAAAATATGTACACGCACCAGTGCGAGTGACCCGATCGATCCTCATTAATAGATGTATAATACAATCGGAATAAAAAGTTGTTGCAACTCCCAAAGTGCATCAACACTGATCAAAACCGACTGCTTTTCATGTCTTCCTCAGTCGAAGACTAGCTTCAGTCAGCAGAGCAAGTGCAAAAAACGTGTGACGGACTACATACTCATGCGTATGTTTCTTTGCAGCCAAATCAACTGGAAATACTACATTTGAATGATCATAAAGGTCGTAAATTAACGGGGGCTTGGAGCAAAAATGCCACCAAAAGTTAATTAAAAACAAAAGCCCCTGTATGAGTTCTTGATTTTAATCAATCACGCGTGATATAACTTTTGTGTTCAAGATTTACTAAATTTATGAGTACATCATGAAACCATTTTTTCTTCGTTTTATTTAATCTAAAATATATTAGAAAACAGATATTTTAAATTGTAATAAATTTCGCAATTACTGTTTTTACTGTGTTTTTGCTTAAATAAATGCAGCCTTGGTGGCTTCTTTTAGAATAATCTTACTGACCCCAAACTTTCAAATGATAGTTTGTATATTATAGATCTTTTTAAACAAAAGACAGTATTTTAAATAGAAATTTGTTTAACATTTAGTAAAGTTATGATGTTCACATACGTGGAGGGGTCCAAGGCTCCATTCAGTGAATCAGAGGCAAGGTTACGAGCGATGGTGTGGAAGTGTGTCCATGTGCACGTTCATCTTCATCTCGTTTTCCAGAATTTGAACTAGTTGCTGCATGGAAGGCAGGTGGCCTGACTCCAGCTTAGACCAAACTGGAACATCTAAAAAAAAAAAAAAAATCCACAAAAACAGTGTTACCATAGTGATAGTGCAACCACAGCATTTTGCACTTCCGCCAGACCAAACCACTGAATTAGGCTACCGACACACTCTCTCTAAAGATGTCAACAAACCTGTATGATAGACAGTGAACACCTCAAACTGTTCAGATTTGATAAACAATAGTTTCTTATATTGTACAATTTTATATACTATTCCATAAACCCTTAAAAGGTTAGATCACCTGAAATGAAATTTAAGTCATCATTTACACTGGTTCTAATGCCGTGTACGGTATGCCCTTTTTTCTTTTTCTGACCACAAAAAGTCATCCATATGAAATGGCAGCAAACAGCATCAAGCTTTTAATAAAAATAAAAAAAAAGTATCAGAATTATCCCATGTGACACGTGTCATACATATATCCCAAGTGTTCTGGGGCTAAAGGTAGGGTTCTGTGCTGAATTTGAATGCTTTTCACTAGATCTTGCAGAAATGTTATTAATACTGTAGTAAATTCAAACACTTTCTCACTGGATCTCCCAGCACTGTCGCATAATCGAGATCCGCGTGAGAGAACCTGTTCTGAGCTCGCACTGCTGTCTATTATTGATCTGTTGATAGTTTTTTTTTCAGTTTTTGTTATTTTGCATTACATTTCAGTTTGTTTTTTCACCAAACTCTATCATACAGCCCCAGAACACTTGGGATATACGACCCCCCCCCAAAAGGTTGATCCTGGTCACCATTCATTACCATTACATGGACGAGCACGAATGGGCCCTTTCTTTATTCTCCTTTTGTGGTCCAAAAAATAAATAAGGGCATACTGCATTAGAACAACACCAGGGTGAGTAAATGATGACTTCATTTTCATTTTAGGGTGAACTGTACCTTTAAGATTCTGAGTGTCATTGGTCAAGTTATGTTGTTCTGAAAGGGGTCACAACAGGGATTTTCTAAACTATAATCATTCAATTTTCCCTTTTCACCAATAAAAATTACGTATATGGTTAGTATACAATAAAAATGCAAATAAAATAATAATAAGTAATAATTTCAACAAATACAAAGCTAACAATAATATAAATTATATTTTTAACATTTAAGTAATAAAATATACCCTTACCATTGAGCGTGATTTCAAAAGCACCTGTAGACATACACTGATTTTCAATCATATTGCTGAAGAAGAACACCATCATACAGGCATATATCTAACAAAAAGAAACAAATCCCATCAAATAAGCATTGCTGTACTGCATGTACTGAACATATTTAATGTTTAAATACTTTATTTTTTGTGGATAGTTTATTCATGACAAAATTTTTCAAATTAAAACATGCAAAAATCCAAGAATCTTGAAGATTAATGTGTTCCTTGTCTACATTTCAGGAATGGCACATTAAGAGTCAGGTAAACATTAACATTAGGCTTGTCCTTTGGTCTCTTGGGTGTTACATTCTCTCCTATAACTGCAGACAACACTGGGGTGACAAAGGTAAACACTAATGAGGTCCATGGGGATAGAGTTTGTATTGGAACCCATGATGAATCTTCTATCTAACCTAGTATTAAAATAGCTTGTAGTTAAGGGCCAGGTGTCGGTTGCACCAGCTGTGTGCAAGTTACAAACATAGTTGAGACGTAAATGGGCACTAATCTACAACTTGCGCAATTAATACAACTTACGCTGTACTTTACACTCGCTTACACTTTAAGAGAGAAAACATTATGTGAATAGATTACTTTGTTAGGGGCTCTTTAGTCTCACGTAGCCAGACCTCCAGACTGACAGCAGAAGGTTTAAACTCTATCGCAGCTATCATTGGCCAAAAGGCCGTTTGACCGACATGTAACGCAACCAATCACAGTTTGTTTTGTTACATGTCCATTTTAGGGACGTGATAGTTAAGTCAATGTCCCTGCAATAACAGATCGGTGTGCGACTAAATTATTAATTCAAGAGAGTTGTGCAAGTTTACTCCAACAATGGAGCCGCAAACTTTACATAATTTTGAAAATCCAGCGTGTAGTCGATCCTGGTAATCGCTCATTGTCACCGTTGTAAACACGACTACGTTCTTCTTCCACGAGGGGGTTTGACGTCAAGGAATTTGTTTCCAGGCGGACCGTTAAAGAATGCAATACACACGTCTTGCGGACATCCTGTAGAATTCAACCAATCAAATGACAACTTTGAAACTCCTAAAGTGTTTCCAGATAAGTGTGCCATATGCATCAGACGCATAGACGTTCAGACGTGTGTGCATCTTTCCCATCGGTTGTGCACGTCATACATTTTTTTGCAAATGGGTTTGTGGCAAGTAGTTAAGTTTTAGCACCATGTCGCATTTATCAATACGCCGTTTCATGTTGCATTTTTATTGGCTAGTCAGTAAAGGTAGGTCGTAGCAGCAAACGCATGGTGAAATCATCATGCTAAATTTCTCACACTGTCAGAAAACTCGTCGCAGGCTATCTTTGGTCACAAGACTGTGAAAAGAGCTGTCTTTTAACCTCTCTCACTGTGTGAAGCAGGACCACCCATCAGGAGCCACGACCACCGAAATTCGGTCATCTTTCATCTGTGACAGCTAAAAATCATACAATGTGTAGCGGGCATAATGATCTTGCCTTATTCTCCTGACTCCAAACCCAGAGGCCTGGAGCCTGCATGCCAAATAGAGCAAATGGATCCTTGCCCAAAATGACCACTCCAATTAACACCAGCTTAAATATAGACAGAAAGGAAGCAATGTGCCTGAAGGGAACAAAAACAGGACACTTTAAAACTAATTAAACACACACACACACACATATATAAATACATATATAAATTCATTAATAAATAATTTTTTTTAATTTATATTCATTCCATGCCACGGGGCTAGAAGGAATGTAAATGTGACCATATAACAATGAGCAGTGTTGTGTAAGACATTACCTGTAGGCAGGCAGTGGAAGGTAGTTTTCTCCTTCTATGCGGATGTCTGGGTACCGCTGGTACAAAGCCTGCATGTACTCCTCAAACACCCGCTTGTACCCTCAGGAGACACTGAAAACAGAAAACAAACAAGATGAAGACACACCTCAGAGAGCCTTTGCTTCTGGAGGCTGGAGGTAATGGCTCTACTTTTTTGGGCTTCAAATTTTGGACTCCCGTTCACTTTCATTATAACGCTTGAATGAGCTATGACATTTTTTTTATATAACACCGACTGTATTCGTCTGAAGGAAGAATGTCATATACACCTAGGATAGCCAGAGGGTGAGTAAATCATGGGGTACTTTTTTTGGGGGGTGAACTAACGTTATCCCTACTGCAGTGCTGTGCTGTGCCTGTAACTATATGATTTCCATTTTCAGATCGTGATAAACGAACTTCCATTGAATGCTAGATGTTATAGCAGCCTCAATGTGCTTTATAAATCAACAAATGACGCGTTATTAAACGTGCTAACGGTTCAAATGCACACACACACATTAATGGGCTAATCCTCAAATGAGAGCTCTCCACTTAACACCGGATTACCGGCCAAGTATAACATGCTGCTGAGGTTACTTGCGGGACAGTTTTTGTAATACGAGACAAATTAACGCTTGTTTGTGCATACTATCACTGTACAGTTTCTCTGCCGGGTTAATCACGTCACGCAGTGCTAATGTGCTAAGTTACCATTAACACACTCAATGTCATTATACACCGATAGGCCTGTTCCGGGGACCGACATAAAAGTGACTCTTACTCACCAAATCTGAAATTTAAGAAGCGGACCCGTGGCAAACTGCATCTTCATCTTCTTTATGCCATTGCTATCCGCAGAGGCGCTGTAAAGAGAACAGGCCCATAATATTACGACCGAGAGAGGCAACCAACGCATCTTCCCCCACTACGACAGTTACTGAACTGAACTGAAAAAAGCAGGAAGGAAATGTACTGAATTTCATACGGGTAATCCTGGAAGCGACGCTGTGATTGGTTCGTGTCTGACGGGAAGTCCGTCTCATTTCCACGAATCGGTTCTTTTGAACAGTTCGGTTCAGAGAACCGTTTAGAAAACGTTATATGCGTCATCACGCAATAGCGTCACGACGTGGCCCTGATATCTCGGCGTGCCAAACGTTTAGTAAAGCTTTTAAAACGTTCGTACTTCAAGATTTAAAAACCGCTTTAACTTTTTTTTTGACAGGATTTCTCTAGCCAACATCACATTTTGTCTTGATTTTATCTAGTTATTAGGCCTAATTCAACTCATTTCGAAGGTATGTCTGAAAGTGACGGTTTTCTCTATGTGGGTAACTTACGTTACATTGCCAAAACAAGTGAAGGACATCTTCAGAAGAGTGACAAAAACTGTTGTTCATTTCAATATCTGACTTCTATTAAGAAAGGCTTTGGTTTGGAAACATGGTAAGGCAAGCAGATACTGAGACAAAGACCATAACTTTCTTTTTTTGGTACTTTCTCTGACACTCCAGAGGGAATAGCACTGAAAACAAACAACGTTTTAATTAGCAGTTATAGGAATTGTATATTTCTGTAAAAAAAAAATCAAAATAGTTATAAAATAAATATAAAGTCTGCCCTGTTAAAAAGCGATGTCCAGCTAGAAAAAGGTTTGAATCAGTTGTCAAAGAAAAATTATTTATTATTGTAGAGAATAATCTTATTGTTCCATAAGTAATATCTGTGCAGAGAAAAGTTATGTTTGTAGAGACCATGCCAAGAGCATCTGCTTACTGTTAAGCAATAGGGATCTTTGTAACATGATAGTTACAGAGAAGAAAATTCAGGCAACCAACGAGAAACTATTCCAAAGTGAAGAGGTTATTAAGGACATTTTTAAGACAATTTATTTTAAAAGTGTTGTTTAAGGTAGTTAAATCTAAAACATCCAAACCCCCTGTTTTATTGGGTTCATTAGTACTGATTTTCTGATAAAGTGGGTTTTATTTTTCCAAACAAAATTATTTAAAGGGTACATAACACACAGTTGATCATGTTACTCTTAAGTACCTATAGAGTAGTATTGCATCCTTCATATCTCAGAAGAGTCTTTAGTTTTATTATACTTATGAAAGCTAGATCTGTACCGATTCTTTGCACACACACAATACATTATATTATCCCTGGATAACTTACGATTCACTATATGTTTGTATTGTTTACAGTATATGCACTTATGTGCTGATTGCCAACAAAACACAGACATTTGATGCAGGTTTTTTTTACCGCCTGCAGTCTCGATTCATGACCGGGAAAAAGCAAACACACTAGCAGAACGCTGTTGCTGGTCCGAGAAAAAAAAAACCCTGTATCCACTGTTTCCTTAACGCTGGGTTATTTGGGTTGATGTGTGCACATGCTCATCCGGGAGTAATTATACAAGGAATTCCGCCCTTTATGGAATCATACAGGGCCATACTCGGAAAAAAATAAACTGCATTGTGTATTTGGCACGGAAATACTTAGAGTAAATTCTTCCTCTTATATCAATAAGTCTCTCTGCAGAGATCTTGATCTTTCACAGGGATGTTGCATACAGAGGGAACATTACAGCTTTTAACTGACATCAAATTGGTTAATATTTAAATAGAGACCGAAGCTCTGGGGAAAAAACAATCTTAAATCTAAAAGGATTTAAGAGGCATCATTCAAAAACGAAGTGGTGTCATAAGCCAGCTGGCTAATAATACGTCTATCATCGACTGTAATATCGGTGAATTGTTCTCTGAAAATCTCAGATTCGTCCCAATAGTGAACGAGTGGGACAGACCTGTTCTGGCACAGGCCCAATTCAGGCTATTGCAATCCGGTTCAATCGATTCATTAAAAAGATTGCAACTCAAAATAACTAATAATTATTTTTTATATAAATAATGTTACTGTTGACTGTTATAAACATCCATCCATTGGCATGTAAAAAATAAGAGAAAAAAAGCTAATTGAATCACCACAGACCAGGGATGGGAGAATCGAAGCTTTCCAAAGCTTCGAATCAATTTAACAAATCCCTTCGCAAAACGATTCACCGATCGGATACGCCTGCTGCTCAGAACAGTGTAAATGCAACAAAACTCCGTTTACAAACCCATTGGTAATGTTTTATTGAAAGTAATGACCCAATGCAATTAATTAATCATTTAATAAGATGAAATATCAAGTGTCAATATTTACCGAACCATTGCAATTTACAAACGTTTCGCTCCGAATCACTGAATCGAAACAACAGATTCGTTAATGTTTAGAACCATTAATATTTGCATGGCCTTGATTAATATTAACTATTTATATAAAGCGGCACGACAACACCATGTAGGGTTGGTACAGAATTTTAAAAACTGATTTTAGTAAATATAGCGTTGACGTCCGAGCATCATCATCAGTCCATTTGCGAGCTTCCGGTGTGGGCGCGGCTTACATTCTGAGGACGTAGACAAAAATCGACGTAGTTTTCGCTTCATCCTCACTAGTAGTTTGTGTTGTGTTTGTCATATTTGTGACTGTGACCAGCTTACTTTTTACAACACACCAGCATTTGCAACGATGGTCGCCAAACAGAGGATTCGTATGGCCAACGAGAAACACAGCAAAAACATCACCCAGAGAGGCAACGTCAAATCGACGGTACGTCTCTTCAATAGTGAAGCCGCCGAAGTGAAATTAACTTGATGTAATTAGCTAAGATGGCTGATTTATCTTAATACATTGATATATTAGCAGGTATGGTTTACCTTTCTTTGTAGCGAAATACTGTCTTTATACTACAGTATGCTGAAGCCCACTAAATAATGCTATATTGCAACTGATTTGAATGTGAATTCACACAGAGAAACGTGAGTGATGATAAAGTTTCGGTGGGACCGTGGCTCTTGGCACTCTTCATCTTCGTGGTTTGCGGCTCAGGTGAGTAAATTTACCAATACAAAATATTAACAAGTGGTACACCAAATAATAAACACGTTAATTTTAATACATACGAGCTGTTGCGCTTTTTATTGATTCCAAGATCTGTAGACAAAGTTGACCTCCACTCTTTTTTTGGCACACTGTGAAACCTTGTTGAAGGCCGAGATAATGCACACTATTTACATGGACAAGGCTGAACTGATAGCATGACTTTATCTGCTCATTTTCACTGGGTACAACACGTGGATTTGCAGGTGTTGCCACTCTCAAAATCACATTGAACATAGACAACAAACTAGCTTGAAGTCACCATCAATTCAAAATGTGCCAATCTTTTTTTAATACTGCAGTATTTAATATACATTTATACATTATATACACATTATCCGTGCACACCATTATTTTAATAAAAAAATAAAGTATAAGGGATAATGTACATCCAGCAGGTTATCGCAGAATAAACCCGACAGGGTGATCAGGACAATCAGCCTGAAGGGGGTTTATTCAGTGATAACTGGCTGGATGTATATTACCCCGCTTATTACATGGCTACTTGCCACATAAGTAAATAAATAGACACAAAATATTGACTTGAGTTTAAATATTTTATTAGCTTTAAATGCAAAGCTTCTGTGGAGAGAGCAGTTGCTGACAAGTGGCGAGTTCAAACTAGATGGATATCTAAGGGATACGGTAGTCATACCACTTATTGTACAGTATTTCACCACATAAATAATTATGGGGGTAAGATATATTGATTTGATATGAAACCGTTTAAAAATCTAGTCTGTTATCTTATAATAAATTACAGTGTACAAAACAATCATTGCAAAATGGCAGCAGCTGTGTTTGAATGAAACGAGAGCGTCTGTGATATCCGGATAACATAATTAAATAATTGTACACAAAATATGTATTAGAGTTTTCGACTTCCACAAGGAAAACCCGTTCCTAGCATGCATGCATGAAGTGCCAACTTAAGTTAAAAATGAAAATGTTAATGAAACTGTGTTATTACTGGACTCTAGAGAGGTGGAGACGTGTTCTCTGGAGTGATGATACACTTCTCTGTCTGGCAATCTAGCCAGGAGAACATTACTTGCCTGACTGCATTGTGCCAAGTGTAAAGTTTGGTGGAGGGGGGGTTATGGTGTGGGGTTGTTTTTCAGGGTTTGGTCTTTGCCCCTAAGTTCCAGTGAAAGGAACTTGTAATGCTTCAGCATACCAAGACATTTTGGACAATTTCATGCTCCCAAATTTGTGGGAACAGTTTGGGGATGGCCCCTTCCTGTTCCCCCATGACTGCGCACAAAGCAAGGTAAAGACATGGATGAACGAGTTTGGTGTGGAGGAACTTGACTGGCCTGCACATAAACATCAGCATTTGCTCTGACCAAGGTTTCTTCCAGCTCTAGCAGGGTCTTTACCCTTTGAGAATCTGTTTGCATTGGACCAATGCAACATGTGTACATGTCATGTTTACAGGGTCATCTTGCTCTCCCTGTTTGCCTGCCCAAACTTTTGTGCCATGGACGATTTTGCAATCTTTTTATCGCATTTCATCCAGAAAGCATAGGTTTACTTCGTTAGAGATGACACTTTTTTTGGACTTTGTTTTACTTTTTGTGAGAGAAAAAATGGAAGGAACATAAAAAGATCAATGGCTTATATAGCCCCTTATGGCAAAGCTGGCATTTTTGTCCTTATAAGCCTTCACTTCACCAAGTTTTCAATATTCCTCCTCCTCCTCAACTTTTCCAAAGCTGGAATGTCACTGATCTTCACCTTTTTTCTTTCCTCAGCAATATTCCAGATCATTCAGAGCATTCGAATGGGCATGTGAAGAGGACCAATGATGTCTCAACTATCCACTCCTTGCCACTTCCACATACTGCACCAGACTTTACCAAGGAGCTTTTCTAACAGGCTTTTTGTTGATTTTATTGATTTATCTTCTTCTGTGAGGTGCAACAATCCTGTCATTCCTCTCTGGTGCCTTTTTAATGAAGAAAAATCAAAAAGCCATAAAATTGTATTCCGATCAATTGTAATGTTATCTTCTGTCAATCTATTCCTTGACGTAATGTAAAAAAAATCTTCATATGTCAAGGAGTGATGTGATTTGTAACACCTGACTTCTCGATCATTCCTGAAATAATTGTTCAAAAATGATTTAATGTGTTATTGTTTGGGTTTTTTGGATCCCAAAAAACTCAACCATTTTGTAATCGGCACAGGATGAAATATTACGAATGAAAAGCCAGTCAGCTCATCTAAATCACACCTTGTGTTGCTTTTCTTTTATTTGTTTTCTTAGTAATTTAATAGCTGCCTCCGTTCTCCCAGAATATGTAACTTCAGCCTGAATATAACATAGTTCTCTGGCACATATTCTTGTCATTGTGGTACTATTTACCATAATAAAATTAGGCTTTTCTCAGAAGAGATGATGTTATAGTCATTTGTCACGATGGCATAATGGAGGAAGAGGAACAAAGAGCTGGACTGTTTTAAAAGATAAAAAAACACACATGCATTGTTTTTACTAAATTGTATGTAATGTTTTTTTGAAAACCACCACTCAAAAATGACCGGCCTACAAAAATAGCGTATAATTCACTCGTTTTGCTATATTATCACCAAATATTGGATTCAATCTTTTTGTCAACTTGTTTTCGTTCAATTAGGACTGGTTTTGTATTTAAAATAAAAGCATTTCAACAATCACACTGATTAATGATCTGAGCACATGGTCTGAAGCAAATGGCGCAGGTACATTTAGTGTCCGAATCCACTTTTGCTAGTTTACCAACTGGGGGAAAAAACACCAGGCACATGGTCTAAAAGGTTTGTACCTAGTCTCTTAATCTAGGGAGTCATGGGTGTGTTTTGGCCGCAATGTGCAATAAACCAATCAGTGCTTGCACCATGGTGGATTCGCTATTTACATGGCGGACTTTGTGAGTGGAAAGACAATAGCGTAGTCATTTTCAGTTGCCTCAAAATAGCAACACACCTCGTTTTCAGACCAGCATGCCCATTGGCAAACAGATGGGCATAAGTGCATTTGCTATTTAAACAATGTGGCGCTGGACGTGAAACATAACTGCGTCGGGCTGAAACTAGCAAAAAACACTTGCAACATATGATAGGCTCCTAAAGCACACTAGTGTGATAAACTGCGATTTGTCTTCATATTTTATTTAATATTGTGAAAATTATTCATATATATAATGCCTTTTTTGTTCAAAAAATAAGGTGCCTATACTCTTAGATAAATGAGGCATACAATTAATCAGATGCAAAAATAAACAATTGAAATGAAAGAAAACAATTGCACAAAAAGATTGAATCCAACATTTGGTGATAATTTAGCGTAATAGGGCTGGGTAGTGACACAAATTTCACGATTCGGTTCGATTTCCATTCACAAGCTTTCGATTCCGATTCGATATCGATTATTGTGTCTATCTGATGCAGTACATGGCAAAAAACGCTTTGGTGGACAAAGCCTAGCTGTTTGGTTACCAACATTCTTCAAAATATCTTTTGTGTTCAACACAAGCGTGCCGCACACATCCTGATAAGTGAAGCCAAAGTGGCTCGATCGAAAACCGGGGTTTGACGGGCGTGTTATGATTGACAGCTGAGCTTCTCATAAGCGAGGTATTCACTGAGGCACCAACGGACTGGAGATTGGAGCTTTAGCTTTAATTTACCCATTTCCATAACTGTTTATTTCACAGCAACATAATGAGTTGTTCTGCATCTGCGAGAGTTTGGGCGGGCTTTTGATATCGCGGCTCTACTTCCTGCTCTCTACTGCACAGACTCCAGTCCCGAGGTCACTACTGCGCAGACTCTGTCCCAAATCAGCGCCACAATCGGATGTTGGCGGCTCTACTTTTCTTCACTGGAAGGTAGTGAAGGCGTGTCATCCATACATATATATTTTTTTACCGTGTATGGTTCAACAGAAGAAAGAAACTCATACAGGTTTGGAACAGCTTGAGGGTGAAAAATGATGACAACACTTACATTTTGGGTGAACTATCCCTTTAAGAAATGCTTGAATTTCAGTGTGGAATGAATTGTGCTCCATACTTAACACTGTAGCAAGTAACATTTGTCACATGTAAAATATTTAGTTCAGAAAGACTAGAGAATATGATTATAATTGTCTAAACATGCCAGTCGAAGACCAACCCAAACATCAGGTACATTTTTGAGCATTTTATTTTATTTTTGAGCATTTAACATTTTATTTTACTCTTCATGAACATGGTATCTGTAATTTGTTACCTTAAAAGTAAGCATCCAGACTGTTATTTCAAGAAATAAGAACATTTTAATGCAAATGATTAGTGTCAACCCACATGGAAAATACATAATAATCAGAAAGAATTATGTTCTTCATCGTTGATAGTTTGTGATTGCTAGTTATTGTAGAAATCCTTCAAATGTGATTTAATGATATTATACCAGAATGATGAATTGCTGAAAACGAGAGATATGATGTTAATGGCACGCTATGTAGCTTTTTGTCGCTAGAGGTCACCTATTCAAAACAAAAGCATTGCTTGATGGCGCGGAGACTAAGTGCGGAATCTTGGGAGTCGTAGTTTTCAACTCACAGCTGGTGAAAAAAACAAACAGATGAGACGCAGACAGAAATCATGTTCATAGATGATATCGATTCGTTGCTGTTTGAGGCAGAGCTGGGCCGAGTGCTGTGGGAGCTGAATGAGTGAACGAGGACTCTGAAGCGATTCTTTTTATCATATTAGATATATTTAAGTGTGGAAAATTATGTTTTAATGCTACTCTGATCATTTTCTCCACGGCTGCTATGAGACAATTGTCGCACACTGCAGTAAGCTAGATCGATATTAGAATATCATATTAATAAATGGCTTGTGTTGCTAAATGGCATGCAATTCATTTTAAAACATATTGTATGATGGAGAAAATGCTGTATTACTGTACAATAATTCGTTTTCAGTCTCTTGTTCCCTTGTCTAATGAAACATATAATATATTATACTTTAAGCATCTCTGGTGTTTCCATGGTTTCTACAAAATAAAAACGAAATCAAGGGTGCGGATATGATGTCATTGGCGACGCAAGGACACGTGTCCTGGGGCCTATTGCACAAAACTAGGATAAGGGATTAAGCCGGGATATCTTGATAATCTTGTCATCTGTATGCACAATTTAGTACACCGCTGTCATGTAAACTTACCCTGAAGGCGCACTCACACCAATAACGATAACGAAAGATAACTGTATATTAGCGGATAAATTGAGCCAGGCACACCAAGATATCCCGGCTTAATCCCTTATCCTAGTTTTGTGCAATAGGCCCCTGGTTAAAATTGCTTATTTCTCTAGATTTAAAAATTCTTGGAAACATTTGGGATAATGTTGGTACACAAGTCAACAAAATACACTGCCCGGCCCAAAAAAAAAGGATGATGGATGGAAAATTCAGATGTGACAAACGGGAAAATTTTAAATTGGAGAGGCCTGAAATTTTATACAGTGCGCTGGAAACATAATAATCACTGCAATAATAATCCAATCATAGACTCATAGCCTATTTAAATTCAAACATTTAATTTAATTAAATTCTTTCTTTTTTTTGTCCGGGCTGTGTATAACACTTCTAGTGGTTTTTGGATATTTTAATCCAACAATCTTACATACTGCGCCTTTAAATAGTTTCATATCAAGAATGTCGAGACTGTTCATTATCGGTAAAGTATAATAAATATTAAGGATACGTTAAACAGATAAACATTTACTCGCAGTTCAGAGGCCTGTTGCACAAAGCTAGCTGAACAAACTCTGAGTTTCAGAGTAGGTTTAGAGTTGACAAATCCAGATAAATCCAACCTGGTTTAGATCAAGTTCAATTGTTTCTCAAAGCTTGGTATAAACTTTCTCTGTCAACTCAGGTTTAATCCAGAGTTTGCAATTAACACTGAAGCGCGTGCACCTGAAACCGTGACACATGCGGCAAACAGCCAATCACAGTGTCTGTTTGATTCACTTCTCTTCTGAAGATTGAGAGATCGTTCTGAAAATTATCAAAGAAATATGCCTAATAATTATAGGTTCACAAAGAGCTCAAATAAATACACGTTGTTTAAAAGAATTATGAATGCATGTTTTATATTTATATTAATATTTGGCTACTTGTCAATATAATATAATTATATGAATATATTATGTGAATTAAAAGTGATTATAATTCATATATTATAAATATAATAAATAATTTGCACCAAAAGATTAGCAATTTTGTCTCTAAAGTTTTTTCACTATAAACTACTTTAATTTGAGAGATACAGGTGGTGTGAGTTTTACTTGCAGCTGATTGGTCCTGTTTGAGTTTGTGATCTCTAACCCAGAATAAAACCTGCTCCAGAGCAGGTTAGCTGTGTAGTGTAAGTTACCATGGTGATTAACACTGCTAAAAACCAATCCACCTTCTTAAGCCCGAAAAACCAGAGTTTGCTCAAACTAATCTCAAACTTACCTGGGTAGCAACTGAAACCAGCTTTGTGCAACAGGCCACAGGGCTAAACCTAACCCTAAACGGAACCGAGAAGAATACGAACTGGCTTTAGTTTATAGTGTAGACGATACTCGAGTCTCCGCACGGTGGCGGTGTGGAGCCATCAGTTCTGTATTACTTTCATTGGCTACGAAGAAGAGCGGAACCGCTGTTGTCATAGATGTTGCTGTGGAGACGCGAAGTCAGGCAAGACAAATAATTACTTCATTTTCTTATTAACTGTTGCCAACTCAAGTCTTTATCTCCGTATTTCTGTGAGTGAGAATCTTTGGTCAAACGAACGCATTCTGTGAATGTTACAGCTTGCACTAGAAGCTTAGTTCAATGTTTGCATAGTCACACTGACAAAAAACAAAGACGCAAAATGTAAATCTGGCAAGGACCAGATATTCTAGTTGGTCGAGTAAATTGGGGTAAGATTAACGTTACCATGTACCCTATTTATCATTATTATGACACAAAATCTCATCTCAGCACATTCAATGAACGGCTGTGCTCTTCTCAATGAATTTTGGTCATTTTATTGAACGTTATAGCAGATTAAAAAAAAACAGTTCTGAAGTTAATTTATCTAATTATGAAAATATTGTATCATGTTGAATAGCAAATGTGTTTGTGTCTACTTGTTAATGAAGTATTTATGGACACATTAATTAAGATTTTGGAGTAAAATATATATCTGTTTTTATTTTATTTATATATTTATGCATGTATATTAAAATGAGTATCTTATGCTCATCAAGCCTGCATTTATTTGATCAAAATTTCAGGAAAAAAAAACTAATATTGTGATGTATCATTACAATTTAAATGAATGGTTTTCTATTTCACTTTAAAATATTATTTATTTCTGTGATGCAAAGCTGAATTTTTCATTTTGTACTGCTTAATATTTTTGTATCACCTTGTGATATATTTTTTTTCAGGACCCACTGATGAATAAGAAGTAATAATAAAATAAAAAAAAATAGGGATGCACCGATTTGAAAATTCTGGCCAATACAAATAACTGATAATTCTTTATATTTGAAAGCAGATATATCTAAATCCAATATTTTACATAATTACAAAAACAAAAGTCTCACCATTAAAAACCATGATGTCCAAGGTACACAATTATAATATCCTCATCATAATTTGATGTGGCCTATATGACAGATTTGTTGCACTGTGTTTTTCTTTTTTGAAGTGATTCCAATCATATCAAGCAATTCAAAACCATCATGGCGAACAGTGCAAAGTGTCTTAACTGAAGGAAATAATTCATTATTTTGTATAAATATACATTCTGTAAAAGTTTATTCAGGGGAATTTCTTGCCCAGGGTAGTGGAGTAAATCATTTTACATTTTGTGCTATGACAACTAAAATAACACGTTTCCCTTTCCCTTTATTTCCCTTAATAACACATTGGCTGATGTGTAATGACCCTGCACATGCTAATCTTATATCCAAATAAGTAACAATTTAAAAGTAAATGCACATTGTTCTTGCATCTTCCCCATCTTAGCAGGTGTTCAAATGTTCATTACTGAAGTTCTCATGTGTTTATTTCTTGTCTTTGTGCACCTAAAGGCTTGATACGATGTCTTCATCACTGATTGGTGTTTAGAGACACTTCTACACTCACAATGCTGCAAGCAGAGACCCTCCAACTGCTGTGCCTCACAGCCTCCAGTGGGGTCCCTCTCTTCTCACGAGGCTCCACCAAGCAACTTCCCTTTTCCATCGTTGGCTCCCTAAACGGCGTCCATATGTTTGGTGCCGGCCACGGGGCTCAGTTATCAAGCTGTGAGACGGACAGAGGCAGCCGTGTGGTTTGGGAGGTCTTTCAGGAGAGCCTGATGCTGATCGCGGTGAGTGGCGGTGGGGGCTCCGGCATCAGTGAGCTGCAGTTGCGCCGCCTTCTGGAGAACGTGTGGAACTGCATGGTCTTGGTCCTGGGACAGGACGAGCTGGCAAACATACGCAACGTGGAGCGGTTAAAGCGAGAGCTGCGCTCTTGCTACCGCCTGATCGACATGCTCATGGAGCGTGTCAATGACGATCAGGGCTTTATGGGAGATCTGACACAATGCGCCGACTGCTTGCTTCCCTCCAACTCCGGCTTGCTTCAGGAAGCCCTAGACTCTTTCGCCCAAGCAGCGGAGAGCGAATTTGGCTGCTTGCTAGTGCGCGGCCGTGTGGCGCAGGCCACAGAGAAGTGGTGGTCTCGACTGACTCCCAAGGAAGTTGTTGTGCTCTCAGTCCTGGTGCACTCACTTTCTGGTGCATCGTCATGTGACTACCCGGTCTTCCTGCCTCAAGGCAGTCCAACCGTCGCCATTCGCTTGCTCGGTTTCCAACTGCTTCCTGGGGTTCACGTGTGCATCCTCTGTGGTCCCAAACCCTCTTTGTACAAGGCGGAGAATGAGCTTGTTTGTCGTTTTTGGTCCACTTTGGTGGAGAATCTACGCAGCTGTTTGGAGCAGGCCGAGTGTTCCACTCTTCCTTCGTCTGTGAGCCTTCGCTGGGATGTCCAGGCTCTTCTGCTCATCAACCGCGAGTCTCGGCGTGCAGTCACCGTCTGCCCTCGGGTTCGTGGTGGCGCTCCTACGGAGGCTACACCTCTTCTTTCATCAGGAAGGCGCTTGGAGCTCCTTCGGCTTTTTTACACATTTGCCGTGTCTCGATATTTTACCTCGCAGGAGACATCCGTCTCTTCAGCCTCGCCTACCTCAGAGGACTTTTCTCAGGGATTTACCCACATCCCTGTGCAGTGCTACCTTGTGACTGATGAGTGTAAGTGTTATGGCCTGCAGAGTCCCCAACACCAGCTCTTCTTACTCATGGATCTCTCTGTCCCAACGTTTGCCTTGCGTACTGTGGCTACACAGACTCTCTCAGCGATTACTGCTGCAACTGCCTTTTAAGACATCAGTTTGCTCATGTATGGGTTACTTAAAGGATAGTTCACCCAAAAAATGAAAATGTTGTAATTTACCCTTGAGTTGTTCCAAACCTGTATGATTTATTTTTTCTGTTGAAAACAAAAGAAGATATTTTAAAACATTTAGGTAACCAGACAGTTAAGGCCAAACAGCCATTGACTTCCATAGTAATTTGTTCCAACTATAGAAGTCAATGAGGTCCATCAACTGTTTGATTACCAACATTCTTCTAAATATCTCCTTTGTGTTCAACAGAAGAGAGACACTCATACAGGTTTAGAGCAACTTGAGTAAGTAATGACAGAATTTTCATTTTTGGGTGAACTAACCCTTTTAACTTTATGGTTGAGCTTATGTCTGGCGTATTAATCAAAAGGAGATTTTTTGGTAACACTTTACAACAGGGGTCAATTTGTTAGCATTATAAAATAACCATTAATAGTATGTGTGGCGTGTATCATTTATGAACATTATAATTCTAGAATGTTAACTTCTGCATCTACTAATGTATTTTGAACAATAATTATCATTGAACAATAGCAGATTTGTAAATTAATATTAACCTGCATTAATACATCCTGTGAAAGTGTTCATTGTTAATCTTTTTTCACAATAAAACTTATACTTTTTTAAGATCAATGAACAGTAGCAGATTTATAAATTAATATTAACCTACATTAAAATGTTGTATAATATAGTTTGCATAATGCATTAATGTTAACAAATTTAACCTTATTTTAAGTGTTGCCAACTCCATTTTGCATTCGTACTGCATAAGTACTTCCTTAGGAGCTAGAATAACATTAAAATCACAGGATTTAAACCAATGAGATTCTGTGAATCAAAATATGGAGCACTTGTTAACTCTACTGTATGACTGTTTAGCATTCACACTGTGATACCAAATTCTACCTTTGATTTGTTATTGTTACTGAACATGAATGCATTTTTGAAAGCTGTGTTAATACCCACTAATGACACTGGTGAATACTATTAGTGGCATTAATATTAGTGGTGTGAATGAATTCATATTGTTTGAAATGCATCTTTATATTTTTCCTTTGTTTCAGCAATAAGGAAATAAAACCACTCTGAATTACAGCATTAAATCTGCTTTTACTCTTTCTGATCCAGAGTCAAATATGTGATTTGTTTTTGCTTTTTTTAAATCGATATAAGCAGCAGTAGAATTCTCTGTTACCACGCCCTCTGCTGGCCAGTCTTATGTTCTTAAAACAGTTGTGGAGATGTGTGTTTGTACAGGTCCTTCTCAAAAAATTAGCATATTGTGATACAAGTTCATTATTTTCCATGATGTAATGATAAAAAATAAACTTTCATATATTTTAGATTCATTGCATACCAACTGAAATATTTCAGGTCTTTTATTGTTTTAATAGTGATGATTTTGGCATACAGCTCATGAAAACCCAAAATTCCTGTCTCAAAAAATTAGCATATGAAAAGGTTCTCTAAACGAGCTATTAACCTAATCATCTGAATCAACTAATTAACTCTAAACACCTGCAAAAGATTCCTGAGGCTTTTAAAAACTCCCAGCCTGGTTCATTACTCAAAACCGCAATCATGGGTAAGACTGCCAACCTGACTGCTGTCCAGAAGGCCATCATTGACACCCTCAAGCGAGAGGGTAAGACACAGAAAGAAATTTCTGAACGAATAGGCTGTTCCCAGAGTGCTGTATCAAGGCACCTCAGTGGGAAGTCTGTGGGAAGGAAAAAGTGGCAAAAAACGCTGCACAACGAGAAGAGGTGACCGGACCCTGAGGAAGATTGTGGAGAAGGACCGATTCCAGACCTTGGGGACCTGCGGAAGCAGTGGACTGAGTCTGGAGTAAAACATCCAGAGCCACCGTGGACAGGCGTGTGCAGGAAATGGGCTACAGGTGCCGCATTCCCCAGGTCAAGCCACTTTTGAACCAGAAACAGCGGCAGAAGCGCCTGACCTGGGCTACGGAGAAGCAGCACTGGACTGTCGCTCAAATTTTGCATGTCATTCGAAATCAAGCTGCCAGAGTCTGGAGGAAGACTGGGGAGAAGGAAATGCCAAAATGCCTGAAGTCCAGTGTCAAGTACCCACAGTCAGTGATGGTCTGGGGTGCCATGTCAGCTGCTGGTGTTGGTCCACTGTGTTTTATCAAGGGCAGGGTCAATGCAGCTAGCTATCAGGAGATTTTGGAGCACTTCATGCTTCCATCTGCTGAAAAGCTTTATGGAGATGAAGATTTCGTTTTTCAGCACGACCTGGCACCTGCTCACAGTGCCAAAACCACTGGTAAATGGTTTACTGACCATGGTATTACTGTGCTCAACTCCTGACCTGAACCCCATAGAGAATCTGTGGGATATTGTGAAGAGAAAGTTGAGAGACGCAAGACCCAACACTCTGGATGAGCTTAAGGCCGCTATCGAAGCATCCTGGGCCTCCATAACACCTCAGCAGTGCCACAGGCTGATTGCCTCCATGCCACGCCGCATTGAAGCAGTCATTTCTGCAAAAGGATTCCCGACCAAGTATTGAGTGCATAACTGAACAAAACACTTTTCTTTTATTGGTCGGATGAAATATGCTAAATTTTTGAGATAGGAATTTTGGGTTTTCATTAGCTGTATGCCAAAATCATCAGTATTAAAACAATAAAAGACCTGAAATATTTCAGTTGGTGTGCAATGAATCTAAAATATATGAAAGTTAAATTTGTATCATTACATTATGGAAAATAATGAACTTTATCACAATATGCTAATTTTTTGAGAAGGACCTGTAGGTCCCAGATCAAAATATTTGAGGATTGTGCTGGGCCTATTCATGTGCCCCAAAGGGTTGCACCTGTTTTCGAGGAGCAATTATCAGAAAAGACACCACCCACAACAAGTTTACTTCAATCTTTCTCAAATGTAAAGTGACTGTGGTGAAATTTACATTTAAAATGATACCAAACATAAAAGGGAAACACAATAGATTTACAAGATACATCATATGTGTTATATTCTTAGTGAACTTAGTGACTGGAGTCAGGGAAAAGGAGAGGGAGTATGTGGAGGGAGATGCGTGAGAGAAGTTTGGGCAAAGTGCCGTTTCTTTGAGATCTTCTCTCCAGATTGTTTTGTTGCGAGGTATTTGATCTTGTGTTCCGTCTTAGCAGAAAAATCAGTCTTACACAAGAGAGAGTTGACAAAGACGACATAAAATGAGATACAAATATGCTATTAATTTCCAAAAATGTTCATGCAATGATAGTCACACCATGCTGTCTTTATTTAACAAAGAAAGACAAAAAAGATAAAGGTTAAATAAAGACAGCATTTTGGGTTGCATGAACATTTTAGGAAATTAAAAGCATATTTGTATCTCATTTTAAATATAAATAGCATTGTACAACCTGCACAAAAGTTAATTAGCATTACACCCAACAATTGAGAAACTAAAAAAAGAGATGATGACGAAACTGTCACGGACAGGGAAAGAACAGAGGAGAACTGTACTAAATAACAGTGACAGGGATGCTATCAAACAAATATGTAAATAAAACGAATACAACACAATGAAAACTATTCTAAAACTCAGACACTGAATAGTGAAATAAGCAAACTCAAAGCGTGACAAAACAAAGTTGAATATGCGTGAAGTCTAAAAGGAAGCATATCCATTTTCATTGGATGTAGTTTGGAAAGAAACCAACTCAAGCTCTATCACTGAGCTTTTCTCATAAAATCTTTAAGACATCAAGACATTTTGTCCTATAGGATATGAAATTATGCAGGCAGCTCATTTCAGTGCTATTCCTTGTTCTTTTGTTCACATATAATTAACCATTGACAAATTAAACTCTTGTCTGCAGTTAAGATATTCAGTCAGTCCCACAGTCAAAGGTCAACACAGTCTGAAATATTGTTGCAATGCAATCAGTAAGCTCTATAAATGGTTAAAAAAAAAAGTTTTATATCTACTACACCCAGTCTCATTATCTTTGTTTAAAAGGAATAATCTGGGTTCAATACCAGATGAGATCTGTGACATGCCTCGGTTTGCAAAGACAATGTGTTGATAGAAATGTGCTTACAATGGAAGTCTATGGGGCCCCTTAGACTGTACTGCCAACTGCCTAGCCCTTGTCTCACTGAAACTGGTTTGAGATCAGACATTATATAACACAATAAAAGCAGCAGGCATTGCCTTGTGTTCCTTAATTTACAATATATATATAGCTTCAACACTTCGTATTAATCTTTATAGCACCCTGAGGCCCTGTTAATGATTCTAACTACATAATACAGGTCATTTCAATTATTGCATTTATAGTTAACCCAAAAATCGTATCTAGTGTGGATAAGATAATGTCATCGTGGTCTCTACAAGTATACACACAATTAACGCCTTTTATTGAAGGGATGTGCTACTAATTACCTATTTATCCTGTTTCATGTGTATCAAGCCACCTTTAATAATACCATCACAACACACTGTTGGGACTTGAAGGGATAGGTCACCCAAAAATTATCCCATGTTTTACTCACCCTCAAGCCATCCTTCCATCGTTCTTACAGATTAATACAATCGATAGATTGTACAGTTCTTCCAAGCCTTATAATGGTAGTAAATGGCTGGCCTATTTTCCAAAAAAGTGCATCCATCCATCCATCCATCATAAAAGTACTCCGTGCGGCTCTGGAGGGTTAATAAAGGACTTCTGAAGCAAAGTGATACGTTTTTGTAAGACAAATATCTATTTAAAACGTAATACGACTAAAATAACTGTCAAGTCGACTTAACGCCAAAACAGTAACCCCCGAGGCAATGTGTAAAAAAAAACACAAAAAACTTCTAATTCATGACCGGTGTTTTGTTTTGCTCTATCCTCTGCACATCCAAATTTGCCAATATGTCATGCGCCAGACCAAGTCACTCTTTCGCCATGTCTGAAGCTAGTTATTTTAGTTTATAAAGTTTTAAATATGGATATTTTTCTTACAAAAACGCTTGCTTCAGAAGGCCTTTAGAGCCGTAAGGAGTACTTTTATGATGGATTGATGCACTTTTTAGGACTTGAAAATCCCATCCTCCATTCACTGCCATTATAAAGCTTGGAAGAGCCAGGATCTTTTTAAATATAACTGTATTCAATTGTATTCGTCTGAAAGAAGAAAGTCATATACATCTAGGATGGCTTGAGGGTGAATAAGTCGTAATTAGGTCCTTTTCATGGTTGGGTAAACTATCCCTTTAACCCAAATTGTCAAAGAGGAATAAAAAGGTAGCGAGTCCACATGAATTAATCTTTGGCAATTGTGCTTCATATGCACAATTTCTATAGATTAACGCATGGGCAGTTCGCAATGGAGTGATGAGGAAATGAAAAAAATCAGGACAGATTTATTCTGTGCTTTATACTGGTTGGTCACATGTTTCTGCCCTTTAGCTGAGATGCAACTTCATGTCATAATTTGCTTGTCACTGTCATGCTTTTATGACTGCAGTTATGAGGTGTGTGTGTGTGTGTGTGTGTGTGTGTGTGTGTGTGTGTGTCTTTTGACTAATCATTGAACTCTGGGAATGATATGTTAAGCTCTATCTATCCATCATTCATCCATCCATCCATCCATCAAAAAAAAAGATATCAGTAACTCATGCCAACATGTTGTATGTTTTTACATTAACTCATGAAAATAATTTAACCAATTTAAACTTTTCAACTTTTTATTTATTTATTTATTTTATTAAACAGGATTCTACAAGTAAAAAAAAAAAAAAAAAAAGACGAACTGGCTCAAATTTGGTTACTCTTATAGAGCTTTTAAAACGCATAGTTACTGGCCTGTAATATTTCCCTCTTGAACAACCAGCCCCCTCTCCCGTATTCAAGACCAAAGTGATTGAATAATGAATAACATGCTGCCTGGAGTAGCATGCAGTCTGATCACATGGCAACTCATTAGACTTAGCATCCTTCCTTGTAAAGTCTATCTTTTCTCCAAGTGCTCTACTATTTCCTTAAGTTTGCCAGTACTTTTTACGGAAATATTCTGTGGAAGAAAACACTGCTTGTAAATCTCTCCTGCAAGACACACACAGAGCCTATAGTCAACATGGGAGGAGCTGACGTGCTTTATTCTCATTTATTGGATCAATGGGAGGAGGTTCACTCACTGTGGAAGTTTTACACCGGTCGGGTCAAAGTTTGGAGCTGCTTCAGACACTTCACACGGCTTCATCGTTGCTGTCTGTCGTCTCGGTAACCGAAGAGGCTTCCCTTTCTACACTTCTGGTGCGTAATACAGTCAGGAGGAGGTACTGGCTACAACACACCTCATTCAATAAGGGGGTGGAAGTCATGGTAAAGTTACCGGACACACTGAATATAGGCTACTGTTTGTGAGCCCCAGATAAAAAGAGGCGTGGGGATTTAGTGGGGGGCAACAGTGTTTGTGCTTATTAAATCTTGAACTAGCATATCTGATGCGCACAGTCCAAAGGTCGTTGCGAGTAGATCTTTGAAGGGTTTACCACGCGCATAACAGAGAAACCTGCGCGGAAAACCAAAGTTTAAGAACCCAAATTTAAGTTATACCTCTTAATCTTGTTGTGCTTTAACTGTTTATAAAATGTTTTGTAACAGAAGCGTGAGGGTTTTGAAATTGGGAAGATGTGAGGCTTACGTGACGGTGTACCCCAAGGTTCCAAACTGGGTCCTGAACTTTTCCCCGCTGCCTTCGCTTTGTTTTCCCCATAGGGATCTTTCTGCTTTCCCGGCGGCCCAAAGCGAACATCTACAGCAGAAGATGTCCGAAAATGGAGTGTTACCCCATCGGGGCAAAGTGCTCACCGTTGACACCATGAACGCCAACGTGAAGAAGGTTGACTACGCGGTCCGTGGACCGATCGTTCAGCGAGCGGTGCAGATCGAGAAAGAACTGAAGGAGGTATGCAGCATTTAAAGTTACTAAAGTTTATGTTACTTCAGTCTTTAATTTCTGCTAACGTCCCGCAATTATCTTGCGCATAGTTGGAGAGCAAACACGGATAGAATAACTGGATAACTATGTGTTATGCGACACCTTTGCTCTGAAGTGAAAACAACTTGGTGAACTGATGCTGTCTTGAGCTATAACCCCCCTGAGTCCCGCAGTCCACGTACGAGGACATTATATTTTAGTGAATTTCTCTGACACCATAGGCTACATGTCAGTCAGGGCTTTACAGACATACCATTTGTTTGGAGGTCTCAAGAAGACAACAACTTCTCTTTGGTCTGTAAAATGAGTAAATGATCAAATTTTGCACTCTTATGGAAATATGATAATATTTTGTAATTATCATTTAAATCTGACTCATTTACATGCATCAACATCTCAGGAAAATATTGCATGAAGGAAAATGGTATATCAATTAATTCCATTATATCTTTCATAACATAGTTGAGAATCATCTTTAAACAAAGTTTGGTTAAAGAAAATCCCGAAACCTAAAAATTGTTTGGTGAATGAAAAAAAGTCCCATTGTTTTTGCCAATATGTCATTTCATGTCATTTTATTTTTTTAACTCTTGAGTCCTAGAGTCCACTACAGAAGACATAACAAACACACACACACACACACACACACACACACACACACACACACACACACACACACACACACACACACACACATATATATATATACACACATATATATAAAATCCATTTGTTTCTGAAACCTGGGTCTGGGACTAAAACAGAAAATAAAATGTGTTCCCATTGTGTATGATTGCAGAAAAATATATGTTTGTATTTGAACATTTATTGAGCAACAGATACAAATTGTTTATTTAGTTTAGTTTAATCTAATAATGTGTTTAAATGTATGAGGTGGCTAGGGGATTTTTTACTCCACACACGGGCAAAAAGGCACACACATATAATGTTTTAAAATATATCTAAAATAGTGTTTTTAAAATATTTGACAATCATTATCACTTTAGTGATGTGCATACATTTTGTTAATTTTGATACATTAAAACATTTTTGTTCAAAACATTTACTGTCATTAAAACATGTTAATGTATATTTTAAAAATCCAGAAACAAAATTATGTTCAAAATAAATAAATAAATAAATGATTAAATGTAATATAATAATATAATTTAGATTTACAAATAAAATAAATATTATAATTTAAATATGATTAATGATATTATAATTATATGATCGCTCTGGTGGACACCATATATTAACTCGTAAAAGTGGAAACAATCTCTTGTTATATGATTCCTCATCTGAATCTAACCATGTCATGTCAACAAATGGAAAAGTCAGCCGGCTGTTTATTATCACGTTAAATATGGTGCCTTTTACCCCAACAGAAGGGGCGCCTTTAAAAGCCTTGAACAAAACTGAAAATCATTAAGAAGACATTTGTCTCAAAATATATTCAATAATTTTATCGATTCTCGTTTGCTTACCTAAATCTACAACATTTAAAGTTGGGGTAAGTGCTTTCTGGTAACCAGTGTTGATATTTCAAATCACCAAAACAAACACGCCCCTACCCCAAAAGGTACAGTTTATTCTTAGCTAAAAACACTTAGTTCTTTCAAAAATATATGTGCTCATTAATGTATATTTACTTCTTTCAAGTAATAAAGTATTCTCGTAAGTGTATAATATGCCTTTGAAAATACATACGGGTGAGGGGTTCGAATGCCGGTCGCCATGTTGCCCCTCCATCTTAAAAGTACATTAGCCAAAGAGGGACATAACCGTAAATTCAAGCTTCGCCTTTTGTGTTTTAACACTCGATGGCACCGTGTCAAATGTGAAGAGGGGGATTGCTTGAGACTGATATAGCCTACAATGTAAACTTTGCCTTACGCTAGTGATGTCTTACAATATACAGAATAACTATAGCACCGAGAAAAGTTACTTTACTAAGATTCGCTTGCATTCGTCTGGGAACCTGATCGCTGATGTTAGCGATGAAATGGTAAAAAATAACGAAAAGGTAAAACTATTATTCATTTTACATAGATGTCATAACCTACATGTTAACTGACAAATTAAATAACTGCAAATTATAATAGTTTTCTAAAGTAAACTCATCACTTGATCGAACTGGAAGCCATATTAATCTTGGACTAAATCAGCCACCGTAGGAGTTAAAACAAAATCCGAATTGAGAGGAACAGAAACTAATATCCACTGGATGGTCATATACCTTTTCACAGATGGGGGAAAATATCACACAGGGTAGCTTTAAATAAAAAAAACATCAAATGGATCAAACTAGCGCAGAAACAACTTTGCACTGCTGTCCGCGATCGCACCAATTATCAGCCAAATTTCCACATGCATCTTGAAAAGTGGATGCTTTGGAAAGTGCTGCGCCAAGTTTAAGTGCCATCTAGTGGTTTAAAGGAAAATAAAATCAGTGTTGCCTTTTACCCCAGTGCGCTTTTAGACCCATTGTACCCTACTGTAAAATTTGTTTAAAAAGTGAATTTGCTGAAAATGCTTTTATTGGTGTATAAGTGTTGTCCAGCTCATATTAAATAATGTTTTTGATTTGAATAATTTTACCATGTAGAGTACATTTTAGGTTGCTTAGGTTACAAAAACAGTGCATTCTGAACCTCCTAGGTCAGTGTTTCATTCATATTTCTATACTGAAAAAGGGGCAGGTTTACTCAGTGAACATCGTTCCTCTTGTGCAGACATTTTTAAAAGTAGGTTGAAATTCAAGTGAAAAGCTTTGATTAGTTCATCAAATGACAAACTGACAGAAAAAAAGTCCAATGTTTCAGTTACTCTCTATCCAGTTTTTGGAACATTTTCTAGGTCAGTGTTTGTAAAGCAGACGGTCATTACTAATTAGTTGATAAAGTCCAGTCTTTGTTACTCATTTAGTTAGTTTGGCTACAGACATCTCATAGCAATCTTCATTTCTTTTGGCCAAATGAGTGGTGCTCATATGAGGTCATGCCCTTGTTAAGACCACAGTCTGAAGTCAGCACCGATTGTCATGGGAACAGAGAGCATCTCTGTTTGTCAAGTCTTTACCCCACTCTTCAAATGGTGTCTGTTTCTAAGTAAACTACAGCACAGGAAAGAGAACTTCCAAGAACTAACACAAATGGAAATTATATTAGATGTCAAACATCTGCTGCCATACAATTGCAAAACAACAGCTGAAGTTGGAATTAGTTCATGTTTTCAGTGCAAACTTTCAGTGAAAAGATTATATTTATGACTGAATACATGTGCTTTTTTTACTCTTTTGTTTTACCCACGTCTCAGTGACTTTCAATTGAATGAGAATGCATTATAAAAGCAATAATTATGTTATAATTTATTATTGTCCTTTTTACAGTATGTTTATACATTCAAGTACTATATTTACTACAAGTAATACATGTACTTACTGTAAATTTAGGGTAGGATTAGGGTTCGGTTAAGGTTAGCTGAATTTAATTATGCATCATTTATAGCTGTTACTACGCTATTTTTAAAAAAAAAGTACAATCAACTTGGATGTTTAAGTCATTTCAACTTAAATTACATAAAACTGACTGAATCTTGTATATTCTTGTATGAAATCTTTGTATAAAAAGTTGAAAATTGGGTCTTCAACCCTGCACCTGGGGACCCACTGTCCTGCAGAGTTTAGCTCCAACCACAATCAAAGACAGCTAAAGCTAATCAAGCCCTTTAGGATCAATTATTGAAAATTCACAGGCAGGTATGCTGAAGCAGGTTGGAAATAATCTTTTCCAGGAGCAGGGTTGAAGACCTCTGAGTTAAAGCAATGTAAAAACATATCTTGTCATAATTTATTGATCATATAATATTTTTACAGTATAAGTTTAGAATGTAATTAAAGTTGAAATAACTTAACCCTCATCTTTCCCGTGGGTCATTTAAAAAAAAAGAGAGAGTTCATCGGAGTGATCCAAGACCACCGGACTTTTGGCGCACTTGAACCAGGAATGTGCAATTTTGTTTTACTGGATTTGAGGAGTTTTGTGGTTGAAATTGAAAAAAAAGTCCGAAATCCTTCCCTCACTGGTATGTTTGACCCCCATAGGAATTAATGGAATGCATTGCTTGGTACACATAAAGAAAATGCTCAAAATTCAAACAAAAAATGCTGAAACTACACCAAAATATATTTTCTAATGTTTAAATGTTTCTGAATGCATACTGAAGAGAACTGACAAGAGTTATTAAATATCATATTAACTTTTTTCCAATATAGGTCAGCAAAGACACCCAATGCAAAATATTTTGAGTTGAATTAAAAGGGTTATGCATGGAATTGTGAGTTGTTGGGAATTGAAGTTTGAATTGAATGTGCATAAATTACTCTTTATTTATTATTTATTGATACAATCTAGTAATTTGAAGGTAAATAAAATAAAAACAAAGAACAACAAAATTTGCATAAAAAATAGAAAAAAGGAAGTAGGCCTATAATTTTAGGGCTTCGGATCATTTTGACCCACGAGGGAAGGATTTGTTACAAAGTGCGAGGGAAGACTGAGGGTTAAACATCCAAGTTGATTGTACTTAAAAATTTAAGGCAGCAACATATATATATATATATATATATATATATATATATATATATATATATATATATATGTATATGTATATATATATATATATATATATATATATATATATATATATATATATATATATATATATATATATATATATATATATATATATATATATATATATATATATATATATATTATATATATATATATACATATACATATACATATATATATATATATTTTTTTACTACAGTGTATGTAATGTGTAATAAGGACACTGTAAAATAAAGTGTTACCATTATATATTTACTGATAATAATTTATACAAAGTGTGAAATAAGTATGAAACTCATATTTACTATAAATTTGCCCCTAATCCACTTACAAAAGGCATTTGCTTAGATGGGAGGTACCACCGAATACATTGACAATGACAACATTCACACACACTGCTAGACACCGCAGGAACAATGAGTAAACAGACTCCGTTAAAGAATTCAATCATAACATCCTACTCTCATTGCTGTTGTAAAAACGGTGTGACTGTTTTCCACGTATATGTTGTAACAATGCAACCTAGACATTTTTCAGCACAATCTTCTGGGGGATTTCTTGATCTAGGGAAGAATATGCACTCTGTTTTAGTCATGGCGCCTGTTTTAAGGGCCTGTGGTTTTGGGTTTCTGGGAAAGGCATGCATGACAATGGTGGCCTTCACCTAATACTGTACAAATCTCTCTTCCTTTTCCTGCTGCTTACTTTCTTTTGTTTGCTTGTCTTATGACTCTGTTTTTTTATCTATTTTGTCTCTTTTCTCAGCAAAGTTTCATTGGCATGTACTACAATATTGCAAGTATACTTACATGTCCATGTAGTTACAAAGTACAAATGAACTTGCGTCGGAGTGGCCCTTGAAGTCCACTGTCCTGCAGAGTTCAGCTCCAACCTTAATAAAACACACCTGAACAGATCTAACCAAAGTCTGCAGGATAACTTGAGCTCAACTCTGAGAGGGAGTTTCCACCCCTGACATACATAGCATACAGTATTATAGATGATTATTTGGTGAAGTAAAGTCCAAAGATGAGGTCAGGACAGAGCGAGTGTATATAGTATTGAGATGCATCGTTCAGGAAAAAACTCATTAACAACCACTGAACACCTTACTGTAAATTATTTGCATTTGTTCTTAAAATGACTAATTTAGGTTAAACTGAAGGTTAAAAAAATTCAAATTCAACGTTTTGAGCCTTTTTGAATAAATGTGTTAGTTTTGAGTCCATCTGTATTCTACTCCTAAAAGTTGATGTCAAATTTCCAATCTGTCTTTTTTGGGAATATGGATCAAAAACATTGATGGCTCATCTCATGCTAAACAGATTTTTGTCCAATCAGATGCTTCTAGAATACATACTATTTGTCATTGATAGAATGTTAGTGTGTGTTATTAATATTTGCTCAAGCTATGACACACAGATTTTCATTTTGCAGGTCCTTTATATGATGTGTTTATTAGCAACAGATGATAGTGCCTGTATCTGGAGTGGAGTGGACACTGACCAATATAATACAGATCCATCCATCTACCCGTCTCTCTGTCTGTCTGTCCATCTCTCTTTCCATCTGTCCGTCTGTCCATCCATGTCTATCTATCCATCTGTCCGTCTGTCCATCCACACATGACTATCTATCTGTCTATTCATCCATTCATCCATCCATCCATACATCCATCCATCCATCCATCCATGTCTTTTCATCCATCTGTTTGTCCATCCATCCATCCATCCATCCATGTCTATTCATCCGTCTGTCTACCCATCCATCCGTCCATCCATCCATGTATAATTATCTGTCTGTCCGTCCGTCCATCCATCCATGTCTATCTATCCATCTGTCCGTCTATCCATCCACACATGACTATGTATCTGTCTATTCATCCATCCATCCATGTCTATTCATCTGTCTGTCCGTCCATCCATCCATCCATCCATCCATGTCTATTCATCTGTCCATCCATTCATACATGTCAATTCATCGGTCTGTCTGTCTCTCTGTCCATCCGTCCATGTCTATTCATCTGTCTGTTTGTCCATCCATCCATCCATCC
This sequence comes from Gobiocypris rarus, assembly GCA_023029165.1. Lineage (NCBI taxonomy): Eukaryota > Metazoa > Chordata > Actinopteri > Cypriniformes > Gobionidae > Gobiocypris > Gobiocypris rarus. Next base: position 28,281,477 of record CM040915.1, on the reverse strand, counting down.
ATTTCATGTCTATTCATCCGTCTGTCCATCCGCATCCATCCATCCATCCATCCATCCATGTCTATTCATCTGTCCATCCATTCATACATGTCTATTCATCCGTCTGTCTGTCTCTCTGTCCATTCGTCCATGTCTATTCATCTGTCTGTCCGTCTGTCCATCTGTCCGTCCGTCCATCATCCATCATCCATCATCCATCATCCATCCATCCATCCATTCATACATGTCTATTCATCTGTCTGTCCATCCATCCATCCATCCATCCATCCATCCATCCATCCATCCATCCATCCATCCATCCATCCATGTCTATTCATCCGTCCATCCATACATCCATCCATCCATGTCTATTCCATGTCTATCCATCCACCCGTCCACCCGTCCATCCATCCATCCATCCATCCATCCATCCATCCATCCATCCATCCATCCATCCATCCATCCATCCATCCATCCATCCATCCATCCATCCATCCATCCATCCATCCATCCATCCATCCATCCCTCCCTTTCTGTCTGTCCATCTGTCTGTCCATCCATCCATGTTTATAATTGTCAGTCTATCTTTTATTTATTTTACCAATATAAATATATACATATACTGTATACCATATAATCTACTAAAATATACTATCTAAAAAAATATCTACAAAAAATCAGGTCCACATGCAACCAAAGAAAATAAATTATATAGAAATAATGCAAACATCTTTTGACATTTTTACACCAATGTTAGTTACCTTGTAGTTTTTTTCATGAACTTTTTATCCTGCAAAATCCTTAATGTGTATGCTGATATAAATGTGTAATGCAGATCATCAGTCATATGTTGACTGAACGAAAGGCAGTTATTTGATAATGCAAGAAAGGCCAGCTGTAATAACTACAGGTATGCTTAGTGAAATCTGACCCACTGTCCCGCATGCTTCATACTGTGAAAATCTGCGTGACTCAGCTTTACAGTTCTGAAAACCTCTTTCTAACACAAACCATCCACTCTCTGCTTAAACAGGCTTAAAGGTCGTCATTCCTTTAGGGGTGGAAGTCACAGCTCTGTCTCTGATTGGCTGCTATTTAGAATCATCTCCCCTTCCTGACCAATCGTTGAAGTGTTGGGAACACAGATATGTGAGTTTCTGGTAGATGCATTTGGTTCTATTGGAAAGAGACTCAGTCTCACCCTAGTGAGAAACAGATGTGCAGCTTGAAATCTAGTCCCGTCCGTACCAACTACTGGGAGCGCTGCTGTTGTTTGTTGAATTCCAGACAGCTGGAGCCTGAGGGACAGGATGACAAGAGTGAAAGAGAATCAAAAAAATGAAAAGAGCCATAATCCAAGTACATTGTGTGCTGAAATATTGTTCAAGAAGGGCTTTTATGAAACAACAATATATTAGTGTGTACTACTCACCTATTGTTAAGAAGATGACTCTGTACCTTCATTTTGAAGTTAAACATGCAGTGAAAGGCACTCTTTTTATTCAGTGAGTCTGACTGAATAGTTTCCGTTTAAACTCGATCTCCTCCTCATGTAAGTAAAATTCCCAGCTGTCAAGTTTATAGTAACTCCAGTGGCCTGTATAAATTAAGCAAATTTTATTTTTGTACTACAACAGCACCATACCTATTTCAACAAAATGATCTTAATTTGTGTTCTGAAGATGAACAAAGGTCTTACGGGTTTGGAACAACATGAGGGTGAGTAATTAATGACAGAATATACATTTTTGGGTGAACTATCCCTTTAATTTTTAAAATTTCTCTCCTAATGCAGTCCCTTTCAAAGCATGCTGGGAACTAAAGATGCATTTCTCAAAAGTTAATCATAGAGACCATTGTTGGCAAAGGCTCTATAATCTACATTTGGGAAACGCATCCCAGTTAGTCAATATGTCAACAAACATGATTTATGTAACTTTAACACAAATTAATTAAGTAAAATATATTAGGTGGATTTAAAACAATTAAATTAAGTTGTGACAAAATGTTATTGTGTGTTACTTTAGATGTTACTTTAAATAAATTATTTAATTGAAATGTTAATTTATTTTTAAATAACAATTTACTTAATTAAATTTAATGTTTTATTTCAGTTTAGTTAAATTTTATTTGATTAAACTATAAACAAAAGGTAAAAATATATTTTTGAGTGTATGTTTGTTTTATAATATCAGTTGTGATTTTCACTTTGATACAACATAATGTGTATAACAACCTCAAATCACAATTTCTCATTGAAGCTAAATATGCCGATCAGCAAGGAGCCGCTGCAGAGCAGATGTCCTGTAGCTGACATGAGTCTCGCCCTTTATAGGTATGGTGCTGTCGTAGTGCGCATATGTCGAATGTGTCCATCCTGATCTTTAAAGCCACTATATGTAATTTTTCCTTATTCAATTTTGCAGAGCTTTTATTATGCTGCAGACGACCGCTTCTGCATCTTCTGGTCATGTGTACAGATGGGCTGTATTTTCATATTAGATACATTATTTAAGTGTGTTGAAAGTTATGTTATAATGCTACTCTGTGTGTTCACTCAGCGGCTACTATAAGACACTTGTTGAACACTGCAGTAAGCTAGATCGATATTAGGCATGGTAAAACATGGTATTCGTGGTAAACCAAGAATATGAGATTTAAACAATAAGACTAACTGTGTTGAGCTATATAACAATGATTCGTTTTCTGTTGATAAATGTAACCTGTTTTGTGAAACACATAATATATTAAACCGTCTTTGGTGTTTCCATGGTTTCTTAAAAAAAAAAATCTGAAATTAAGGGTAACACGGGTAACACGGTCCGTGTCCAGGTTAAAATTGCTTATTTCTCTGGATTTAAACATCCTTGGAAACATTTGGGATAATGTACGTACACAAGTTAAAAAAATATTACACTATTCTAGTGGGTTTTGGATATTTTAATCCAAAAATCTTACATATTTTGCCTTTAATGGAAATGTTATATGCCTCCAGGATCGTGGTTGGGAAACACTGATCTAGAATGGCAGCACAGCTTAAGAGTTTGTTTGAGCTGTGTCCTCTACTGTACAGGCAGGAATGTGCATTTCCAAATGGCTTATTCATTTCACTTTTGGTGTAAAAGGGCCTGAACATTTGCCAAAAAAAAAAAAATGTTATTATTAAAACGCAAACAAGCAAGCCCAGGTGAGAAATAGTAACGCAAAAGTAACACAATTACTTACTTTCCATAAAAAGTAACTAAGTACCGCAATTAGTTACTTGTTTTTTTAGAAAGTAACACAATATTGTAATGGATTACTTATAAAAGTGACTTTCCCTAACACTGCTTATTTTAATTAGGCAAAATTAGACAAATCCTAAAAGCAGCCATAACTCAAATTCAAAGGACAATTGATAAATAAATGTAAGCACTATTTACAAAATGCCTTTTTTTTTTTTAGCTAGCAGAGCATAACTTGTTTGGGGAGTTTTAAAGGGATCGTTTACCCAAAAAATAAACATTCTGTCTTCATTTGCTGTCACCGTGGTTTTGCCAAGTAAGACATGTTCCTGGATCAACATATTTTGTTGGTTCTGGAACAACTTTCCTGTACAAACTTTTAGTCCTGACCCTATCCCTACCCCTAAGCCTATAATCCGACCCATAAATTATCCCTAAAATCAGAGGGAAATGATAGGTGAATAACAACCCTTGTAAGACTAAGCTTGACATAAACCCTTGTAAAATGTTGTACTTGGTGAAATCCCGTTCACCCATTAGGTCCTCACCCTCTTGCCATTCCAAACCTGAATGATATTCTTTCTTCTGTGATATTCTTCTCCAAACTCGTAAAATGGCTACATTTTTATTTCATGAGATCACGCTGGATTCCAATAGTTACTCTGATTGTGTTCAGAAGTGTCTTATTACCCCTCGTAGTGTATGTATTGTCCTTGTGTTTCCAGAGTTTATGGTCAGGTCTTTCTTGATTCCTAGTTTCTTTTACTTTTGTTATTATATTTTAAAGTACATCATTTGCATCCAACGCTCACTCGTTTATGAGTTCCTGGCTTAACATCTAGAGGTCTGACTCTCAGTTATGAGATTGGATTGGGCATTCCTGTTGGATTGAGTTCATTACACATTCCTGAGGGTCATGTAAGTACCTGTTCTGGCTGCATTTGCCTACTTTCATATAACCACATTTTTTATGAACTGGTTTTTGAACACTTAATATTAATAAAAAACATATATCATTATTTTTACAACACATAAATTATTACCATTTGTAGAACAGCCTTATATCATCATCTCTAAGGTGTGTGATATATTTATCCCTTATTGACACTGAGGAAATTCATGTATTCACATGTGTTACCTATAGACTTGATAACTGCAGTATGTTTAGCTGATTTATGAAAGAGCTCTATCAAACACTTACAGAGAGTTGAGAATGCAGCTGCAGAAATGCTGACTCACACTAACTAGACTGTCAGCTCTTTACTCCCTGGCTTCCTGTGTCTTACACAACTGATTGCAAAATTATTAAATCTCACCCTAACCTAACAATCTACTAATACTCAAGTGAGAATTAGTTTAAGTAGTCAATTAAAAAAATGAACTAATTAATCGCACAATTTTCTATAAATAATAACATTGTAGTAAAAAAAAAAAAAAAAAATATATATATATATATATATATATATATATATATATATATATATATATATATATATATATATTGTACAATAATTAAACAGTTACTCTCCAAATTAATGTAGAAACAACATTAAGACAGTATATTTTCAATATTTGCTGTAATGACATATCTTTATGAATGAAGGCAGTGTTACTGATACTACTGATGTCTCTATGAACTTTTTTAAACATTAATGATAGACATTTAACATTACATTTAGGCTTTAAAACATTTAGGCTTTAAAATAATAACTTTTAATTTAAGTGAATGCCATGTTTACATCCTACCTGTTAGACAATTTAAGACAAATACAGAAATTGAATAAAGTTATCAAACACCTTTCTTAACTGCATAAATAAATTAAAAATAGATTATTCTTTATTAAAGCTACAATTTTCTCTGGTACCTTTGTTCTTTGATTAACATTAATGACAGAAATCACAGCGACTGGTTTATTAGGCTGCTGTCTCTTTAAGATCTGCCGCTGCCGAACATGACGCTGATCTGAGACGATGTTACGTGCATTTCATTTCCGCTCTCTTTACGTTCATTTGAGACTGCTCTTATGAGAATACTCCACAAAACTGCCATTTTCGCATAATTTGGCACAATGTTATTGTTTGTTCAAGCACAAAAGAGAACTTGATTCTGGCGTGCTGTGTGTTCCATTATACTGGCATGCATCTTTCTGTGCATCGTGTGTGTGTGTGTCAGGATATTCACAGACAGCGCACTCTCGTTTGTCTTGTTTGTTGCGATTGAGTGGTTTAAAAGCATTCATGAATAAGAGCATGATCATATAATGTAACTAGCCAAAAGATGATAGAAAAATGGATGCTGCGTAAATTGCGTTAAATATTTTTTACTTTTTAGCTAAATTTGTTCAGGAGACTTAAAGGTGCACTATGTAGGATTTTTGCAGTAAAATATCCAGTGTTATATATTTTGTTCAGTTGAGTTCTTACAATATCCCAAATGTTTCCAACTATTTGTAAATTGTGAGAAAAAAGCTATTTTAACCAAGGAACTGGGACGTCTGAGTGAGTTGCCTGTCAATTGCGTCATATCTGCGTTACCCTCGGTTTTTTATTTAGCAGAAATGCTTTACTGTTACTGCAGTGTGCAACAAGTGTCACAGCAGCCGCCGATCGAATGCACAGAGTAACGTCATAAAATAATTTTTAACACAATTAAATGTATCTAATATGATAAACAGAGCTGCGTTACCTCATACTCATGACTGGAAAAGCAGAAATGGCGCCGGCGACTGTGTCCCTTCATAATAAAAGTCCCGCTGCTCGTGAGCCGTGTGTTGCGTAACAATCGCTCCAGCGGCCTTGCTCGGCTCCCTCAACATTCGGTGCTCTGTTTCATACTACAGTAATGTTAATAACCGCATCCATGAACATGATTTCTGCCCAAGTCCTATCCCGATTCTTCCCCACCGGCTGTGAGGTGAAGATCACATGTCCCAAGATTCTGCGCTCAAACTTGGCGTCATTAGACTACGCCTTTGTTTTGAATAGGCGACCTCTAGCAGACTGAAAAGTTGCATAGTGTACCTTTAATGGAGTTTCATGTAAGCATCAACTGTATCTCAGAAATGTCTTCTAAAGAAATTTTTTAAAAAAGCGCATAGCAAAACTCAGATCATTGGTTTTGGAAGAATTTGATGATAAACTGTCTTTTATCACAAACACTGATATCTTGACAAATATGAGCAGTTTGAAATATAGCCTAACACGTATTTCTCCTGAAACTCTGTCGGAGGCATATATGGGGTTAAGTCTGAATTGGCGATCCATTTAGTCTCTTTGCTGTTCAGGAGCAACAATTGAGCTATTGAAGAGATCTAATTTCTGTCTGTCTCCCACACATTCACATTCAATGTTTGTATAGACTCTCAATCCATCTTTGTTCACTGGTTTCTTTTATAATTTCCTTGAGCAGGCAATAATTTAGTTGACAGTCAGATGACAGTAAAACAACATGTTTTATTATCTAACTCCATAGAGGACAACATATTTGGAAAAACAAGGTGTTTGTGTGTTGCTATCAGCATGCAGTGAGAGCGATAGGGAGGTTGTTTGTGAGGCTGCACACTCTGTTAAAGTGCTTTTGAAATGAGTAAACAGAAAGAATGGGACACAGAAGGGGACTGGGTGAACCCCTGCCATCAGCAGTACTACTGACCCTGGCTGCTTGTTTGTTCGCCAGATAAGGCATGTAAGGCACTGAAGCATTTTAACCCTGTGCTGACAAAGTTAGGTTTGAATAAAGGTTTTGTCACAAAACTCAAATAAAAAATAAATACAATTTGAAAGAGATTTGATATTACTTTTCTAAGCAATCAGATGTAAATATTTTCGCTGGTCAATGATAAAACCTGTGGACATTTTTTCCATTGACGTACAGTTAAGAAGAGACCCGATTTGAAAATGTCTGAAATATAGGGGATGGTAGGGGAAAGCTGCTGCCTGATCAGTCCCTTTGCCTAAAGCCCATCCCATATTGAGCTTTCTGACCGCTGACCAATCAGTAGAGCTTTCATCATGAATATTAATGTACCTCCCCCAATCATTCAACTCACACTTAGGCCATATCATAGAGACTCATGGGTGGCCTTTTGACTTGGCCACCCAGTACAGGGTACCCAGTACCAACCACTTAGCAACTACCCTGAATTCCCTGGCAACCACTCAGAACACCTTAGCAACGCCTTGGCAATTCCCCTAAACCTAGTGTCACACCCAGCTAACAAAAATATGTCCTAAGAACGTTTTGCTAATGTTCCCATTAAGCTATGAAAATGTTATTTCAAAATTTTCTGAACAGTCGAAACATCCAGTTTTATAAATTAATATTACAAACTTTTTTTTTTGCTTATGCAAACATTAAGTGAACATTCCATTTTGCAAACATGGGGTTGTTACTTTTAAATGTTCTCTGAGCATTCTGAAACAAGTAAATGTGAGACTAATGTCAAACTAAAACGTTTCAGAAAAATAACATTTCATGAACAAATGGATAATGCTTTTGTGCTAATGTTTTGAGAACATTGTTAAAGACCAGATAACTTTGAACTTTAAACATTCTATTAACATTATTGGAAGAACTTTTGTACATAACTTTGAGAGAACCTTGCCATAACATTCTCTTAGCTGGATAGCAACCATTTTCTTTCGAAAAATTTTAATCCAGTTAAAGTGCCCCATTACGCTATTTTAAAGGTTACTAATTTTGTTTTGGAGGTCTCCTACAATAGATTTACATGCACCAAAGAAAAATAAAAACATTTTACATTTTTCATTGCACATCACCTCATTTCTCAAAGAGTCTGAAAACTCTTATCAGAAGAGTTTGTTCAAAGATTCACTCTCTCTAAATCCCTCCTTTCCACGAGCTGACTCTGCTCTGATTGGTCGGTTGGCTCAGTCTGTTGTGATTGGTCTACTCTGCTCTGATTGGTCAGATGGCTCAGTTTGTTGTGATTGGTCTACTCTGCTCTGATTGGTCAGATGGCCCAGTCTGTTGTGCTTGGTCTACTCTGCTCTGATTGGTCGGCTGACTCAGTCTGTTGGAGTTTTGGTTCCTTGCCACTATGGCCTCTGGCTTGGTTTGCTCAGTTGGGGACACTAAAATTTTGATCTACATTTTCAACTAAATATCCAAATAAAATGAACCACCAAACTAAATTAACTATATCAACTATATCTCTGATCTGCCCACATTATCACTATATGATAAATTGAAATGAGCTGATGACATCACCATTTACTCCAAGCAAACGTATAGCCGAATCAAATTTTGTTGCAATATTTTCCTGTTTAACACTGTAAAACTGCTTTGAAACAGTCGTCATTGTAAAAGCGCTATATAAATGAAGTTGACTGGACTTGAGTCTGTTGTGATTGGTCTACTCTGCTCTGATTGGTCAGATGGCTCAGTCTGTTGTGGTTGGTCTACTCTGCTACGATTGGTCAGATGGCCCAGTCTGTTCTGATTGGTCTACTCTGCTCTGATTGGTCAGATGGCTCAGTCTGTTGTAATTGGTCTGCTCTGTTGTGATTGGTCAGATGGCCCAGTCTGTTGTGCTTGGTCTTCTCTGCTATGATTGGTCAGATGGCCCCGTCTGTTGTGATTGGTCTACTCTGTTCTGATTGGTCAGATGGCCCAGTCTGTTGTGATTGACTACTCTGCTCTGATTGGTCAGATGGCCCAGTCTGTTGCAATTGGAAAAATGGCTCAGTCTGTTGTGATTGGTCTACTCTGCTCTGATTGGTCAGATGGCCCAGTCTGTTGCGATTGGACTACCCTGCTCTGATTGGTCAGAGAATTTCAAACATGTTTGATTTTTTCTTTAGCTAATTTTAAAACACATTGTTTTTACTGGTATTGCAACTAGGTGTATGTTTCTGTGTGAGTTTGTTGTGTTGGTTACAACTTGAAAGGTGTTGTGTGACCCTAAGTCGTTTAGTGTACACAATGCCTAGTTTTTCACTGTTATTATCTAAAATGTTGGCAAGTGTCCAATCTTAAATCTATTAATGACTGATAACATCTATGCTCTATATCATTGTTTGCTTTCTTAAATTTTGTGTGATATATTTTACTCCATTACAGGGGATCAAGAAGCCTTTTGAAGAGGTCATTAAAGCCAATATTGGCGATGCTCATGCTATGGGGCAACGGCCAATCACCTTCTTTCGCCAGGTAGCTGACTCATCTCCTTTTGCTGACTAAGCATCTCAATGAATGATCTACTCTAGTCATTTCCAGGTCCACTGCACTTTCAGCTGTTCCGTGCATTAACCAAAGTCAACAGTTTAGATGGACCAATTTGCACATAGCCAAGTTATTTCATTTTATAAATTGTATTAATTTGTTTCTAGACGTTTTTATGGCCTCATAGCTGAATTGTTTTTCTAGGTGTTGGCAATGTGTACATATCCACAACTACTTGATGACAACAAGTTTCCCGAGGATGCCAAAACCGAGCGAGGCGTATTTTGCAATCATGTGGAGGGAATAGCATCGGTATGTGATTTGTGTATAATGGGGGTTGACATGAAATATCAGATGATTTTTATTGATGTTTTTACTTGTTCATACAATGAAAGCCAGTGGGCTCCAGTGTTTTTTGGACCCCATTGACTTTCATTAAGTGAATAAAATAATCTTAAAATGGATATATCATCTTTTGTGTTCTACAAAAGAAATGATGACCACTTATCCATGCAGTATACATACACTTTAACCTAATATCCCTCATAAAATGATAAACTAAACTCTACTAATTGTTAACTGCTGAACTAGCTGATGTTACTTCAATATACGTCAGGGATGTTACTGATTAAAATGTTTGTTAGTCACTGTCCAAAAGGCATCTGAGGTTTTAAGGCTCTGTATTCTGTAATATAATATTCTTTCTATATTCACATCTCCCTTTGCTCTGCCCCTCCTCTTGTTCGTCAGGTGCGTACACAGCCAGTCAGGGCATTGACTGTGTAAGGCATGATGTTGCGAACTACATACAGCGCCGTGACGGCGGTATTCCGTCTGATCCTGATAACATCTACCTCACGACAGGAGCCAGTGACGGCATTGTGGTACGTCAGGCAAACGCAAACACAGTTCTTTGTACACTTAGCTTATGTAGTCAACAAGTTCCTGGATCAATATCTTTGTTGATCCTGGAATAACATTCCAATCAACCAATCAGATTTGAGGGACAAGTTTAGACTTTCAACCAGGGTTAGGTGCTTCGACATCAGTGTTATCATTATGCTTCATCACCTATCATTCCCTTCTGATTTTAGGGATAAGTTGTGGGTAGGGTTAGGACAGGAATGTTGTTCGTGGATCGTTTACTTCAGGTGATTCCTCAGGGTTTTGGTCTTTCAAAACCTGCTCTTGTATAAATCATTTATTTCATTTTATTTTATACTCACAATTCTGACATTTTTCTTGCGTGTTTAGGTGTAGGTTCATGTTTTAAGTTTATCATGTTCACAGTCATGTGTTGTCATGCACTTCCTGGTTTGTCATGTGATCCTGCCATGTGCTCCCTGGGGCCTGTACCATGATGGTAGATCAACAAACTCAGGGTTATAGGATTAGTTTTGAGTTGACAAAACCAAACCAATCAATTCAGGCTTTGTTGGTCCCATGATGCTGATCATCAACTTTCTCTGTCAACTCAGGCTTTGATTCTGAGTTTGTGGAGCGCGTGCACGTGAAAGTGTGACATCAGCAGTGAGCAGCCAATCACATGCCTTTCAACGCAAAGTGTGACTCATTTCTCGCGAGAGAGCTAACGTGATTCAAAACTCTTTTGCTGAAGATAAAGACATTGAAGTATATATAAAGAATTTAAAAGCATTTACAAAGAATAAAATAATTTTCCATGTAAGAGGATAAATAAAGAAAATAGTTGTGAAAGTAGTTTATATATATATTTTTAAAGCAGTCTCTTGTGCTCACCAAGTCTGCATGTATGTTATATATATATATATATATATATATATATATATATATATATATATATATATATATATATATATATACTTTATATATATAACTTTAATATTGTGAAATAAAATGTAAAATAACTGATTTCTATTTGAACATATTTTACTATGTAATTTATAATTTACAATTATTATATTAAGTAATCATCATTAGACAATATATATATATATATATATATATATATATATATATATATATATATATATATATATATATATATATATATATATATATATATATATATATATATATATATATATATATATATATATATATATATATATATATATATATCATGTCGTGACCTTTAATTTGGAGCAAGAGAAACAGGGGGAGTGGCTTTATTGCATCAGAGATGAGTCACTTTGCTCACAGCTGATTGATCAAACTTAAATCTCAGATCTCGAATCCAGAACATTACCTGCCCCGGAGCAGGTTAGCCGTGCAGCGTAAGATACCATGGCAACTAACACCGATTAAAGCCGAGCTACTTTCATAGTACCTAAAACCCAGGATTGGCACAAACTAAGCTTAAGCATATCTGGCTAGCCAGCTAAACCGGCTTCATGGTATAGGCCCCTGGTCTTGTGTTCTGTTGTGTCATGTTGTCATTGGTTTATTGGTTGATTATTGTTCACAGGTGTGTCTTGTCCTCAGTCTGTGTATTTAAGCCCTCATGTTTGCCATGTGTGTTTGTCTGTTATTGAATGTGTTACCCACTGTCGGTGAGAGTCAAGTCAAAGTCAAGTCAAAGTCAAGTCAAAGTCAAAGTCAAAGTCAAAGTCAAAGTCAAGTCAAGTCAAGTCTTTTGTGTATTGTGTATTGTGTATTGTGTAGTTTAGTCGAGTCAAGTCAAGTCAAGTTAAGTTTATTGTCTAGTCAAGTCTTTTGTTTCCTTAGTGGTTTATGCCAAGTCTTTGTTTTATGTTTTGGATTTTGAGTTTTAAAATAAACTGCACTTGGGTTCATCTAAAACCTTGCCTCCAGTGGATATATGTGACAGTTTAGAAGTTCCACCTTTTTTATTTCTCGCAAAATTGCAAGTTTGTGACTTGCAATTCTGACTTTTTCCTCTCGATTGTGAGATATAAATGCACAGTTACAAAAAAAAAGTCAGAATTGTAAAAACATTTATTTTAATTTTATTTGTTTTAAATAACTATATTTTGTAAGTATAATTATTTTTTTAAATCTTTTATTACGTAATGGAAATAATCGTTCATAGAAGTATAAAACTAAAGATTTTTTTTTTTTTAAATCCCTTAGCCTTACATTGAGCCATATAGAGGGGCCAGAATATCAACAGGGACTTAGTTTGTGAAGCCTCTTTTGACTTGAACTTGTAAACAGCCATCTAGAAACCACATGACAAAGCCCCAGCAACCACTTTCCTCCCCCTTCATACACCTCTTATATTTTACTGAGGGAATTTAGTTTTCCCTCTAAGGGTCTCATTGTCTTGTTATCTTTCAGACCATACTGAAGTTGTTGACAGCTGGGGAGGGTCGCACACGGACGGGGGTCATGATCTCTATTCCTCAGTACCCTCTGTACTCTGCATCTATAGCAGAGCTGGGTGCCGTTCAGGTGAATTACTACTTGAATGAGGAGAAGTGCTGGAGTCTTGACATTAGTGAGCTACAGCGCTCTCTACAGGCAGCCAGAGAGCATTGCAACCCCCGTGTACTGTGCATCATCAACCCCGGCAACCCCACTGGTAATTTCATTAAAAACTAATTCAAATTGATCATCTGTAATTCAGTGTAGTTAATAATTATTAAGTATACATTGATAATAACAACTAGCTATTAAAACTAATACAACTATTAGAACAGATTTTTTTGTGTGTTATATAATAATTATAATATAGTATATTTATACAGCATTCAAAGGTTTGGGGTCAATAAGCTTTTTTTTATTTTTTTGAATTCATCAAGGATGCATTAAATTGCTCAGAAGCAACAGTATCTTTTCAAATAAATGCCGTACTCAAATAAACTCCACAAGAAACCATACAACTGTTTTCAACATTGATAATATGTTGAAAATATAGTCAGAAATATTTCTTGATCATCATATTAGAATGATTTCTGAAGGATCATGTGACACTGAAGACTGGAGTAATGATGCAGAAAATTTTGCTTTAATCATAGGAATAAATTACATATTAAAATATATTTAAATAGAAAACAGTTATTTTAAATTGTAATATTATTTTACAATATTTATTGTTTTCACTATTGATCAAATGCGGCCTTGGTGAGTATAAGAAAATCTTTACAGACTCCAAACTTTTGGACAGTGTAATCAACCAAATCATGGTATAAATTATGTTTTGTAAAGATTGTATTTTTTTTTATTTAATTAAACCTGCCATTTTTTCTTCACAGCTTTTCTTATAGTTGATTTTTATTTTATTTTAATATCGGCCTATTCTTTTTTTTTATAGGTCAGGTACAAAGCAGACAATGTATAGAAGATGTAATTCGATTTGCAGCCAAAGAAAACCTCTTCCTATTGGCTGATGAGGTAAGTTAATACTGGGGGTCTTTTTACACCATATTATATCATACTATAATCAGTATTCCTATCATATCAGCATAGAAGTGCACACTTTCATACAATTGTTAAAGGCATGCATTTCTCACCCAACTTGCTCAGCACTAAGCATTTCTTTTACCATGCGTCTGTTTCTTAGGTGTATCAGGACAATGTATACGCAGAGGGCTGCGAGTTTCACTCCTTCAAGAAAGTGCTGTTCGAGATGGGTCCAGAGTATTCAAAAAAAATAGAGCTGGTATCATTTCACTCCACCTCTAAGTGCTACATGGGAGAGTGAGTACACATCAGTCAGGCTTACCATTTCATAGAGAAACACACTTTTTTGGTATGAACCTGGCTCTGTTGTATACATATCTAGTTCTGTTTAACAAACCGTAATTTGCAGTCTTCAAAATAAAATAAAATAAAATAAACCTAGCATTGTGTATTTGTTGCTGTTTCCAGTAACACTTTTAGGTTTTAGGTTCCAATTCTCACTATTTACATTTTACTTATTAGCATGCATAAATCTAGGATATTGGCTGTTAATTACAAGCTACTTAAAAAAGATGCCTTATTCTGCATGATCTTATTCTACATCTCTTAATTCTACCCAATTTCTAGATTTAACAACTACCTTATTAACTAATACTCAGAAATTAGGGGTTTATTGAGGCAAAAGTCATAGTTAATAGTTAGTTAATCGTAAGAACTGGACCCTAAACTATAGTGTGACCATTTTTCCTATTGTACCAAACTTGTATCAAACCGTGATCCCAAAACCTAGGTACGTACCGAACTGTGACTTCTGTGTACTGTTACACCCCTAGCATTTATGCAAGAATCAATGTATGAAACAATATGCTCATAAATAATTTTTTCTGCACAGAAAAACCAATAACAACGTAGAATTTCATGTGTTATATAGTTTATACATAGTTCCATATAATGTACTTTCTTTTCTAACATACATGAACAAACACACACTTTCAGATGTGGTTTCCGAGGGGGATACATGGAGGTCATCAACATGGACCCAGAGGTTAAGGCTCAGCTCACCAAGTTGGTGTCAGTGCGCTTGTGCCCACCTGCGCCCGGACAAGCCCTCATGGACCTGGTGGTCAACTGCCCTCAGCCTGGAGAACCCTCTTACCAGACGTTCATGAAGGTGCCTTCCTCTTTCCATCGTGTTGCACCTTTACCACATCTAATTTGCTTGTGTACAACTCAGGTGCGTGGGTGGTGGGTGGGTAGACAGACAGACAGACAGACAGACAGACAGACAGACAGACAGACAGACAGACAGACATGTATGTATGTATGTATGTATGTATGTATGTATGTGTGTGTGTGTGTGATGTGATGGATGGATGGATGGATGGATGGATGGATGGATGGATGGATGGATGGATGGATGGATGGATGGATGGATGGGTGGGTGGGTGGGTGGGTGGGTGGGTGGGTGGATGGATGGATGGATGGACGGATGGGTGGGTGGGTGGATGGATGGGTGTGTGGGTGGATGGATGGATGGGTGTGTGGATGGATGGATAGATAGATGGATGGATGGATCCTGTGTATAATCCAGTTTTTCATTCCTCTTCCTCTGTGTTGTGTAGGAGCGAACAGCTGTTCTGAGTGCCTTGGCTGAAAAAGCCAAACTGACCGAGGAGATTCTGAATACAGTGCCTGGCATCAGCTGTAACCCTGTGCAGGGAGCCATGTACTCCTTCCCCCGTATCACCCTACCTGAACGCGCCATCAGCGAAGCTAAGGTTGGTTTGTGCCACATGTTCTTTATTACTTCTGATTGACATGGTGGTTCATGGCTTGTTGTGTGTGTGAATACAGGCGAAGGGTCAGGCTCCAGACATGTTCTACTGCATGAAACTTCTGGAGGACACCGGGATCTGTCTCGTTCCTGGCAGTGGTTTTGGACAAAGAGATGGCACTTACCATTTCAGGTCAGTGTGTGTGTCCTCAAGAGTTTTCAACTTTCTTCTCATGGTTTGTACAGGGAATTGTTTACACAATATACCTATAGTGGACATGAAATATTAAGCAGTGACAGCAGCTGTTTTAAAGTCGTGAAACTGAGTGCGAGTTGAAGCACTCCGATACGTCATCAGAGAGAGGTCTGACGTTTCACCGGAAGATCAGTGATTATGACAGGCCAACACATGCATGAATACATTTGTTCACAATTATACCAATAACATGCATTTAGAAAATAAGTAGGGTATTTTTAATTTCATGCCAAATTCATTAGACTCATTAATTGACTGTCTGTCAATTAATGAGCTCATATTAATTGAAAAGCTACATTGTCATCCCACAACGTTTTTTTGATTATTGTTATTATTTGCAAATAGTCTATGTATCTCCTCATTTAATATAACTGAAATTATTGTAATTGAAAAGCTACAAGGAACCTTTTTTTTTACACACCTGTATATATTTATATTTGCAAATAGTCCATGTCACTTGTTCTTACGGAGCCCCCAAGGAAACATGGTAATGGAAAAATAATACATTTTAATTAATTTGTGTTCGCTCGCAAAACTTATGCAAAAGTACGTTGCGTTCTCTTGCAAAAGTATTGGGTTCCACAAAAAAACTTGTGTTCGGTTGCAAAATCAATGTAATATAGTTTTTCTCCCACCTCATATTAGTTCCATCACAAAAGTTTTGCAAGCGAATATAACGTTTCTCAGAGAAAGCTAATGTTTTGTGAGAGAATGCATTGAAATATATCTACCTCCTATCTAATTTGTTTATTTTTATTTTTTTACAATAACCACGTCCCTTTAGTATGGAAGCTTGTTTCCAACACAGTATTAAACATTTGAAAGGATAATTGCGACTTTTTAACTCACAATTGTGAGTTTACATCTCGCAATTCTGACTTGCAAGTCAGCATTGCATTATACAAAGTCAAAATTGCATTATATAAAGTCAAAATTGCATTATATAAAGTCAGAATTGCATTATATAAAATCAGAATTGTGAGATATAAGCACACAACTCCCCCCCAAAAAAGTGAGATAAAAAGTCACAATTACCTTTTTTTTTTTTTTTATTCTGTGGTGGAAACAATCTTCCATATTTTAGGGGCTTCGTAGCTTCTCAATGAATATAATTGAATATATTATTATTGAATAACTACGTGGAATATTTGCTAAATTTGTCACATCACACAACTTGCATGTAATGTGTAATACTGTGACATTAAACACTTCCTTTCCCTCCTCTCCATTCCTCTTCTGTGTTCTCTGCTTTACCAGGATGACCATCCTTCCTCCAACAGACAAACTCAAGACTCTGCTCCACAAACTGAAAGAGTTCCATCAGACGTTCACCCAGCAGTATGCTTGACCCAGTTCAGTCAAAGCTCTATGACCACAACCTGCTGACTAAAAGTGCTAGGACACATCTGTCAGGGTGTGGCCAAATAATCACTTGAGCCCTGATGGACACTAATCTCCAACTTTCCCACTGGATAATGTAATGCTTTGTAGCCAAAGATGAATGAGTACACTATAAAACTCTCACTTTGGACTTTTAACATGCAATGGGTAGAAATAACAAGACTTGATTTCTCATTTCACAAGATTTTTAACCATTTTAAACAGTCCTGAAACCATTTCCGAACATCCATTTCTTTTTAATGTGGTATAATGTATGTTAGGCTTTGTTTACATCTGGTATTAAGATGCGTTTCGGTTGATTGGATCACAAGTGGGCGAAGGAGACGCGTATTTTACATCTGATGTTTAAATCCACCTCTTTTGTCGACTTTCGACCACTTCTCTCCTGACTTCTTCAAGGGAAGGGTAGATGGGCGTGTAAATGTGTAGGATTTTTCACATCTTTTGATCTAATGGACAAAATAAGCTCACGTAATTTACATAATGCAGAGACGGCGTAAAAACATTTGTTTCTGCTCTGATAGACGCAAGACCAGCCGAACACTGTGACGGTGTGTTATAAATCAGGAATGGTGAGAGAACATTGCGCTCGATCCTTTTTTTGTTTTCAAACCAAACTTGGGTCTTCAGTCGACAAAGTTTAAATCCCGTCTTGCTAGCGCACCTCCCATAATGTTTACGCAATACGCATTAGGTCAGTAGGTGGAGAGGAGGCGTCTTTTGTGGCTGTTTGAGCGTTTACACTATGAAAGCAATCCGGTCAAATGCCTTTTCGACTACCTCTGGAAGTGGTCGAAAGTGTACAAGCTCAAACCGTTTTAGATCTTGTTTACACCTGTATTTAGCGTTGTCCACTTGATCCGATCTTATTACCAGGTTTAAACAGGGCCTGATTGTGATGAAAATAATGGGCATTCAAGAGACATTATTCTCGGTTTCTCTTCAGTGCTTTGTGGCAGTTGTAATTATAAATGCATTGATGAATCAACATTCCTGTATGTGTAAATAACATTGATTTTATGGCAGATATAATACAGTTTAGAATAATACGTTTGTGCTGTTTTTGTTGTGTAAGCTCCTCACCACTAGAGGACACACCGCTACAAATCACGCTTGAGCATGTTCTTGAGTTGAAGCCTTGTTTTGTAACACCTGTCTCTTTCCCACACACACAGAGACACTACTGAGAAGCCCAACTGCTCCATTCTTTGATGGTGTCATTTTGTTAATGAGTTAAGAGACAAAATGGGATGAGATGCACTTTGAGAACTTTACATCTCAGAACTTTTATAAGCTAATTGTCTCGTTGCCGCTTTGATTTCAATTGAGCATTTTGACATTCTGCAGCAGTTTTTTAATCTAATGTCTTTGCAACTAGTCAAATAAAACCATGAGTTTGACCAAAAGTTTGGTGTAAGAACATTTATTCAGTAAAGATGCATATATATATATATATATATATATATATATATATATATATATATATATATATATATATATATATATATATATATATATATATATATATATATATATATATATTGGCTATATATACGTAGAAATTTCTATTCATCAAATAATCCTGAAAAAATGTCTATCAGTTTCCACAAAACTGCAGCAAAAACCATTTTCAACATTGACAATAAAAAGCAGCAGCAGCAAATCAGCCACTTTAAACCCCAATGCTCAAAATAATAAATTGGTTTGAATTGATCTGAATTCAATTGATTTGAAATAAATTGATCTTGTTTTGGTTTTTTTTTAGTTCACAAAACTGACACATTTTAAGTAATCTGAACTTGTTTCATTGTTTTGAGTTTTATGAACTTGTTTATTTTAACTTAGACAAACTTAAATTTAACTCATGTGACATTAGGTTCTCTCTCTCCCTCTCCCTCTCACGTGCATACCCACATAGAAAAGTGAATCTGCTAAAGGCCTGTGCCATGTCCAGAATGCCATATAAGCCTGTTCTAGACAGGCTTATAATTGTAAAATAAAAGATTAGGTGCCACTGTGCTGGATTTATATAGGCTAGCCCTATTCTATGTTGTTTTTTTCTGTCAAAATAATGGAAAACATTTTGACTTATCCATCTGTTTTTAAAAGTAAATGAGTGAACATTTTTGTTAGGTGATCCGTCCTCTCTTCCAAATAAAAAAGGTCATCCAATATCAAGGTATTTATACTGTGGACATAAATGGCAAGCCGTTTTGACTTTCATTCATTCCCAGGACATGATTTCTTGATATCAACAATCAACAATTTTTAGTTAAATACAAATTCTTCATATCAGAAATTGGATTTTTACTAGTAACAATGGCAATTTTTGATATCAGGAATTACATTTTCTGTTAATTCTAGATATCAACAATGACATCACTCATAGAAATCTAATTCTTGATATATCGAGAATTACATTTCAACTAGTAAAAACTATAATTCTTGGTCTCTTTGATTGTATTTTCACTAGTTAAATGTCACCATAGGCTGCCATTCAAATTCAGTTGTTGATATCAAGAATTGATTTCTTAGTTGAAATTCCATTTTCACATATCAGAAATACAATTCTTACTAGTCAAAATCATATTTTTATATCAATAATTACATACTAATAAAACATTTAAATTCCTGATATCAAGAACTCAAATTTCACTAGTTGAAATGTTAACTCTTGATGTATTTCAACATGTTACATTTGTTATTTCTGATATCTAAAAATGTATTTTGGATATCAATAATTAGGAGAGTAATTTTAGATTACGACTTTCTATAACAATCACATTCATGATATCAGAAATAAATACTGCCACTAGTGACAATCGAATTATTGATATCTAAGGATAACATTTTTACTAGAATCAATTCAGTTGTTGATATCAAGAATATACATTTGCACAAGTAACCACATAACGACTGATATCAAAAATTATGATTTTTACAATAGCAAGAATTTCAACTAGTAAGAAATGAATTCATGATATCAACAACTGAATTTGAATGGAAGCCTATGGTGACATTTAACTAAGGAAAATACAATTACAGATATCAAGAATTATAGTTTATATCAGTCAAAATTGAATTTGTATTTCTGCGAGTGATGACAATTTTTGATATCAAAAATGTACTAGTAGAAATTCCTGATATTAGGGATTAACATTTTAACTAGTGAAAATTAAATTGTTGATATCAAGAATTCATATCTTGAGAATTAATAAAAGTCAAAACGGCTTGCCATACATGACTTTTTTTTTTTATGTCGCCATACTGCTGTCTATTCATTTTTAATTTGCTGTATTTTCCAGCTGTGCCTATTAAGTTTCATTCTCGAATGTTTGCTTAAAAAGTTTAATATGTCATGTATTATTTACTGTTGAAACAGTGAGGTGTTTCTTAAGGGGACTGGTCTTAGGCATTAAATCCCAGACTGAAATTCCTGACCCTGTTCTCTATTGAGTCTGTCCAAACTTTAAACAGTCACTCATACTGTCCCTGACCTCTGTCAGCCCTTATTAGCGATGGGAAGCAGAGTCGGGTTTTTAATTAAGCCTAAGTAGCATCTTGTTCATACCGCCCGCTGCCTTTGTCTTTGCACCTGACGGCCGCCTCTAAATGCTGCCTCTTTTTGCTGCTCGATGATTGATCTCGATGTGCTTGTCTTAACAGGGAGTGACAGCAACAGCAGAGGCAGAGATCTAATCTGCCAGTCGCTCATAGTTGACTGTGTCACAAGAGACAAGACAATCACGCATCCAGAATATTCTAAACATCACAGTTCTGGATAAATTTAGAGCCACAATTTTAGTTTTTTTTCATTTAAAATGCAGTTTATGATTCCCCACGAACAAAATATGTAATTTAGTGCTTCTGACAAAATGTTAACTACTGCAGTCTAATTTAAGTTATTGAAACTGATATTGAATTTGGTTCTGTCTTCACAGATGCTTGGATGTTTTAATAGTTGAGATGGTTATAATCAAAAAATAGATTTGATGTTTGTGCTCTTGGGAGCGTCAAAGGTTTCTATTTACAACGTGTTTTTGCAGTGTTGAGCAATGCAGCCAATCACAAACATATCTGTTGATTTCTTGAACGCAATGGCCAATCAGACGTGTTTAAGTTAGAACTCACGAGTTTTACAAATCAACAAGATATTGATTACAGTAGTTTTGCTGCATGAGGTAAGGCAATGTTTATTTATTATTTAAATTGAATGCCATCCCAAATCCCACACACAGTATGCTTGCTTTTTTTGTTTTTGATAGGTGACACGTAACTTCAAACTATTTCATGACATTATATTTAAATGTGTTTTTAAAGAGGAAGCGCATCTCCTTAGCCTTAGAATTGGTTATCCCTCCGCCTATGGTAGTCATAAGGCAGCAGGCATATTATTGGGGAGCTTAGCTTGACTGCTGCCGCCATTAAAGCAAACAGGGTAATTAAAATACTGAGATGTTCATATTCGTTTTTAATGTCACTTCTCAACTCACATTGTTTTGCAGATAATACATATTTACAATACATACAACACAAGGCTATTTTACAAATCAATACATTTTGCTATCTTTACGGCACAGTTATTAACTAAATCCATCATATGCCTTATTTTTCAGCAGAAATGGATAGCATAGCATGCACAAGTGTGTGTCTAATCACAATCATTTTAAACAAGTGCAAAACACTGCAAAAGATTTCATTTCATATTCCAGACGCTGCCTCAACCTCCATCATTCATGCTTTGTCACCTTTTAGTCACTCTCTTTTCTTTCATTCCCATTCTCAGCGTGGTTCCTTTAAACATTACAATTAAGACATGCATTTAGTCAGACTCTTGCCGTTATGAGAACAAACCCTCCAATACGCAGTCACAAAAAGCAAAATGGCAATCAGTAGCTCTATTGTTCCGTGGGTTTCAAAACTGGCACCTCAGCCTCACACTCAAGTTTTTTTTTCCCTTTCAAACTCACATTGCAGTCCGAGTCAAGCTTCTCCTAAGTTTCCCATTGATCTTCAGTACCTACATATGAGCATGGCTGCGCTCTGAATGATGCACCATGTGAATTTTGGAATCTCATGAATATCATGGATTGGTTTCCAGAATTTATTTTAGCTCCTCGAATACATTTGTACCGCATTGCGATTTAGTCAAAGCTTAGGCTTATGCTTTGTCATGGAAATGTTGCTCGATAATACAGAGAAGACTCATTGTCAGAGCAGAACAAATGTGGCTTCACATGTTCATTTATATGCTAGATTGTTTTCTCTCTCATCCTTTTTCTCCATACATGTTTTTCTATATCTCCTCTGGCCCTACATATCTGACTCTCAGAGACTCTCTCTGTTGCTCTGTTTGTGGCAGATTAGTAATGCTTCCCCTCTGTCACGGACAGCAGAAGGAGAGAGACATGGTGCGAACGTGTGCCAGTCCTGAGCAGCTAACACCCAGTAGGGTCTCTGAGCATGTTCACCCATTACACAAGCACAAACAACTCCAGTGGCTATAGATACAAGGCTTACTGAATCTTGGAACAAGTTGTTGATATTGTAATAACTTTTACTGTTTTTCGCATCTTCAAATAATTCCTTTATAATATGAAAGGCATCTAGAAAAGCTCCTCATTCAAGATTAGTTTTACTGTTTTTAAAAAGAGGCTTATTTAAGAACTGAAAAATCCTGACCCGTTCAGATAAAAAATGTGATTGTAATTGTAATGGTAAAATGCTACAGTTTCATAAAAATAAACAAAACGCTTGCTAAGTTCCTTTAGTGAAAAACTGTAATAAATCTAACAGTACTTTTTGTTTAATTGTATAGTAAAATACTACAAAATGTACAGTACTCTTATAATTTACTGTGTAATGTTACTTATTAGTTACTGATCAGGCATAACATTATGACCTGTGGTGTATTAAATAACACTGATTATCTCTTCATCACGGCACCTGTTAGTGTCTGTTGAGGGCTAGATGACTGGGTCAGAGCATCTCCAAAACTGCAGCTCTTGTGGGGTGTTCCCGGTCTGCATTGGTCAGTATCTATCAAACGTGGTCCAAAGAAGGAACAGTGGTGAACCTGCCAAAGGGTCATGGGTGGCTAAGGCTCATTGATGCACATGGGGAGAGAAGGCTGGCCCGTGTGGTCCGATCAAACAGATGAGCTACTGTAGCTTATATTGCATCACAGTTTGTTGTGTATGGGGCTGCATAGCCGCAGACCAGTCAGGGTGCCCATGCTGACCCCTGTCCACCACAGAAAGCACCAACAGTGGGCAGGTAGGCATCAGAACAGGACCACAGAACAATGGAAAAAGGTGGCTTGGTCTGATTAATGACTTTTTCTTTTACATCACGTGGATGCCCGAGTGCGTGTGTGTCGCTGAACTGTGAAACACATGGCACCAGGATGCACTATGGGAAGAAGGCAAGCCAGCGGAGGCAGTGTGATGCTTTGGACAATGTTCTACTGGGAAACCTTGGGTCCTGCCATCCATGTTGATTTTACTTTGACACGTACCACCTTCCTAAGCATTGTTGCAGACCATGTACACCCTTTCATGGAAACGGTATTCCCTGGTGGCTGTGGCCTCATTCAGCAGGATAATGTACCCTGCCACAAAGCAAAAATGGTTCAGGAATGGTTTGAGGAGCACAACAACAAGTTTGAGGTGTTGACTTGGCCTCCAAATTCCCCAGATCTCAATCCAATCGAGTATCTGTGGGATGTGCTGAACAAACAAGTCCGATCCATGGAGACCCCACCTCGCAACTTACAGGACTTAAAGGATCTGTTGCTAACATCTTGGTGTCAGATACCACAGCACACCTACAGGGGTCTAATGGACCTTGACAGTTCAGGGCTGTTTTGGCACCAAAAGGGGGGCCAATACAATATTAGGAATGTTATGCCTGATCTGTGTATATGACCCGTGCTGGCAAAATTAGTTGCAGTGAGCAAATTTTCAAAAATTTGTAATTGTTATTTTCACATTCTCTATTAAAAAAACCTTCAAAATGATATGTTTTGTTTGAATCAGAAAAAAATACTGAGCTAACACCTGTTTGAAGTTGATAGAGTCAGCAAAGTCAGTTTTTAGAAAAATAGAGTTCAAGTTTTCTGAAGGTTCCAAACCAAAATCACCTAGCAACCATACCTAAAAGTCCCCGGTAATATCACCAAATTTGACATTCACCAAGTCAAAACCCATATCTATAGGAACAATTCAACTTTTTTTCCCATGACAACACAATTGTTTGATTAACATTAATTTAACATGAGACAGACAGCCTATATTAAGACCTACTGTACCACACAGATCTAATATAATGTTACACATCAGATGTTAACAGTTAACCAAACATTCACAGATATAACAGATACTGTTTGTGTGAATACTCACCAAGACAGATATTTTGAAATACTGCAATTCTTTGTATGCTGGTATGTGTATATCAGGATCACACACTGTCTTTATGCGCATTGGATGTGTCAGTCAGCGAGCGTAAGATCGTGTTGTTTACATCAACATGAGTTTGAAAATCACATTTCATTGGTTCAGACTCATGCCATCGAGAATTCGCAATGAATATTCATAAATTTGGCAATAGACCACAAAGAGCGATCGTAAAAAAAATATTAGCCAGAGCCCGAAGAGGAAGGGACAGTGCCGACCATGTGTGAGCCAGTGACAGCAGCAATAGAGGGAATACTGGATTTGGACACAGAATTAAAGCCTCCCACCCTATCCCATCCGGTATTATCTGTCTGTTCTGAATCATTGCTGTTTCAAGACAACACTGAGACTGTTTCATTGACCTGTTGGGAAATTTTCATTATTGATGATGTCAATCTTACCTCTGTCACCCTCACTTTAATGCTCAGCCAGTCCTCCAGTCCTCCAGGCCCATCTCTGCTTGATGCTTGCAGCCCTTCACCTCTGTGATGTGAAGCATCAGGTCACGTAACTACCAGTCACACCAGAGTGAGAGGATCCTGCGGCTCCGCCTCTGTCCTCTGATCACTTCACGCTACCTCGGCCTGTTGACTCCGCTTTGCTCCAACTTCAACTCCCCCAGTGCCCTATGACTTGCAGCTCCACTAGGTTCCCCTGTACCACCGGCACTCCGTCAGCACTCCACTTCCACGGACATGCAAGCCTTCCGCTGCGCTCAGCCCCTCGACACCTACGGCTACAGCGGGTTCCTTCTTCCCTCTGGCTCTGCCTCTGTCCTTTGTCACACCAGGCTCGCCTCAGTCCTCAGGCACTCTGGGTCCAACATCAGATGCTCATTGCTAAGGCTTCGCCTAGGCCTCCTTTACCAACGACAACGCTCAGTACCATTGGCTCTCCATCTGCGCCCTGAGGTCTTCACCACAGCTGTTCATCATTTTGTTCATCACCTTATGCATTTAAGTTCTTCACCTTCACTTAGTGTTAGTCCGGCCTCGTTTAAGTTGAGATCTGAACCATCTGTGGATTACCTTGATGATTTTTATTAAACTGTGTTTTGAATCCTCTTCTTCTTTGTGTATTCCTGCACCCTGGCTGACAACTTATATATACATATATATATTGCCAAAAGTATTGGGACACCCCTTCAAATCATTGAATTCAGGTGTTCCAGGTCACTTCCATGGCCACAGGTGTATAAAGCACCTAGGCATGCATCCATTCGTGACATTTTCTCACTACTTAATATTCCACGGTCAACTGTTAGTGGTATTATAATAAAGTGGATAAAATTGGGAACAATAGCAACTCAGCCACGAAGTGGTAGGCCACGTAAAATCACAGAGTGCGGTCAGCCATGCTGAGGTGCACAGTGCGCAGAAGTCGCAAACTTTCTGAAGATTCAATAGCTACAGACCTCAAAACTTTGTGTGGCTTTCAGATTAGCTCAAGAACAGTGTGTAGAGAGCTTCATGGAATGGGTTTCCATGGCCGAGCAGATGCATCCAAGCCTTACATCACCAAGTGCAATGCAAAGCGTCGGTTGCAGTGGTGTAAAGCATGCCACCACTGGACTCTAGAGCAGTGGAGGCGTGTTCTCTGGAGTGACGAATCCACTTCTCTGGCAATCTGATGGACGAGTCTGGGTTTGGCGGTTGCCAGGAGAACGATACTTGCCTGACTGCATTGTGCCAAGTGTAAAGTTTGGTGGAAGGGGGATTATGGTGTGGTTTTTCAGGATTTGGGCTTGGCCCCTTAGTTCCAGTGAAAGGAACTCTTAATGCTTCAGCATACCAAGACATTTTGGACACTTTCATGCTCCCAACTTGGAGCAGTTTGGGGATGGCCCCTTCCTGGATTTAGAATGGGATGTCATTAAAGTTCATGTACATGTAAAGGCAGACGTCCCAAAACTTTTGGCAATATAGTGCATATTTACAGTGAATGAATGTACGTTTCCAGACATTACTTTAAGTGTGATTAAAGAACCCAAACATGAGCAAACATATTCATGGCCACAGTATTTCAAAGTTCACCAAGATCTATCTAATCTATGTTTTGTCTTTAATAATACTACCGTTTTTGAAAGAATGTGGATGGGCGAATATATAGCTGCACAAAAAAATCCTAATGAAATATTCTAAGAAAATGATCAGAGTTACCATGGTGATAAATCTCTTTCTTATCAAGGTCATCCAACACTTTATCTTTCTACTGTCTGAGGAGTGTACAGTGTAATGGTCAATAGACAAGATCTATTGACCAGAATTGGTGAACTCCAAAGATTTGTCAATTGTGCCGAAACACTCCCTGCAGCCCATATATCTCTGTCAACAAATTCAGAGATGTTTTCTTCAGTTTCAGGAGTAATTAAAAGGTGCAGAGAATAATCATTAAGCCCATTTGAATGCTTTACAAAGCAATAGAGGGCAAATTAGATTCTAGGTCCTTTTCTTGTGGAATACAAAATGAGTTATTATTTAAACCAGTCCAGTTGAGTCCTTCTGCCAGTCATTCAATTTAAACAAAAAATTATATTATTGTCATCTACCCACCCTCATGTAGATGGAACCTCAAAGAACTTTCTCCTCTAGTCATTCTCAAACAGCACCCTTCAAAATAAAGGTTCTTTATTGGCATTGATGGTTATTGACTAGTGCTGGCTACTTGACAATTCATAATGATGTTAGATTGAACTACAACCGACCTGTCACTAGTACATTATAGCCCCCATTTCACAAACCAGGGGTGCGTTTCCCAAAACCATTGTTAACCAACTTTGTTCACAAGTTCTGTCGTGATCAACATATTTCAACAAGTTGGTGTTTACCGAAACCATAGTTCGAACAGCATCACAAACTTGTTTGGTTGCAACAACAGATCTCAACCTGTGGTTAGAAGCATAGTTCTTGATTGCATGACATATGGACTTAATAAATCCTTATCTTGAGCAAAATAAGAAAGCTGACATTCAGTACGATCATATCTTTTATTTTTCTAATACATATACATATGTAATTTAGTTTCTCAAGAGATTTAAAGCACCTTTTTTGAAAAGTGCGCATGTGTGGACATGCTCTAATATGTAAGAGCGGGCTTATGATTGAATTTGGAAATAAAGGAAAATAACAGAAAAATGAGAATTACTCCTCAGATACAATGTCCATGATATATAACAAAAAAAAATCTAGCATGAAGTTGATCTCAAACAAATTCTGCGGCATTATGGTTTCGGGAAACAGTCGGGAACTAGCTAGTTGATTTCTTCAATGATGCATCGCACTATGGTACTTTTAATACTTAAGTACATTAAAAATCAAGTACTTTTGTACTTTTACTCATGTAAAATTGAAAAGGAGCACTTAATACTTTTACTGGAGTTATAATTTAATAGGGTATCTGAACTTTTACTCAGTAACTGGATTTGTGTACTTCATTCACCATTGGCCAGAACTGCCACTGTTGGTATAAATAAATACATTCAAATAAATAAATACAATTGACACTCAAGCTTTGATACATTACTCAAAATTATTTTTGTCATAAATAAAAGAAAAATGAAAAAATATTTTTGATTCAAATATAGAAGCAGGGGTATATAGGCTACAGGACAAAGTGGCATCCAGGCTAATGTGGCATCTGTAAACATATATATATATATAGGTGCTGGTCATATAATTAGAATATCATGTCAAGTCAAGTCAACTTTATTTATATAGCACTTTTAACAATGCAGATTGTTTCAAAGCAGCTTCACAGTGTTAAACAGGAAAATAATGCAACAAAATATATTTCGATTATCATACAGTAACAATGTGGGCTTTAGATCAGTAATTAGATCAGTAATTTGGTTTATATGGTTAATTTAGTTTAATAATTAGATTTATTTTGAAATATATTTTAAAAATAGTTTTTTCCCCAACTGAGCAATTAAACATGTTGATAATTCCATTCAAAAATTGAAACTTGTATATTATATTCATTCATTACACACAGACTGATATATTTCAAATGTTTATTTATTTTAATTTTGATGATAATAACTAACAACTAAGGAAAATCCCCAATTCAGTATCTTTAAATTAGAATATTGTGAAAAGACACCTGGTGCCCAACTCTAAAC
Source organism: Gobiocypris rarus (assembly GCA_023029165.1). Classification (NCBI taxonomy): domain Eukaryota; kingdom Metazoa; phylum Chordata; class Actinopteri; order Cypriniformes; family Gobionidae; genus Gobiocypris; species Gobiocypris rarus. The sequence continues at coordinate 28,252,741 of CM040915.1, read as the reverse complement.
AGCTAATTAACTCAAAACACCTGCAAAGGCCTTTAAATGTTCCAGTCTCTCAGTCTAGTTCTGTAGGCTACACAATCATGGGGAAAACTGCTGACTTGACATTTTTCCAAAAGATGACCATTGACACCTTGCACAAGGAGGGCAAGACACAAAAGGTCATTGCAAAAGAGGTTGGCTGTTCACAGAGCTCTGTGTCCAAGCACATTAACAGAAAGGCGAAGGGAAGGAAAAATATGATAGAAAAAAGTGTACAAGCAATAGGGATAACCTCATCCTGGAGAGGATTGTGAAACAAAACCCATTCAAAAATGTGGGGGAGATTCACAAACAGTGGACTGCAGCTGGAGTTAGTGCTTCAAGAACCACTACGCACAGAAGTATGCAAGACATGGGTTTCAGCTGTCGCATTCCTTCTGTCAAGCCACTCTTGATCAACAGACAGCTTCAGAAGAGTCTCGCCTGGGCTAAAGACAAAAAGGACTGGACTGCTGAGTGGCCCAAAATTATGTTCTCTGATGAAAGTCAATTTTGCTATTTGCAATTTTGGAAATCAGTGTCCCAGAGTCTGGAGGAAGAGAGGAGATGCACACAATCCACGTTGCTTGAGGTCCAGTTTAAAGTTTCCACAGTCAGCGATGCTTTGGGGTGCCATGTCATCTGCTGGTGTTGGTCCACTGTGTTTTCTGAGGTCCAAGGTAAACGTAGCCATATACCAGGATGTTTTGGAGAACTTCATGCTTCCTGCTGCTGACCAACTCTATGGAGATGCAGATTTCATTTTCCAACAGGACTTGGCACCTGCACACAGTGTCAAAGCAACCAGTACCTTGTTTAAGGACCCTGGTATCCCTGTTCTTAATCGGCCAACAAACTCGCCTGACCTTAATCCCATAGAAAATCTATGTGAAGAGGAAGATGCGATATGCCAGACTCAACAATGCAGAAGAGCTGAAGGCCACTATCAGAGCAACCTGGGCTCTCATAACACCTGAGCAGTGCCACAGACTGATCGACTCCATGCCACGCTGCATTGCTGCAGTAATTCAGGCAAAAGGAGCCCCAACTAAGTATTGAGTGTTGTACATGCTTATACTTTTCATGTTCATACTTTTCAGTTGGCCAAGATTTCTAAAAATCTTTTCTTTGTATTGGTCTTAAGTATTATTCAAATTTTCTGAGATACTGAATTTGGGATTTTCCTTAGTTGTCAGTTACAGTATAATCATCAAAATTAAAAGAAATAAACATTTGAAATATATCAGTCTGTGTGTAATGAATGAATATAATATACAAGTTTCACTTTTTGAATGGAATTAGTGAAATAAATCAACTTTTTGATGATATTCTAAATATATGACCAGCACCTGCATATATTTTAAAACACCTTGTAACTAACTACCAGTAATCTTGATGAAGATGTACATCTGTCCAGTTGTTACAAACGCTAGCTGCAGTGTGAATGTACTAATGTACTAAAGTAAGTAAAGAACTGGCTGATTACATAAGTCTAGTTAATCATCCCTCGGCAGGAGTGAGTGGCAGCGCGGTAAGAGGCCATGCTTTGAGGGGGTGATGGTGTGGTCGCACCTACTCTTCCTTTCTGTTCATCTGCTCTCTCCATTCTGGCTCAGGCCCGGTGCCACAGACCTGCCGAGTGACAAACTTAACAAAGACCACAATAGAAACAATTAGTCATCGATATCCACAGAAAATGCGCTTTTGAAGAGGTCATGGCTCATGAAGCACGTTGCTTGAGGTAGCTGGGAATATGATGTAGAGGGAAATCAGCTGCATACTCTAGTAGATATATCACCTGTATTGATATTGAATATAGTTCTCCAAAAATGATAAAAAAAATTACAAAGTAATTTAAAAAAAATATTTAAGTGTTCTAAATGACTACTGCACTTTATTTACAAGTGTTTTAAAGACACTGATAATGTAGTTTATATATAAATATAATTTTGATTTCATGCCATCAGCTGGACGGTAATTAACTTAAAATTTGATGCGATCTATTATCAGTAGGAAAATTACAGTCACAGTTTCCTAATATATGCTGATTATATAAGTAGTTAAAAGATATTCAAGAGTTTTGTTTGAGGGACTTAGTTGTTAATATATAAGAACGATATTGTTTGAATGTGAATGTTTGGACTTTTTGTAATATTATATGCTCTGGCTCACCAAGATTACAAGTTATCAATATTAGTGTTTTTTTTTTTTTTTTGTACGTTTTTTAGTAATAATGAAATATTAAATATTCAAATAAATGTTTTCCATTTAAATGTTATTAGAAAATGTGATTAATTCCTGCGGCGAAGCTTAATTTTCAACATCATTACTCCTGTCATCAGAGTCACTTTAGTAATGTCACTTCATGTTCCTTCAGTAATCATTCTAACATGATGATTTGATGGTTACAAAACATTTAACAACAAAAGTTAATTCTTAATATGTAGTTTTTGAATACAAAGTTCAAAAGAAAATTTATTTTAAATAGAACTTTTGCATACATTTTCTCTGTTCTTTTATCAGTAGGAAAATAATGTGCCATGGCTTATACATATCAACACATGAGGACAGTTAAAAGATATTCAAGACTTTAGTTTGAGGCACTATATAGATATTGTTGCATGTTTACTACTACAATATAGGAAAAGTATTATTTTCCAAGGTTGACCGACCCTTTGCTAACATATGAATGGAATCCAGATTAATTTAATTAAACAGACGTGCACCAGGAACGTCTTATTGTAATGGCAGTTTAAGTGCACACCATTGAAATTTTTGGTGCTTATTTGTTGTAAATGTATTCAATTTCTGAGAATAAACTTTTTTAGAAATCAATACTAAATAAAATTGTCTCTAAGTGGGCGGTTCTTGGCCAAGTGAAGCGGTTCTAGAGACCAGACCTTATGCCACCAGTCTAAGATTTTTTTCCCCTTAACACAGTCAATATATTTTTTAAAGTATATTCTAATACATTTTATCACTCCACTGACAGCCAGGAAGTTATTTTCTCTCCATTTCGTTTGTGACAGACTGCAGATTGATAGCATGTTGTTGAGCTTCATTATTTAAATAAATGTTCAGTCATGCATGTCCCCTAGCAATCACATCATTTACTAAAAGGCACAACCTGATTGGGCTCTGCTTATTCTGTAGCCAATGAGATTGCTTGTTCAACATTTAAATTGTCTGGTTCAGTGTTTGCTGTAGGAGAGTCCTGAAGCACAGAGTTCCTCTGAATTCCTCCACCTCCCCAGCTCCACCTGCCTAGATCAGCTACTAGATTTTCTCTTTCAAACAGTCGCTCTGTACCTCACTATGGGATATAGGCTATGGAAGCACCAATTACACCACATCTGTCCAAAGGACGGACCAATCACAGCTCTTGACAAGGAGCCGAGAATATTGATTTGCTGCGGTTGATCTCAAGAATACTTTTATATAAACACCTATCCTCTGTTCCTATAACCTGTGTTAGAGGAGTTGGCTATATCATTCCAATAGTGAGATACCGAGCGATTGTTTGAAAGAGAATGTAAGGTTATTTGCGTAACCCTGGTTCTCTGAGAACAGATTGAGGTATCTCACCAAGCTTCCCTACTCGCATAACACGGGGGAACAGCGTGCTTAGAATGCCATTTCGGGAATACTTGTCATGAGATGTGATTAGGCCGTCCTTCGGACAGATGTAGTGTAATTTGTGCTTCCATAGTCTATCACGCATGAGGTGTTTCCCATAGTGAGATACCTCTCTATGTTCTCAGGGAACCAAGATTACGCAAGTAACCTAATGACCCGTCCCTCGGATGAGACGTTAAACCGAGGTCCTGACACTCTGTGGTCATTAAAAATCCCAGGATGTCCTTCGGAAAAAGATTAGGGGTGTAACCACATTGGTGGTGGTTGAGGAGATTCCCCCTTCTATATGTAAAGTGCTTTAAGTACCCATGAAAAGTGCTATATAAATGTAACAAATTATAATTATTATCTATTGAGAGCAGAAAGTCCATACTTGCTCTGCAGCAGTAGCAAAGGAGATCCAGTCTAGTCAAAATACATTAAAACTGTCACATCCATCAATATGTTAACTTTTCAGAGAGTTCTCATGATTGAACTAAGTGTTATTCAAGAAGCACTCCATCATCAAGATCGAGAAAACATCAAGAGCTCCACATTGTGCCTGTCTGCTTTTCAATGAACAAACAATTGCATAATCTTATGCAATCTTCCCAAGGGTTTCCATGTGTTCATTTCGATTTCATTTTTGCCCCAAAGAGGTCACAACATGCGAGCATTGCTTATTGAGCGTCTGTTTACTTTTGTCCTATGCATTTTGATAAACAACGGTAGAGTGATACAAGTAAATACATATTATGGGAAAAAGTTGTTTCATGTTTTTTTGTCTCTTGGAGCACTGCTGTGCACATAAAGATGGCATGTGACTCATGATTAGCAGTGATCGTCCAATCACGCTGAGTAAACCACTGAGAATGCCAGCTGGAGAGGACAAGACAGGACACAAGTGCTCATTGACTCAGAGAGGGTGTGTGCACTGGTGCATCTGTGTCTGTCTGTGTACATACAGTACAAGAGGTGTGAGTGAAGCAGTGAGCTTCTTATGCAAATCAATCATGCTTCTTTACATGTGATGTGGCACGTGTAAGAACATGTTCTGTGAATATTATTATGGGTTATTGTCACTGTCTATGCTCTTTACAACATGAATGAAATGTTTTAATTCATCCTTTCATAGGACAGAGATTCCTCAGGGAGGGGTGTTTTATGCAAGGTAATGTTCTTCATTAGGCAGCAAACCTCTATCTCATTCACAAATACCCTTCAGTTTCTTTCCTTCAGATGTCCTTCAGTTTGATGAGGTGAGAACTTCATTTTGAGTCATAATAGATATTAGTGTCTAAGATGATGTGGAACTTTTTAATGTGGTCTGTCACTCTTCGCTAAAGCTGTTAAGTACTCACTACATTATTATTATTATTATTAGGCTATATTTTTTGATTTTTAAATACTTTTAAACAGGGCCTAAAATTAACACTCGCAAAGTGCCAAATGCTATGTCACTGTGTCACTTGCCAGTTGGCCGGGAACACTTTTATGAATTCTAACAATGCATGAATGTGAACGCTGCGCCGAAAGGTTGATGGGCCAGAGCTGCATTGTCACAAGTTTAAGCATCGACCAAAAGACGTGAAACAGAGCTCATTTCATCACTCGTGCACTGTGTGTAAAGTTTTGTGTGCGCTCGAAGCGCGTGTCCGAGCTGCTAAAGCATGCGAATACTAAACTGAGCTCTCTTTCATGTCTTCTTCAGCTTGAGCGGACATATATATATATATATATATATATATACACATGTATATATATATAAACAAGGATCCTAGTAAACATAGTTGGTTATGTCTTAAGACCGGGATCTCCAGACTCGGTCCTGGAGGGCCGCTGTCCTGCGTAGTTTAGCGCCAACCCCAAATAAACACACCTGAACCAACTCATTTGGGGACGTTTCTCAAAACCAAGTACGCGAACTTCGGACTTGCGTCCTTGGTAGTTCAGACTTGCCAAGTTCGACTCCGGAGAACGAACTCCCGAGGACGGTACGACACAAGTCCGGTAATTCTGCAAATGCAACAGCAGCGTTCTTGATAGCGTCACTCAGATCGCTCTCACTCCGGTTCTCTTTGTATGTCAATCAATCAATCAATCAATCAATCAATCAATCAATCAATCAATCAACTTTATTTATATAGCGCTTTTACAATGACGATTGTTTCAAAGCAGCTTCACAGTGTTAAACAGGACAACATTGCAACAAAATTTGATTTGGCTAGTTTAATTTGGATAGTTTATAGAATTATATATGACCAAATTAATAAATTCTATTTGTATATTTAGTTGAGTAACTTGGATCATAATTTGAGTGTCCCCAACTGAGCAAGCCAAGCCAAAGGCGACAGTGGCAAGGAACCAAAACTCCATCAAGGCATGATGGAGAAAAATAAACCTTGGGAGAAACCAGACTCAGTCGGGTGCCAGTTCTCCTCTGGCCTATTATTAACAGTGTATAATTATTACTCTGGCAACCTTGCAGGTCATAAATCATATTAGATAGGAATATTCAAAATTTTGGGTATCACGCAAGAGACGGGTTCATTTAGGATGGCGCGTCGATTACAGAATATGAATACTTGAAAGATCGGAGTTATTGCGCGGAGGCGGGTTAATTGAGGATGACGTGCGGTGAGGCAAATTCAGAGGAGACACTAATGGACACGGTCTCAGCAGACACTCCAGGATGAGCTGGTCATGTCCAGATGCAGGTCCACCATCCGATCCGGACACGGCCTGGATCCGGCCGACTGCAGTAAACCTCGGGATAAACAGAGACTAACATTAGTGTGGATGCCACTCTTTTTATGATGTAGTACATCAGGTGTTATGGGAAGTGTTCGGTTCCGGCTGACCTAGTTAATGCAGCCTAACAATCAGTCATTTGATTTGAATAAAGAAAGTTAAAAATGTTCTATGTGTATGCCATAGTAAAGAGATGCGTTTTTAGTCTAGATTTAAACTGACAGAGTGTGTCTGCTTCCCGAACAATGCTAGGAAGACTGTTCCAGAGTTTAGGTACTAAATAGGAAAGGATCGACGCCTGCAGTTGATTTAGATATTCTAGGTATTATCAGCAGGTCAGAGTTTAGAGACCGCAATTGGCGTGATGGAGTATAATGCGTTAAGAGCTCGCTGGGGTACTGGGAGCTAAACCATTTATTGCTTTATAAGTAATAAGCAAGATTTTAAAATGTATGCAATGTTTAATAGGAGCCAGTGCAGTGTTGACAGAACTGGACTAATATGATCATACTTCCTGGTTCTAGTAAGAACTCGAGCTGCTGCGTTTTGGACCAGCTGGAGTTTATTTATTAGGCGAGCAGGGCAACCACCCAGTAGAGCATTACAATAATCTAGCCTTGAGCTCATGACGCATGTACTAATTGTTCAGCATTTTGCATTGAAAGCATGTGACGTAATTTAGATATATTTTTAAGATGGTAGAATGCAGTTTTACAGATGCTAGAAACGTGGCTTTCAAGCGAAAGATTGGTATCAAAGAGCACACCCAGGTTCCTCACTGACGACGAGGGCTTGACAGAGCAGTCATCGAGGGTTAGACAGTATTCTAGGGCACTATTTGTGGAGCTTTTCTGTCCAATAATTAAAAATTCAGTTTTATCTGAATTAAGTTGCAGGAAATTACTATTCATCCAATTTTTAATATCAGCTATGCATTCCGTTAATCTTGTGAATTGGTAAGTTTCGTCAGGGCGTGAAGAAATATAGAGCTGAGTATCATCAGCATAACAATGAAAACTAACGCCATGCTTCCTAATGATATCTCCCAGTGGTAGCAAATACAGGGTGAAAGCAACGGTCCTAACACTGAGCCTTGCGGTACTCCATACTGAACTTGTGATCGGTGTGACATCTCTTCATTTACTGCTACAAACTGATAACGGTCAGATAAGTAAGATTTAAACCATGCCAATGCGGTTCCACTAATGCCAACATAATTTTGAGTCTATTCAAAAGAATATTGTGATCGATAGTATCGAATGCAGCACTAAGATCGAGTAACACTAATAGAGAGATACAACCACGATCAGATGATAAGAGTAAATCATTTGTAACTCTAATTAGAGCAGTCTCAGTACTATGATACGGTCTAAATCCTGACTGGAAATCCTCACATATACCATTTCTTTCTAAAAAGGAACATAATTGTGAAGACACGGCCTTTTCTAATATTTTTGATAGAAACGGTAGATTCGAGATTGGTCTGTAATTGACTAATTCTTTAGGATCAAGTTGCGGTTTTTTAATAAGTGGTTTAATTACAGCCAACTTAAAAGTTTTTGGTACATATCCTAATGTCAAGGATGAATTAATAATATTAAGCAGAGGATCTATGACCTCTGGAAGCATCTCTTTTAATAGCCTAGTCGGTATAGGGTCAAGCATACATGTTGTTGATTTTGATGATTTAACAAGTTTAGCCAATTCTTCTCCTATGTATATTTTGGGCAACAATTAAATGAAATATGTCATAAAACATCACTCTGCCTCTTTTCATTTTCATTTAAAAAATCTTAAACATAATAGCCACACAAATGTGGTTCAAACAACGCATACCTTGTTGATTATCGTATATGCTCTTTAGAACAGAGGCAGGGTTGTTTTATATTACATTTTTGTTATAGATATATAACTCTTTTCTTTTACATATAAAAAAGTAAACAGAGGGTGAAGACCTTTTACTAAATCCAGTCTGCTTAAAGGGATCAATGTCAAGGACATATGGCGGGACTGAAGGGTGTCTGGGAGAAAGACATTGGTCAAACCATTGAAGAGAATGACTGGGCTGCTATATGTGATAACGTGTACCATAATGCACCTCCCTTGGGATCCATAAGCTCAATTTCAAATTCTTTAATAGGATTTATCTTACACTGATGCGTGTCATAATTTCATGGCAGGTAAAAATGATTTATGGCCGGTAAATTTGGCAGGTGTGGCAAAAAGTTTTTTTTAGGTCTTGCTTCTAAATGCAGTAAATGTTGTGATTCAATTGTAGCCGGTTGCTTTGATTCCTAGTTTATAACTCTTCAATGAATACCATAAAAATGAATGGAAAACGGGCACTTTATTACAGTCTTCAGTGTCACATGAGAAATAATTCTAATATGCTGATTTGGTGCTAAAGAAATATTTCTTATTTTCAATGTTGTATACACTGCTTAATATTTTATGAAAAATGTGATATATATTTTTCAGGATGAATACAAAGCTCAAAAGAACAACATTTATTTTAAATAGAAATATTGTTCTAACATTGTAAATGTTTTAATGTGACATTTGATCAATTAAATGCATCCTTGCTGAATGTTAATATTTTTTTTAATAAAATTACTGACCACAAATCAAATTAGTACAAACACACAATTCATGACACTGCAAAAAGTAAGAAATGTCAAACACATTTGTAAGTGAAAAATGTGTAAAATATCCTTTACATTTATTACAAAAATATCCTGAGTGCACGGTTTAACATTAATCTCTTATATGGCTATAAAAGAAGTAAATGGGTTTACTTTGTGATTTTGGGCCACTTTGTCTTGCATCAAATCTGTGTACAGCTCACGTGCGTGCGCTCTCTCTCTCTTTCTCTTTCTCACGACATTCATATCCACCCACCGCCCACCCTCAGGTGAGATAGCAGGGATGCAATGCATCTCTCTCACATACATTTCTGTTTGTGTTTAACTTTCATTCTTTTTCTCTATAAACACACAACTTATATAGAGGTTCGTTCAGGTTACGTTTACATCAGTTCATTCATTATATAACGTGTTTATTGCAGAGTTAATTGACTTATTCTGGAGCAGCAGGGAAGTTTATTTCTTTTTTTACTTTGGCATCGCTTCTGCGCCGAGCAAGATTGCGCGTAAATCGCAGCGCGAGGCGCGCCCGGTGCTGTCGAGACTGGGTGTCAGAGCGCGGGTGATCGCCACGGGCGTTCTGGGTGTTGTCATGGTGCTGGTGCTGGTCATTCTCATCCCGGTGCTGGTCAGCGCGGCAGGATCCGACCCGCGCTACGAGATGCTCGGCGCTTGCCGCATGGTGTGCGATCCGTACGGAACGAAGTCTCCATCAGCAGCACCGGCGGACAACCGCTTAGTTCAGTCTCCACCAACTTTCATCCGCGGTTCGAAAGGAGAGCTAGGGCGCTCAGGAAGGATCGGTCCGAGGGGTCAGCCGGGTCCACCAGGACCTCCAGGTCCCCCAGGGGTCACAGGAGAACCAGGGCCACCTGGATTACCCGGTCCGCCCGGAGTCACCGGTGTCATAAGCGCAGCGACGTACAGCACCGTCCCCAAAATCGCATTCTACGCAGGACTCAAGAAGCAACACGAGGGATACGAGGTGCTGAAGTTTGATGATGTGGTCACTAACTTGGGCAACCACTATGACCCCTCGAGCGGTAAATTCACCTGCTCCATCCCGGGGATCTACTTTTTCGTGTATCACGTATTAATGAGAGGCGGTGATGGGACCAGCATGTGGGCTGATCTGTGCAAGAATAATCAGGTATTTCATAAATCCAGCTGTCACAGCCCACAGGAGTCATAGCCTATGTATATTCAGCAATCTACTTTTGGTGCATAAGAAACATACTTTTTGTTGTTGTTGTAAATATACACATGTATTATATATAAGTGCGTACATAAGTAATACATATATTTTTCAATATTTACATTTTGTCTTAAGAATATTCTAATTATATAATTATTATATACGTTCTGTCATATATTATAATATTGTTCTCTGACACGTCTGATATTGCAGAAAAAGTCACTGCATCAGAAATATTGGTAACATGTCGTTGTTACACATGTAGTCACTGTAATAATATTAATACAATTATACATAATTACATGCAATTAACCCTAAACCAAACAGTAAGTACATGTTAATTATTATTACTCAGTACATAAATGTATAATTACACTGTACTGACACCTAAATAAAGTGCAACCAAAATATTTTATTTGGTTACACATCATTTTAAGGTGTCATTGTCAGTGTAACTATACAATTAAGGACTATAGTAATTAACTACATGTATAGGGGTTTGGTTTAGTTGCATGTAATTATGCATAATTTATAGTTATTACTACAGTGACTACATGTAACAAGGACATTGTAAATTTAAGGGTTACCCTTTATTTTTACAATCATGTACTAAAATGTTTCTTTGTCTTAAGAGAATCATGTTGAACTTCCATGGGTAGAAATTTAAGTAATTGGAAGGAGTCATAACTTAATGTACACTCCTCTCATGAAATAAACACGGGTCTTCGTCGTTTTTCTTGCAGGTGCGAGCAAGTGCGATAGCGCAGGATGCAGATCAGAACTACGACTATGCCAGCAACAGCGTGATATTACACCTGGAGCCCGGAGATGAGATCTACATTAAACTAGATGGAGGCAAAGCGCACGGGGGAAACAACAACAAATACAGCACGTTCTCAGGCTTCATGGTCTACGCCGATTAACGCCTGTGGCATAGACCGCACTTTCAGATGTACCTCGTTTTGCCGTCACAGCGAAATCAGAGCGAGGCCACAAAAAGTTTAACCCTCAAACTTGTGAGATCTCATCCACGTCAGAGCGAAGGATAACAGCAACAGATCATCCGTTTGAGAGCTGAACTACTGAATGATAATCTCGAAGCATGTGAACACACCCTCTACACGCAAATTAGTTTTTAGAGAAATCACTGTGATTTAGAAAAAACATCTTACAGTGCAACACTGGTGATTGTAGTATATTTATTGAGAAAGCAGTGAAAAGCAGAAAATCATTGACATCATTCCATTCCATATGTGCCTATTGACACCGACACATGGCTGATCTGAAGAGGCTGTTACCGAGCTCACGCCATTAGCCCGGAAAGATGACATTTCTTTAATCATTTCTCATTCTTCACACACTAAATGTCACATTAAAACTACAATTCTCTAATGTTTTATATCAATGTTTTCATTAAAAAATATGAATCACTGTCTGGTATGTGCAGTGTCATCAAACAAATAGTGAATAAAATATATTGTATGATTTGCATGTGTGTATACGTTTTCAATACTAAGCGTCCTACATATATAGTGCAAATATATCAATCAACAAATGCAGTTCTATGAATATCTTTGACTTCATTAGGCAAGTATTGTCATCCAATTAGCATTTTCTTTAGCTTTAAAAGCAGTAAAATATATGCTACTGTAAAACATCCTCATATATATATATATATAAAAGGGAATCAGAATCTAGAAAAGTTGCCAACAATCAAAGAAAAGCTCATTTTAAAGTGCCCCTATTATGTTTTTTCAAATATTACCTTTTATGTAGTTTGTAATAGAACTGTTTGTGAATGTAAAAGGTCTGCAAAGGATCAGAGTGCACAACAAATAAAGTCACTTTCTCCTAAAAGAAAGAACCGATTCTGAACTACTGAAACGAGTCGTCAGCAATTCCAGTCACGCTTCCTGTTACATACCTATGCAACAATATAACAATTTTGCATAATGCCAGTCTATGGTCTTCATTGGCTGCCCACGAACAATGTCTACTTTGACCCGCCCTCAAACTCCGAAGCCTGCCGCCATTTTCATATCAGGTTTGAAGGGGACTGAGACGATCACGAATTTGTGTACAGATTATGGAGCTAATCACAATTTTTTAGGGGGGCTGAGTAGAAAGAGGGCGTAGTTGACGCCACTGGTAATGCAAAAAGTACTGAGGAAGCATACAGAGCTGAAATTTAGAAATGGTAATGGGCACTTCGTTTCTGAAACGTGCTGTAAGCAGTAGACAAATCACAACAGACTGAGCTGTCTGACCAATCAGAGCAGAGAAAGCTCTTGGAAAGGAGGGGTTTAGAGAGATTGAATCTTCGAACGATCCGTTTTCAGACTCTTTGAAAAATGAGCGGATGCTGCAATGTATTTTATGAAAACAATAAAGAGGTCCTATAATACCTCTTTTTACAAGATGTATAATGAGTTTCTGATGTCCCCAGAATGTGAATGCAAAGTTTTAGCTCAAAATACGCAAAAAAAGCACCGTTATTGAGTGTGTACCTTTAAATGGAAATGAGCTCTTGATCCATGCCCCCTTTCAAGAAGAGGGCGGAGCTTCACACAGGCATGCACTGAAAATGTTAGAAACTGTTCAGGCTTTAATGTTCAAACCAGAGTCGGACAATGATGGAGAGACTTACTAAGAAGTGACAACATGTAGAAGGCAACAGGTTGTTTCTGAATGGTTAGTTGATGAATTTATGTAGCTGATGTGGAGTCACTATCTTCAAGTCATTAATTAGTATATTCTGTCATGATATAAATCACTCATGTGGGAACTGTTGTAAGCCAGAGAATATATGCTGCATGGAGATATAATAGTTTAGTTTAATTACGGATATAACTTATGTTGTCATTTTGCTTTTATGAAATGCTATTGCATTTGTGTTACGTACTGTATTACAATAAATGTGAAAAGATGGATAAAAAAGATTAAGCAGACTCCTAAATGTTCTCTACTACAACCTCTTCCTCTTCTCAGCATGGCCTTTGTTGCGTGTTCCCGGGGGCAGGGTTTATTTCAATTTTAGGGTTAGTGATGTCACCAATCCGTGAATAAGCTCGTTGTAGTCCCTACCAGCCGTTTGTTGTAGTCCTTAAAGCAATTTCTTTAAAAAAAAATATCTCACTTTGAATTGAACTAACGTAACTTTGCAGATGTTGTTTATGCTCAAACAGAAACATTATACACTGACTTAAGTTTAAAAAAGTGAAATCGTAATGGACCACCCCTTCAAAGTGTTTTCTGACCTTTAGTGCGTGTACAACTATTATAGGAGACCTCCAAAACAAAATGATTAACCTTTAAAATAGCATTATAGGAGCACTTTTAGTTGAAATTGAAGGTAATGGGATGTTTTGATATGTGGCCATCTTATAAGAACGTTATGGATGACTCACACGGCATATTTAATTTTTTGAACATTACCTTGCTGTTACACAGGAACAATGCAACTGACAGTGTCATTATTATACTAGAGGAGTCACTGTGAGCGGCCACCTGCTCCAGCGAAACTAATCTCTCTGTCCTACACAATGACCTGTCAGAACGCACGCCTTCCAATTATTAGATGCGATGTGAAACATCAGGCTTGCCAAAGGGAACGCCTTACTTTAGACATATGGTCACATTCAATCACCTTAGTACTAATAGTCAGTTGTTGTAAAGGGGCAGCTGTACATTCAGCATTATATTGACATTAATTGGGTTGCAGCTACACAATATACATTTTTTTGAACAATGTGTGATTGCGTATGCTAATTTAATTAGAACTTTGATAGCACCAGTACCGTTCCTCCTTCTGTGCTACTACACTTTCATTTTTTTAATTGTGATTCCCTGAGTTTAATTATTAGTCTAATTACTTAATAGCATTTTCTTTGTAAGGTCATTTAAGTAAAAAGCAACTTATTTTCTATGACTCAGAGCCATGTTTTTATTTTAACCACTTTTTTGTGGTGAGAGAACTTTAATTATTGAAGCCTTGTGAATATTTGAAACTATTACGTCTAGTTTTAAACATACATGTGATCTATAGAGTACCAACTCTGCCATCTTATGTGGATTAACGTTCACCAAAGTATGGAATTTAGCACCAAAATCAACTGGACAACAATGTTCATAACAACAAAAGGTAGAAATCTATTTTTGGTTTGTTAACTTGAAGTAAATCGACTTTTAAGGCAGTTGGTTTATTTAAATGTCAGCCAGTGTTTAGGATTCTCTATCAGTATTTTGTCCACCTGGTTCTGAGTGATTCCTCGAGACAACATTTTGGGAACAATATTCTTCAGGATGTGGGAGAAGCCGTGACCACCATACTTGGTCAGTCGGTGCTTGGTGTGGATATCATGGGCGATGAGGATTCTGTCTTCATAACCTTCCCTGATCAGGAAGGCCAAGCTGGTGGAATAAGACAAAATGACTCTCAATGATCTGTTGACAGTATGGATAGTCTCATTAAATTTGAGCATCAATCAGATTTGCAAGTTTATAGAACAAAGGGTGTGTTCACAATTGGCATGTTTGGTTTTATTAAAATGAACCCTGGTGTGATTGCACTGTTAGTGCGGTTCAATAAGTGTGAACGCTGCCATCCGAACCCTGGTGTGCACCAAACAAGCGGACCGAGACCGCTGAAAAGATGGGTCTCGGTCCGCTTCCAAACAAACTCTGGTGCACTTCGACTGAAATATGAACGCAACACAGACCAAAGACATGTAAACGAACCAAAAACTGGACATGATGTCACAAGATGTGACCCTAAAAAGGACAGAATGCTCAAGCAAACCTGTTGCTGTCGCGATGCTGTCCATCAGAGTTCGGTATTGGCATCAGAACCGCGTCTCTTCGCAGCTGATCTCCGTTTCAAGAGTTCTCAGCTGGTCAAAATATCATCATACGTAGCTAAGCACATTCGCATGCGCATTTTGCCAGCAAACAACATTGTTTTAGATGTTCTGTAAGTTCTATCGCGAAATACATGCAATAAAAGCCAACCATTCAGGTTGTGAACAAATATGCCCTATGCCTTTAACTTCTGTATCTGTAGGATCGGCGTTAAAAAAAAACGCAAGGTGTAGCAGGATTAAATTTTTTTGGGAGGGGGTCCGGACCAAACAAACCAAAAGAACTGAACTACAAGTGTGAACACACCCACAATCATGTACTGATTACCAGAAAAAGAAATCAAAGCAGATGTTTATGACCTATCTAATGTAATGCCTTCCATGCTGGAGGCAGATACTTACTTCTGAACTCTCTGGCTGTCGTTGGGCATGTCAACATCATGGTTGAATTGGTAATTCAACACCTCTGTGCCAAATAGGTCATATTCAAGGTAGCTTCCCATCTTTGCAAATTCCAGCAGCTCTTGACGGTCATATATGCTTCTATAAGTGACAAACAACAGAGGGTTGCATGGATGACGTATTTTTGTAGGCCAAAATTTAAGCACTTAAGCACTTCTGGTTCCATCGTCCTAAAGTAAGAGTTTTTCGAGTTAGTTATTAGTTAAATGCCTGAAATAAGGTCTGTGGGGAACACACAAACTCAAGATGTTTCCACATTTTATTCTTTGACACAAAATACATCAGTAACACCCTGTTATGATTATTTTAAAGCTTTTACTTAAATGGGATTAGACAGTTTGTAGGGGACATTATACATCACGCCGAACAGGTTAACCTGTAAAGCACTCTTACAAACTATTGTAACTCAAACTTTCAGGGAATAAAAAAAAAAGAGTTGAAGGATGATTAAAGGCCCGTTCACACCAAAGATGATAACTATAAAGTTTTCATTCTATGATCATTCAAATTCTATGAGAATAGCTAATTCCAACTATAACAATAACGACAGAGAATAACAATATCGTTGGACACACTTTCAGAATTTTTTTTTTTTTTTAACTAACTGACACTAAAAACATTTGACAGCCAATCAAATCGGACTTTGAAGAGCTTGCGAATCTAAAGCGGTCAGACTAACTGTGAGTGCTTATATAAGTGTCCACACCAATGGATGATAACGTTCTGTTTAATATAATTATCATTATAGTTATAATTCTTGAATGGTGGTGACACTCAAGTCATTTGACTATATAGCCTACATTTAGCTTTTTACTTCTGCTGATTATAAATAGGCTTCGAAATTAATACAAGTTGTGTTCATTTGTGAAGATTATCATGATAAACAAACTGTGTAAAAATAATAAACTTTTGTTGATCACAGAGCTTATTTTCTGCAACAAACCAAAGGACAATAGTAAAATCCTATTGGGTTTTTGTCGAGGGAACCAATTTCATGTTGATGTGCTTTATTCTCTAGTTTTTGTCAACCATAAATATAGTGTAAAATAAGTAAGTATCTAATTAGCTTGTTATTGAATTGTATCATGTACAGTATATGGGAGTTTACTCAACAATGGTCACTTTTGTCCTTCCCTTAAAACACACTTTTCACACTCTGACTTGTTTAATTTGTCCACTAACTTCAGCCAAGAGTGGACATTCATGTATCACAGAAAAATTCTGTAATCCACCACCTCTCAAATGACGTAGCATTTTCACACTTTTTGCATAATTGGACACATTTGAAAACTGATTGGAACACACAATACAATATTCTATTATATTGATGAAGTGATATTAACCATGATTTTTTGTTTTCTTCACACATCAATACATCTCATATTTCATATCTCAAGCTCTTCGTTGACAAAGTTACAATAAATTAGTACAGAAATTAGTAGTTTTTTATGTGATCTTCATATAAACAAAACTGATTTACACTATTCAAGTGTCAGTAAGATGTAATTTTTTTTGGAAAGAAATTCATATTTCACCAAGGATGCAGAGAACTTTGGTTGTTTTGAACCTTCTATTCATCAAAGAATCCTGAAAAAAAAGTTTCCACATAAACATTAAGCAGTTTTTCAATTGTTTTCAACATCGATAATAATTTGAAATTTGAATGATTTCTGAAGAATCATGTGACACTTAAGACTATATTAAAACAGAAAACAGTTATTTTAAATTGTAATAATTTAATTGGTAAAAATAAAAAAATAAAATAAAGCCTTGATGAGCAAAAGAGATAACATAACATCTTTCTGTATAGTAAGCCTGGTCTCTTATTTCTCAATAGGTTCTCAACTCTGGCCCTTGATGTCCACTGTCCTGCAGAGTTTTGCTCAAACCCTGATCAAACTCACCTGTCTATAGCTTCCTAGTAATCCTGAATACCTTGATCAGCTTGTTCAGGTGTGTATGATTAAAGTTGGAGCAAAACCCTGCAGGAAAGTGGACCTCGAGGGCCAGAGTTGAGAATATTGCTCTAGATATTGTTATCGGACAGCTCTTCCTCATAGTAACCATTTATGAAACATGTTCCAGTACGGAGATGTTTTCCCACCTCTTCTTACCTGTCAAGATGAGACATGACTGTTTTGGAGATATCTCCACCAGCTTCTTGAAGAATGCGGATGGCCTCTCCAGGAGCAGCTTTGTCCCGCCCGGGGTGGATGATAACAGGGCAGCCAATTTGAGTCTGAGCGTGGGCAGTGGCTCGCAGGACCTTTTTCTCACTCTCTGTGATTGGCCAGCTAGTACCGATCTCTCCAATCACGCCACAGCGGATATCTGTGCCGTCTGCTCCATGCAGCACCTCACTGACAATGATGTCAGTAAGCTTGTGGAAAAAAAAGATGACACATTTAAGAAATGGGAACAAATCATTTCCATCTAGGGGTGTGTGATATGTATGGTTTACAATAATACCGTAATTGGTGTTTTTATCTTATATTTCTAAAGTTAAAACTGTAGTTCCAAATAAAGCTGCGCCAGAACTGTAGTAAGCAATACACAGTGGTGTTTCGTTCCTGAATTATGCAGAGGTTTTTAACAAATCAATGATTCAGTTATCTATTAATAAAGAGTCACTTGCGTAGTTCCTGAATGAATCAATGATTTAATAAATCGCATACTTCACTACTATATAGTATTATGTCATTATGTCAGAATTCACCATACTCATAAAAGAGTATGCGGATGACCTATTACTTCTGGGGCTGAATTCACAAAACATCTTAAAGCTAAAAGTAGCTCCTAACTTGCCGTCTAATTTTAGGCTAGCGGTGGGTGCGTCAGACAGAGTTAATGCACACACAGAGATGAGAATGGTGTGTATGGATTTATCTAACTCTGGGGGATAAGTTTGAATAAGCTAAAGTCCCAAAAAGTCGACGTGTTCTTTTAAGGAATAACTAATTAGGCTCATTTTCATCATTCTGAAAATAAAAAAGGCATCTAAGCAGTAGTCACAAGACCACACACTCCAACCTTCTCAACGGTCATCTTTCGTGTCTCATCAGAGTGGGTCACATCCACATAGTATCCCGCTCCGGCTATGACATGCACACCCGTTTCCTTCGCTAACTGACGCAAAACGGGCAGATTTCGGTTGATGCCTGTGGTGGTGTTCTCCACTATGGATCCTCCACCTGCTTTACGGTAACACAGCAACTCTTCCTTCACCGCCTCGATCTCCTGATTCAACAGCAGGTTCTCCTGGTGGCTGTATGGATTCTGCTGCAACCAGTGAAGATGCTTCATCTCAATGGGAGCGGTGGCAAAACCCTCATCTCCAGGTGCTGGGGGAACGTGGCTGCACTCAAACGTCATTGTGAGGTGTTCATGTGTCATGGTGCGGCCCAGCTGATCAGGCTCTATCAGACCCAGCACCGTCTGGACCTTACCGCTTCGTTCAGACATGGTTTGGAGATCCTGTCCAACAAACAGTTACATTCATTAATATAATACTGTTCGGACAATGCAACATTTTATGGGCGAATTTAGGGGTGGGCGATATACAGGTGGACACGATTAACCGGTAGAAATTTGTCAAATTTGTTAGAGATTTTAGACTATGTTCGTTGGACGTTGCTGTGCTGTGCGGCCACGAAAGCTTATTGTTTGAATGCGTTTGAAAGCGAGAACTGAGTGCTTTTTGCTGCCTAAAGCCCAGTTCGCCCAGTTCCTGGTAATCTCTAGTAATTTGTAATAATTGCGGAGGTTGTCTGTGATCTTAATCCCGTGCAAATCGGCCATGTCTGTAATTTATAAAGTAATAATTCCCCCGCAAATGACCTACCATATTTCGCTGAACACCTTTTAAATCACTAATTCTAAACCGAAAGTAAAATGTGCGTGGCCACACAGGCATTCATAAGGGTGCAGAGCAGCGTGAGTGTTTAATTTAAATTAAGTACTATGGAAGTTGTGCTTTTTTATAGTTGTAGAAATATAATATAAAACGACGTGTTTCCACCATAGGAACTTTCCCCAGGAACTAGGGACTTTGGAGTGGTCAGGCATAGTCCACTTATACACAAGGTATTTTTATAAACAGTTTTTTCCTACTTAAAGCTGCAGTCCGTAGTTTTTCCTCTTTGTCGCCATCTCTGTTCGAAATCTGCAACTGCAGTTATTCGCAGAATGATCAACTCTACGTGAGTTGTGCCTCAGCACCGCACAGTGCGTATGAATACAATGTTTTGAGGAGAATGTGCGTCTGTCATGAGAAGAGCTGTCAGTCACCGCGCCGTGTAGATACTGTCATTTGTTCAAACAGTAGAATCTGTGATACCGAATGACCAACATAAGAATGTCATCTGAACAAGTAAGCAGCTAACATCCACTTTTGTGCTGACCAACTAGGCCTACGGGAAAAAGCATTGCAATAAATCGTGATGATTAAATCTAACGATTATCATATCCCGTCAAACCGTGCAAATTATACTTTGTTTTCAAGTTGTATTAATGTTAATAACATCAGCATTACGTGACTACACTTAATGTGTATTAGGACTAACGTTACCTGTAGTTCAGTTTCCATTTCTGTGCAGTCTCATTTCTAATCGTCAACAAATTATTGTGGAGTAGAGGTGAATATAGCTCCCTAGCTAGCACAAAATAATGGATATTTACCATAATGCATGTAGCAAAACGAGAAAGGCACAACAAAGAAAACTCTGTAACTTTAACTGTATGAATTAAGCGAAGTGTGCTGTTACATAATAACCATTGAAATGTCTGACCTGTCCAGCAGAAAAAACTGTCTCTGCATCCGTTTTGAACCCCTTCAAAACACGGAGTTCACGCCACCTTACAAAAGCCCTTTTTATCCTTGTTTTGGCTCGGTTGAAGTCTCTTTTTTTCTGTAGTCATTCCGAAAGTCCAAAGTCTTTCGCATTTTACAACGGGCGAATCTCCAGATGTCACTGAATGACGTTTTTAACCTTTCTGGATCCGCTATCAAATTGATAAGTTTAATTATATGAAGCGCTGGGAGACAAGACTATAAATCTCCACCTCCATCATCCTCACACGCATTATAGCCTACTAGACGGAACACCTTCTTTATGTGTACAGATGTGACGCAAAGGTATGCTCGAATCTCCCACGGAAATCCACCAGTACCACTGGAATTAAAAACATTATTACAAGCTAACCGTTGTAAATCGAGCTACGGTAAGCAGATAGTTTTGAACACTGGCTGGTTATGTACTTGCTCAAAAATTGATTTTGGATAATTTTTAACCCAAAAAAGTTACGGACTGCAGCTTTAAAAAAACAAACAAACATTGCGTCCACATGAAAACACAAAACACTCTATGAAGTGTTGTCAAGAGCATGCCAAACCACAGGTGGCAATATAACCCTAACCATAAAGCCATGTTGGCCAATCAGAAGCCTGGAAAAAAGGTCACTGCCGGTTCCGGTTCTGATGCAACCAGCCAAAATCTCTGGTTTCACGGTCCACACGACACTGCAACCGAAGTTTCTAAAAATGTTCACCCTGGCAGGAGTTTTCAAAAAAGTTCGGTTTCAGTGTCCGGATACTGCTTTTGCGTGTGGGCGAACGGCCAAACCGCATAGAAAAAGCTGCGGTTTTGAAAATACCCGTGTTCGTGTAGACAGGGCCTCAGTGTGTCTCTATCGCAGGGACCAGGGTCTAAATGAAGTTCCCAGTAAAAAAATGACCCCTCAGAAAGTCTGTGCTCAGGCAGCATTTTATTTCATCCACCATTTTTAAAAGTCTGTTGCGGTGCGTGCAGTAAGAGTCATTTGCTATTGGCATTTTAAAAAATACGACGAGCTATATATCAATGATTCGTTTTCTGTTGATCAATGTATTCAAATAGTTGATCACCTGTCTAATAAAATAATAATAATAATATATTAAAGGGTCTTTGGTGTTTCCACGGTTTCTCAAAAAAAAAAAAAAATCAAGGGCAACTGGTATGATCAGGCGACACATGGACACAGTCCGTGTCCTGGTTTATGTTAAAATTGCAGATTTCTCTGGATTTGAACATTCTTGAAAACATTTGGGATAATGTAAAAGTCAACTAAATATATTGTTCTAGTGGTTATTATTTAAATCCAAAAATCTTACATATTGTGCCTTAATTTAAAGCAAAAATAACTATATTTTTGTGATATCGTTATCATGAAATAAAATTACTTTGGTCAAGAATTCTGTCAGATCTATTTGAACCAAGAGAGCAAGAACTGCATGTTTGAAATGTGAATGCTTGGCTGATGTAAAACTGTAAATGACTCATCTTGGCTGTCATATAATGGGTTAGACACGCCTTGGTGGTTCGGACTTTGCGCTGATTAAAGGCTACAGACATTGCATTGCAAACCTGCATTTAATGCTAATTCCCAGATACGGATTACAGAAGAATGCACTTGCAATACATGTAAACAAATGCATGAATGAAGATATATGCACGTGCCGTCGATATTTTTTTAACAGTTCGAATAGCCTACCTGGTTTAATAAATCCTGTTGTCTATTTAACGCTGCAACTTTATCTTATGCGCAAAATAGGACGTGAACGTATTCATAAACGCATAATGATATTATAAAATGAACTGAACACAATAACAACTGTTAAAAGTCACACAACGGACTATTAGCATGCAATGTAACTATCTGTTATTTTTAAATCACACGCGTGATACAGAAAGAGATTCATAATAAACAATAAAAACCGCAAAGTGAAAAACAAGACCTGCAGCCGAGTTCAACTTCCAGTCTGCAGAACTGACAACGGAGCAAAGGTCTCGCGATGTTATGCATATATCGCGAGACACAGCTGTCACATTCAGATTTAAACACAATAAGCTGAACGAAATAATTAAAACAATACAGTTAAATAAGTAAGAATGAACGCAGTACCTCTAGTTTGAAGATGTGGTCCCGTGCGTTTACTCAGTTCGCCTGTTCTTAAACTTTGAAACACTTTCGCACAGCCACGCCCCTTTCTGTTCACTCACTGGCGTTTGTGAGAAGTGCACTTATGCTATTATATAAGGGCTCTTTGTGGAAATCAGGACTCGGAAAATACACCCTAACTCAAATGAGTCCCATTGGGAAATAAAACCTGTTATTATAAAACATAACATTTGGAAACTATTTATCATTATGAAGATGAAATCCAGCCTAGGCTATTATTTCTGTGATTGGTTATAAATGGAATGTTTGACTTTGTTGTGTTTCCATGGAACCCATGGTGGAAAACTACTTAAACCTGCTTAGACCAAGAGCCTTGATTTACTCACCCTCAAGCCATCTTAGGTGTATATAACTTTATTCTTTCAGGTGAACACAATTGGAAATAGGCCTATATATATATATATATATATATATATATATATATATATATATATATATATATATATATATATATATATATATATATATATATATATATATATATATATATATTTTTTTTTTTTTTTTTCATTAACCCCTGGAGTCGTGTGGAGTACTTTTATGATGAATGGACGCACTTTTTTGGGCTTCAAAATTCTGTCCCCCATTCGATTAAACTCCAATTGTATCTGAAAGAATAAGTCATATACACCTAGGATGGTTTGAGGGTGAGTAAATCATGGGGTAATTTTCATTTTTTTGAGTGAACTATCCATTTCTGTGTCTTAAAGGTATACTTCACAAAAAAAAAGAAAGAAAAAAAGAGCATTTTGTCATCATTTACTCTACCCTCATGTTGTTCCAA
The DNA here is from genome assembly GCA_023029165.1 of Gobiocypris rarus. Lineage (NCBI taxonomy): Eukaryota > Metazoa > Chordata > Actinopteri > Cypriniformes > Gobionidae > Gobiocypris > Gobiocypris rarus. The sequence continues at coordinate 28,229,425 of CM040915.1, read as the reverse complement.
ACCTGTAAGAGTTTCTTTCTTCTGTTGAACACAAAATAAGATATTTTAAAGATTGTCAGTAACCTGACTTGATGGACCTCATTGACTTCCATGTAGGAAAAAAAAATATGGAAGACAATGGCTTCCGTCAACTGTTTGGTTACTGACATTCTTCAAAATATCTTCTTTTGTGTTCAAGAAAAAACTCATACAAGTTTGGAATAGCTTGAGGGAGAGTAAGTGATGAACATTTTCTTATTTTGGAGTGAACTATCCCCTTACTAGTTTGACCAACCACCAGTTAGCCAAGTGGTAATCAGTCTTACTTTTCCTTTGCAAAGTAGCCCAAACTACCTTTTTATGAAGCTGACTTTGAACCTAAAAAAAATGAGGTGGCTAACTTTTAAGACGTTTAAGCAGTTTATGCAACCAGCCACAGAAAATCATGTTTCACTTTTTTTTCTTGTAGAGATACTTTTAAATTAAATTAGCATGTTTAACTATTAAAGGGATATAGTTCAATCAAAAATGAAAATTCTGTTATCATTTACTCACCCTCAAGTTGTTCCAAACCTGTGTGAGTCTGCTGAACAAAAAAGATGATATTTTGAAGAATGTTTGTAACAAAGCAGATAGAGCAACCATTGACTACCATTGTAGGGAAAAATACTATTGTAGTCAATGGTTGCTCTATCTGCTTGGTTACAAACATTATTCAAAAAACATATGCTTTATTTTATTCTAATAATTGACTCTAATATCAGGAGAGTTTTTTTTCCCATCCATCCATGTTAAATATAGATCCGGGTCGCTAAAGACCCAAATATGTAATAATATTTAGCGAAACATTCATGCATTTAAAGGTTAATTTATTTATCAAATTAAAATGTTCTATATGCGTTTGTAGCCTACATGAGGTATATCAGAAATCTAGGTAAGTTTATTTTTTATCCTATATTACAATCAAATCAACTGACTAACCCAAATCTACTTCCCGGATTGGGAAAAACATTTGTATGCAACATATGCAAAGCTCGATCTAACCACTGATCCATGATTTTAAAGTGGCACGTCGAGCCGTTATACAGTTTCTCTGTGCAAGTCTGATCTAACTAATAGTGACAGGTCCTGGGGAGTTACCCGACCAGGGATTCGTGTACAAAATTAATCCTGAGAGAGAGCAAGAATGACTATTAAGTATCAACCAACTGCAAATTGCCAAACAGCTGTTGGCGTCTCATGTCACTTCTAATTCATCCACTGTAGAATAGCCTATAAAAAACCTGCACACACTGTTAGTAAGATGTTATTAAAAGTGGTCACAGTAACCTGATTTCCCCTAATCTTGATTTGGTTTGTTATAGTCTTATTCAGCTTTTGCTCTATACTTTTAATAATCCATCACGGCAATCCAGGTTGAGCCCAGTGTGGATGATGATGACCCACAGACAGACATTCTTCTCAATACTGTCTCTGACAGCCACATCAAATAATAAATCAAAGACTAAAATATATGTCTATTGTATATCTGAGATCTCATTATAATCAGACAATATTTTTTGAAGATGTGGTTCAGCTGAACATTGGCCAAAATGAGTCACTGGCCCTTAGAATGTCAATCAAATTATAGAATAATCCAGAGATAGGCTTATTTGACATATCTTGTGATGAAAAATTAAGTGTAAATTTAAAGGGATAGACCACCCAAAAATGTTTCAGTGATCTGATGTCCACTGCATGGACAAATTTTTTTTTCAAAATATCATCTTTTGCTTTCTAAAGAAAGCCATGCAGGTTTTAAACAGCATAGGGGTGAGTAAATGATAAAACAATTTTAATTTTCAAGTAAAGAGCCTAATTTAAGGATCAAATTAACAACTGACTATAGCCTATCTTAAATAATAATTTACTGTTCACTTTATTGTTAAACATGTTATTTATGTACACAGAGGGAAATTCTAATATTTTAATTTAAACTCATATAATACGTTATTTGGAAAGCATACACCAATATGCTGGAGTCTATCCCAGTGTCTGGGAAACACCCTGGACAGATGGCGAGCACAACACAGTCAGTTATACAGTACATGTCAGTTATAAAATAATCAGTAAATGGCAACCCGTTTCAGTTTTTGTTGCTTTATAGGCATGAACAATATTTGTATTTGCTGCATACAATTAAAATCAATTTGAGTGGAATTACTGAAGGTTAAAAGTGGCCTATGTCTAAACACCTTAGAAGAAAAACTAAAACCTTGTTTTAGTTTCATTTATTTGAAAAGGGACCATGTACACTATAAATACTCTAAATGGTGCTAAATAGCACTGAAGTGGTTCAATTGGCTTGTAATCAAAGGGGAACCACTATACAGCACCTGGTGCTAAGTAGAACCAAAAGACGTATTCATTCAAAGACTACAGCCAATCACCATGTCTTCGCCTTTGTCCTCCAATTGTATTCCTCCTTCGATATAATTTAAACTTCAACTGACAGATATCAGTATGTACAAAAGAGCCAATACTTCATACATACATATATATATATATATATACATACACATATATATATATATATATATATATATATATATATATATATATATATATATATATATATATATATATATATATACACACACACACTCACCTAAAGGATTATTAGGAACACCATTCTAATACTGTGTTTGACCCCCTTTCGCCTTCAGAACTGCCTTAATTCTACTTGGCATTGATTCAACAAGGTGCTGAAAGCATTCTTTAGAAATATTGGCCCATATTGATAGGATAGCATCTTGCAGTTGATTGAGATTTGTGAGATGCACATCCAGGGCACAAAGCTCCCGTTCCACCACATCCCAAAGATGCTCTATTGGGTTGAGATCTGGTGACTATGGGGGCCATTTTACTACAGTGAACTCATTGTCATGTTCAAGAAACCAATTTGAAATGATTCAAGCTTTGTGACATGTTGCATTATCCTGCTGGAAGTAGCCATCAGAGAATGGGTACATGGTGGTCATAAAGGGATGGACATGGTCAGAAACAATGCTCAGGTAGGCCGTGGCATTTAAACGATGCCCAATTGGCACTAAGGGGCCTAAAGTGTGCCAAGAAAACATCCACCACACCATTACACCAACACCACCAGCCTGCACAGTGGTAACAAGGCATGATGGATCCATGTTCTCATTCTGTTTACGTCAAATTCTGACTCTACCATCTGAATGTCTCAACAGAAATCGAGACTCATCAGACCAGGCAACATTTTTCCAGTCTTCAACTGTCCAATTTTGGTGAGCTTGTGCAAATTGTAGCCTCTTTTTCCTATTTGTAGTGGAGATGAGTGGTCTTCTGCTGTTGTAGCCCATCCGCCTCAAGGTTGTGCGTGTTGTGGTTTCACAAATGCTTTGCTGCATACCTCGGTTGTAACGAGTGGTTATTTCAGTCAAAGTTGCTCTTCGATCAGCTTGAATCAATCGGCCCATTCTTCTCTGACCTCTAGCATCAACAAGGCATTTTCGCCCACAGGAGGATTTTCCCTTTTCACACCATTCTTTGTAAACCCTAGAAATGGTTGTGTGTCAATATATATATATATATATATATATATATATATATATATATATATATATCAGTGATGTGTGTTGGGTCCCCGCCATGATAACAGTAACTTTATCAAATGTTTACAGAGCAGCGGGAACCCAGTGTGCCTGTCTCTTTCTCTATTTCAGTTCTGTTACGTGATAGAAAGTGTAAGACCTTCTCAGACCGTATAGCAAACCCATCTAATCTGCTGCCTATTACATGTCAAACTAAGATTACTGTGGGGGAAAAAAATAATACTGTTAAGTTAGCACTTTTAAATATCCGTTCACTTAAGAACAAATCATTTCTAGTCAATGACTTAATAACCACAAACAACCTAGATTTTTGCTTCTAAATGAAACTTGGCTTGAAGAAAACTGCAGTGCAACAGTCCTCAATGAAACAGCTCCTCCTAACTTTACTTTTATGAGTATGTCCAGAGCGTTTAGAAGAGGTGGGGGTATTGCTGCTCTTTTAAAGATGTCTATCAATGTAAGCAAGTGTCATTTGGTGACTATCTGTCTTTTGAATATCTGGGTATTGTGTTAAAAGGTGCTCCACGCATCCTGCTTATCATTGTTTACAGGCCTCCAAAATACTCTCCATCCTTTACTGAGGACTTTACAGAGCTGTTATCAATAATCTCCTCAGAGTTTGATTGTTTTGCCATTGCTGGGGATTTTAACGTTCACATAGACAATGCTGAATCCAGTACAACAAAAGAGCTCATGACTGTTCTTAACACTTTTGATTTGACACAGCATGTACATGGTCCCACACACAATCGTGGACACACTCTAGACTTACTTATCAGCAAGGGTCTAAACATTTCATCAATTGTTGTTAAAGATGTAGCATTGTCTGATCATTTCTGTATTTTCTTTGATATTTCAATCTCTCCTGCCATTGAAGCTAGATCTGTCGCTGTCAAAGAGAAGCTTAAATGAGAACACTAGTGAGCTATTTATGAAGGCTATATCTCTAACACCAAGCATATCTGCAGACTCTGTTGATTCTCTCCTTGACTCCTTTAACTCAAAAGTTAAGAGTGTAATTGATAATATTGCTCCTGAGAAAGTCAAGAAAAAGTGGAAGACAGAAAGCACCTTGGAGAAACTCAAATAATGAAAAGACAATGCAGGAAATCTGAGCATGTGGCGGAAGACAAAACTTATAATCCATTATAACATCTATAAAGACAGCCTTCATGATTTCAATGTGGAACTAGGCAAGGCTAGACAGACCTTCTTCTCAAATATTATAAACAGAAACATAAACAACACGCGCACTCTTTTTGCTACTGTAGAGACTGACAAACCCCGAGTCACATTCCCAGTGAAATGCTCTCTGACAGCAAATGCAGTGAGTTTGCTTCCTTCTTCTCAGAGAAAATAAATAATATCAGGAAGGCGATCAGCACATCCGTGAGTTGCTTTGGGGTCAGTCAGATCAGACCACAACCTCAGAAAGTTACTATGTCTGATTTTGAAGCAATTGATTATAAAATTTTAGAAGAAACGGTGCAGCACCTTAAAACATCAACCTGCCTCCTTGACACACTCCCCACTTCTTTTTTCAAAAGTGTGTTTAACTGTTTAGAAGCAGATCTGCTAGAAGTGGTAAACTCATCACTTCTCAATGGGAATTTTCCAAACTCCCTTAAAACGCAGTAGTTAAGCCTCTTCTGAAAAGAGAAATCTGGATAACTCCATATTGAACAACTACCGACCAATCTCAAATCTCCCTTCATAGGCAAGATCATTGAAAAAGTTGTCTTCAGTCAGCTGAACAAATTCTTAAGCTCAAGCGGATACTTTGACAATTTTCAATCTGGTTTCCGACCACATCACAGCACAGAAACAGCGCTCATAAAGATCATAAATGATATTCGCCTCAATACAGATACAGGCAAAACATCAATTCTGGTGCTACTCGACCTCAGTGCCGCATTCGACACTGTTGACCATAACATACTTCTTGACAGGCTGGAGAACTGGGTCGGACTTTCTGGGATGGTCCTTAAATGGTTCAGGTCGTACTTAGAAGGAAGAGGTTATTATGTGAGTATAGGTGACCATAAGTCTGACTGGACATCCATGACTTGCGAGTCCCACAAGGGTCAATTCTAGCACCACTCCTATTCAACCTGTACATGCTGCCACTGAGCCAAATAATGAGAGAGAACCAAATGGCTTACCACAGCTATGCTGACGACACCCAGATCTACTTAGCACTATCACCTAATGACTATAGCCCCATTGACTCCTGTGCAAATGCATTGATGAAATTAACAGTTGGATGAGCCAAAACTATCTCCAGTTAAACAAAAACAAAACTGAAATCATTACATTTGGAAAGCAGATGAAATTCTCAAGGTGAGCATATCTTGAGACAAAGGTCTAATAACAAAAAATCAAGTCAGGAATCTTGGTGTGATTTTGGAGTCAGACCTGAGTTTCAATAGTCATGTCAAAGCAATAACTAAATCAGCTTACTATCATCTGAAAAACATTGCAAGAATTAGATGCTTTGTTTCCAGGCAAGACTTAGAGAAACTCGTTCACGCTTTCATCACCAGCAGGGTGGACTATTGTAATGGTCTTCTAACCGGCCTTCCCAAAAAGACCATTAGACAGCTGCAGCTCATACAGAACGCTGCGGCCAGGATTCTGAGCAGAACAAGAAAATATGACCATATCACGCCAGTCCTCAGGTCTTTACACTGGCTTCCAGTTACATTTAGGATCAATTTTAAAGTATTATTACTTGTTTATAAATCACTCAATGACCTAGGACCTCAATACATTGCAGATATGCTGATTAAATACAAACCCAACAGATCACTCAGATCATCAGGATCAAGTCAGCTAGAAATACCAAGAGTTCACTCAAAGAAAGGAGAGTCTGCGTTCAGCTATTGTGCCAGCCGTAGCTGGAACCAGCTTCAGAAGAGATCAGATGTGCTCCAACAGTAGCCACATTCAAATCTAGACTCAAAACACATCTGTTCAGCTGTGCCTTTACTGAATGAGCACTGTGCCACTGTACGTCCGACTGATTGCACCTATTCTAATCTATGCATCATCTTAATTTTTATTTTTATTTTATTTTTATCTATATATACACTGTAATAATTTTATTCTTTTTAAATATCTTTACAACTATATATTTCTATTGTCTTCTTATTTTAAAAATTCTCTTTACAACTGTTTTTAATTATCCTGTTTTATTTTTAAGTCTTACACGTGGTATTCTTAATTCTTATCACTATTTTAATTTCATTTTCATGTAAAGCACTTTGAATTGCCATTGTGTATGAAATGTGCTATATAAATAAACTTGCCTTGCCTATATATATATATATATATATATATATATATATATATATATATATATATATATATATATATATATATATATATATATATATATATATATATATATATATATATATATATATATATATATATATATATATATATATATATATATGTATATATGAAGTATTGGCTCTTATGTGCATCTCTTAAAGCTCTCCTAAATCCTAAATTGTCATGCAGATAAACCATCTCTTTGAATCATAATCCGACAAACTTCTGTATCTCACCTGAACAAGAAAGTAAATCATTTGATTGGTGGATGAAGTTTATCTTGACACATCTGTAGAAGCATCAGGCAGAAGATTATTCAAAGCTGACACGGTGCTCCAGCCCTGGGTGTGAATTAGTTCAGCATAATCACTCTATTCTGCCTGATAGACTTGTGACCCATCACAGTTTATGCAAATCAGATTTTCTTTGGCGCAAGACTGGGAGATTCATATCAGCGTGTGGTTCTCCAATAACACGTCTGAAGTGTTGAGAGAAGAGTTCAGTTTATACTGTGCCAAAAAGATTAAATAATAGCTGTATACAGTGAGGCAGAAGCTTCCTCATATATTTGTGAGAGAAGCAGGCCAGAAGAAAGATCTTTTTGGCCTTTTTAGTTCTGCAAACCCAAAAGTACTTTAATGCATGTCCCGACACTGTTATGCTATGGACCTGAACGAAACCTCAAATGACGGTTGCCTAACATTGCATAAAATAGCATAAACATGCATGTTTTTTTATAAACAAAAGGAAAAATTAAATTTTGGTCTTTGTGTGTCTTGTTTTCAAGGCCTGTACAGAGGGTCTCTGGCTTGACTTATGCCATGTGGTGTGAAACAGACACCTGTTTGAATGATCCACTTCAGCTAACTGGAACAAAATTATTTCAGTCATTCATTTGTTAAAGGTGAAAACAGTGATAGTCTTTTCTTCCCTATTGTGCTGTATATCCGAGAGAAAAAATGTACTTGATTTTGTTAATATCCTTATTGGATTGTGGTTTGCTATTACTGTGATCTCATGTGAGTGACAGGTTGTCCCGCTCTTGCGCCAGTAAACACATTGGGTGATTCTCAATACTTAAATCGATGCTTCCTCCCTCCTCCCTCCTCTGTCCTCCAGCCCTTGACCTGAAAACCGATCGAATTCAGCCATCTTGAAGAGCATTTCAATCTCTAATTGCACTGAGAAGAACGAGGTGATTACTAGTGCTACGTTTATAGTTTGTTGTAGTTTTCTCTGTTGATTATAGTCTGCTTGTCTCCCCCAGGTGTTCCTTGTTACATTGTTAAGCTTGTTACCCTCTAACTGCTAACAAGCTTACAATACAGATGTCATGGTTCGGTGCATACAGTCAGACGACGAATACAGTCAGTCACAGCAATCCACATTTCAATACAGAAGGGTAATGCAACACTGTTTGCTAACCACCACAACAGGAAAAAGAGCAGAAGAAGATACGATCTATGCACCAAGCCAAAAAGGGCTGTTTCTCAATATTCATTCTTCAGCGTTCTTGCTCTACGTAATCATCAACCTTCAATGTTATATTGCAATACTCAAGAACACAGAGGACACATGAAAGTGCCTGGATGTGTTCTTGATATCGAGGATGCATCGAATGCAGATTTGAGAGAATCGAACTGTTAGAAATCACACACTGCGTGTGGTCGACGTACTGTAAGCTTTAAACTTCTCGTTCTCACATAAGAGATTCTCACTGTAAGCTGGAAAATACTTGATGGCTCGTAAAAGTGAACATTTGTCCGTTTGTTTTGCTTGATTTGAAAGTGATACCCCGAAAAAAGCCTGCAGTAATTATGACATAGTTTGAAAACTTCAGTGCTTCATTCACTGGCTCTTGGTGAGAGAACCAGCTATAAAAGCCATCAAGGAAGCACAGAGAGGGAGAGGAGAGAGACAGAGACACTTCTAACCCTAACCCTGCGGCCAGTAATTTCCTGTTATTTAACAGGGAAATAATTAACTGTGCACATGGACCTTCTCTGCAGTCCCAGACAATTGTTGATGGTTGTTTTGTTGTTCACCAACTGCTAGATAGTGATGAAGTCCAGAGAGTACTGTTGTTGTGCTCTTGTTCAAAGTGTTAATTCCAATCCTCCATGTGGTTAACGTCACAGTCTTTTTTTTTTTTTTTTTGTAGCCTAATTTAATATTTTAATTGTAGTTTGTAGGGAGGAGGGTGCCATTTTCTTTGCAAATTTTTTCTTCTCCTGTTTTTGGAATAAGTTAGGGAGTTAAGAAAGTGCTATTGTCTTTTTGTTTCTGTTGTTTTCTTTCGGTGGTCAGGTAAGTTAGATTTAAAATTTAGTTAGATACCATTTTGTTTGTTATTTTGGCTATGCCCCCTCCTGAAGTTATTTTGTGTTCCTCTTTTGATTTCTTTATATAATAAATCAATCTTGCAGTAGTTTTCAGTGGTTGTTGGTGTTCTTTAGTGCTGGGACTGGGAATGAGAAGCTCCATGTTGTCTCTCCTTTCATCTTGTTACGTTTTCCCTCTATCCCCTAGACTAATTTTGAAACGGGGTGTGTAACAATTGGCATATTAAAAAGAATCTTAACATTGGTGGCAAAGCATAGGTAACATAATAGGCTACTCATTTTCTAAAAAAATTGTATGAAAATAATGTCAATAATAATATTAAATAACTGTTTCAATAGGTTATGACATTTGTTTGTGATGTTATGGTGTATTTATTGTGCATTATAATAGGCTGGGACAGTCAAGAACGCAGCACATCTCAGTTCTCACAAGGATGCGTTCTTTGTCCTTGCGTCCTTCCGGGTTCTTTCTTTCGAGGTCGCCTGGCAGGACCGTTCTCCACGAGAACACAAGTCTGTTCTTTGCGTTTTTGGAATTGAGAAACAGTCAAGGGCTGCACCTGAAAACCTAGGCAGCTGACTTGTTGCAGCACTGCCTTATCAGGCAATGCCTCTGCAGACAGTGTTTGCGCAAAAAGGCACCCCACAAAACTGATTTCGGAAAGACTCGTGAGGCAACCTTACAGTTTAATGATCTAAATAGAGCGAGCTTTGGTAAGATCTAAACATATATAATATATATAAAATATATAAATTACTACAGTAGTTATTTCTCGCTAGAAATGATATCAGAAGTGGAAAACGTTGGTCAAAAACGTACATTTAACTCAAACTGACCAGCAACCGCAACTTTCAGACGCAATCTTTCTTTTTCTAGCCGTCACAGGAGGCAAAGCAGAGGATTGTGGGATATCAAAGGCAGTGAAGGATACATCTGCTGCCTTCAAAAATAGATCAGATGAAGGAATCTTAGGAGGCAGGAAGTGAAGCTAACATTGGATTCGGACGTGCCTTGATGCCTTCCTACCTTGAAAAGTGTCCTCCGAAGGCAGCATTTTCTAGTTTTCTGACACAGCCAGAAGTTCAGATGGCACGCAAGAGCTTGCTAGTAGCTTATATGTAAAAATAGTTAGGTACAATGTACATATGTAATTATAATTGTTAATACAAATATTGTCATTCATTTAATTTACAATTAGGAAATGACACAAGTATGTTTACAAGTATCTGATTTTTATGTGTGTTTATTTTCAAGACGTGTTTATGACAAGATCTCCAGTGATGGCCTCCTTGGTAAATAAGTGCACTTTTGAAAAAACTTTCACATAGCAACACTCACAATACTATATTCACAACCATACACTGACAAATTGATTCTAATTCTATGTTTGTTCATTTGACTTGATTTATCAGCACCACTATGTTAATGGTTAATCTTTAGTGGTTTGATAAATCCTGACTAAAAATGGGTGTAACTTGGTTACACTTGATTTTAAGGTGTCTGTGTTACAGTGTACTGTAGTTATACATTTAAGTTCTGAGTAATAGTAATTAACTACATGTACTTACTATAGGATAAGGGTTTGGTTGAGGGTTAGTTGCATGTAATTATGCATAATTTATAGTTATTACTACAGTAACTACATGTAACGTGGACTAAGGACACTGTAAAATAAAGTGTTACCCTTTTTTTCTGAGAGTGCAGGGCTTTTCATGCAGCAAACCTCTGACTGCAGCTCATCTGCATTAGGGCTGCATTACCGCTGCTGATGTGATAACTCACTCTGCTGTGTTGTGGAGGCAAAGCTGAGTGACAGCAGAGGAGTATGAAAAAAAATCTGAAATCACCTCATTCGCCATCGCGATCTCCCAGCAAGACCTCTGCCTAATTTATGGAGAGCCCTGCTCTCTCAGTGTGGGCTCGTGGCTTTGAAAGAGGGGGATGAGAAATGGTGCTTTGCATCTCAATTTCAAACCTCAGAAGAATAAAACACCCACTGTGTTGATGACAGATGTTAACATCTTGAGTCTTCAGAGATAAATGTCAATGACTTGTTTTATTCTTTTGATCAAATATAAAGTCAAAACAGAAAACACGCTGCTTCCAGGCAATAACTGTCCCGTGTTAAATTTCCGGTGAGGCTGTTTTAGATCTCCTTTTGTTGATTTTTCATTGTTTGTCCTGGATAAGCACCCTACATCCAGTCAATTCTGATATCTACAAGAAAGTACAGGTAAAATAACTTAAAAGGGATACCCTTGATAAAGGAATTGTGCTTAATTGTATTGAATGTGTTTTTGTAGTGTACTTTATAAGTATGTATTCTTTAAAACTGTACTTGCAGATAATATACCAATGAAGACTTGTGGGGCAGTCGTGGCCTTATAGTTAGAGAATCAGACTGGTAACCCTGAAGGTTCCGGGGTCAATTCTCAATACCAGCAGGACATGACTGAGGTTCCCTTGAGCAAGCCACCTAACCCTGAATCCCTCCCCAAATGCCACAGCAAAAATTGCTGCCCACTGCTCCAGGTGTGTTCACTACTCACTACTCCTAATGTGTGTGCACTAACTTGGATGGGTTAAATGCAGGGGACAAATTTTGAGTATGTATCTACGTCAAAGTACACAGGCTTTATTTTACTAATAAATTGAAAAACTCCAGTGATTGCCTCCTTAAAGCTACACTGTGTAACTTTTTTTTAGTTTATTCTTAGCTAAAAACACTTAGTTCTTTCAAAAATATATGTGCTCATTAATGTATATTTACTTCTTTCAAGTAATAAATTATTCTTGTTAGTTTATAATATGCCATTGAAAATACATACGGGTGAGGGGTTCGAATGCCGGTCGCCATGTTGCCCCTCCATCTTGAAAGTACATTAGCCAAAGAGGGACATACCTGTAAATTCAAGCTTCGCCTTTCGTGTTTTAACACTCGATGTGTCAAATGTGTGTCAAATGTGAAGTGGGGGATTGCTTGAGACTGATATAGCCTACAATGTAAACTTTGCCTTACGCTAGTGATGTCCTACAATATACAGAATAACGATAGCACTGATGAAAGTTGGGAACCTGATAGCTGACGTTAGCAATGAAATGGTAATAAATAACGAAAACGTAAAACTATTATTCATTTTACATAGATGTCATAACCTACATGTTAACTGACAAATTAAATAACTGCAAATTATAATAGTTTTCTAAAGTAACCTCATCACTTGAAGGAACACTCATGGACAAGGTCGAACTGGAAGCCATGTAAATCTTGGACTAAATTGGCCACCATAGGAGTTAAAACGAAATCGGAATTGAGAGGAACAGAAACTAATATTCACTGGATGGTCATATACCTTTTCACCGCTAGATGGGGAAGAATATCACACAGTGTAGCTTTAAATAAGTGCACTTTTGAAAAAACTTTCACATAGCAACACAATACTATATTCAAAACCATAAAATGAAAAATTTACTCTAATTCTATGAATGTTCATTTGACTTGATTTATCAGCACCACTATGGTTAATGGTTAATCACTATGGTTAATGGAGAATCGAGACATGAAAGTACACATCCTTCAGGTCGATCGCTGCAAACCAATCTTGGGGGTGGATTAGCATCTTGAAGGCCAGCTTGTGCAGGGACCGATTCAAGAACCGTGCAGGTCCAAGATTGGCCGTAACCCACCACCTGTCTTGGGTACAATGAAGTACGGGCTGTAGAAGCCTGTCTTCATAACGACTGGAGGGATCGGCTCTGTTGCGTCCTTTGCCAGTAGGACTTACAAGCATCCCCCGTAAAACAGGAGCACCCTCCTTTAGCACGTAGGTAAAGGGGATGCCCCTGAACTTAGGGGCCACTGGGCGAACTGAATCGCAAAGTCTGAAAGTATGGATGAGCAAGCAAGACAGGCTGGGAAGAGCCAGCGAGACGGGCTGGGAAGCGCCAGCCAGGTTTTCTAGTGACCGAGCAAGCAGGACCAACGGCACCACTGATGTACCAGCAGTGGGCAGCGAGGCGATATGCAGGGACATGACTGGGATGGCATAGCGGCCCGAAGCGGTGTCTGAGTTTGCAGTGCAGCACTTACCTGCTTCCGCTGAGGGGCCGCATGGATGTATGGATGCCTCTCAAGTAAGTCCTGTGCACAGCCTGAAGGCCAGTGGCGCAACACAAATCAACTTTGAACAAAAGATTCTCCCCCTGCCTTCCTCCAGGGGAGGGAGTGGTGCGGACACCATCTCAGCTGGTTTGGAAGTGGCCTAAGTGGGCTTTAGCAGGAGAAGGGGTGGCAGAAGGGTGACGCCCTCTGCGACTAGTAGGCGGAGGATCTGCAGCTGGTGGGTGGAGGCAGCAATGGACCGTCGGGGCAGGATGTGCTTGACGGCCTCTGTCTGCTTCTGGGGGAAGCCGTGAACTGCAGGGCGAAGCTCTCGACCGTGTCGCCGAATAGCCCAACCCGGGAAATGGGGGAGCCCAGGAACCAATATTTATCAGCCTCTCTCATATCGGCCAGGTTGAGCCAGAGATGGTGCACCTGGACCACCATGGTGGACATTGACTGACCTCCCGGAGGTGCATGTCCATGAGTGCATGTCCATGAGTGCTTGGGCTTGATGCACCTGGAGCAACGCCATGGCATACAGGGTGAACACAGCCTCTGTAAGCTTTGCCTGTTAGGGTGGATGCAAATTTACAGGCCTTGAATGGGAGAAGTGGATTACCTTGGCAGGAGGAAACGAACGCAAGACACAGTTGCATCGCGACGGCCCGTTACACCGGCGGTATCTTTATCCCCAGATGACTGAAGCTCCCCCTCCTATGCAGCGATCGACATGCTGTCATCAGCTGGAGCTCTGAAAGTCACCACTGGACCCCCATGGGAGGAGACAATGCACTCTTACGGTAACAAACGGACGCGGTGCGTCAGAGGAATTAGGGGCCCACGGAGATTGCCTCTGCGGGGTAGCCAAACGTAATCCTCAGGTCACCCTGGCAATTCGCCGAAGTAGCTCTATTCTGCTGTCCAGCAGGAATAGCTTTAGATCGGGGATAGGTAAGGGGACTCCGCCTTCCCGAAGGCAGGTGAGTCTCGACCTCTACACCGAGATAGTCATGTTCCTGCAGTGAGTAAATTTACTATCCACAAACGCTGCCTCGGCGTGCTGAATGCTTAGACATGTAAAACAGCGATTGTGAGCATCTGCTGGTGACATGGAACGACCACATCCAAAAACGCACAGGTGGAATGGCATCTGGAAAAAGATGCACTATCACACCCGTGTACTCTTTTAGGGGTAAAAGCTTGTTTAATGTGCTAAAGCACACAGGGAAATGACCGTGGCAAAAACACAGGAAATAGTGCAGCCTGTGTTTTGCACTCACTGTTAGGAACGCCCCACCGAACCGTCAGAGTTTGCTGTGAAAACAGCTCTCTTAAGTGAGATTGCGGTCCTCGCTGTAATGCCTTTACTCCCAGCACTCCAAGCTTCTCCTCCTTCTCATTCTCTATTTTCTCTCTGCTTTCTTTCAGGAACACTCTTCATCAACACCTATTCAGCTCCGAATTGAATGAGAAATGTGCGCTGCATTCGCTTTCGTATTTATATCCGCACTGCGAGCGCGAGATGCAAATCTTGCACGCCAATGGCCATTGGCCCGTTCTGTATATACTCAAAGATGATAGGACTCCAAGAAGTGATCCCAATTAATTGGTGACGTGACCGACTGAAAGGGTACCAGACAATTCAGTAGACATTTCTTTCTTCGTTACATAAGAAAGAATGTCATGCAGGTTTGGAACAATATGAGGTTGAGTAAATGACAGATTTTTTTTTTGGTGAACTAACCCGTTAATGGTATATCTTAAACTTGTATTTTTAAGCCAGAAATGTTATTTAATATTACAAAATCTAGCTGACTACACCACTTAGATTACACCAACAAAATACATCAAGCTAGTTCTGGTAGGTCACGCTAGTCAAGCTCGCATCAGCGGACTCTCAGCTGATTCACTCCTACCTATAAGAATAAAACGCCTATCACAGCATATCTATTTATAGGGTCCATTCAGTATTATCAGCAGCTTTATCACATTGCTCAGGAGCCAATTACCCTCGTCCACCCCCAGCTCCTCCTGTCGACCAGTCAGGATTTGGCCTTCTGATATTCATCTTCAATCAGACTAATTTCTCATATTATGTTGTTACATTAAATTATTGTCATTAAGAACATTAATGACTTTGCCACACCTTATATTGGTTCTATTCTGTAGGGGTTATCGCTGCATGGATGGGCAGGGATTTCTTGCCCAGAACAGAACCATACCGCCAATCCAAACTGTATGCTAACTGAAAGTCATCTTTGACGACAGTGATTCTGACAGAAATACATTTTTAAGTAATATCTCAAACATTGTAATACTGTTTTGATGCTGTTTTTTCTTCCAGTTTGGAGCGTTATTTACTTCCATTATAATGAAAACAGTGGCCAAAATATTATTCAAAAAACATCAAAAAGGTTTGGAACAACATGAATCTGTTTAAGAGTTACTGTACATCAAGTTACTGTACATCTTTACTGCATATTGAATGGCTCCAACTTCAAGTGTTTTGGCACAGACTCAATACTTACCTCTTAACCTTGAGTTGACTTTCTTGAATGTTTATGTTTTTTTAATTTGTACTTTTCTGTAAAAAATACTTTCTGATTTACAAGGTTGCAATGCAAAAGTTTTTTTTTTTTCTGTGAAGCGAAAGCACCTTTTGTAAGTCTGTTTTTTATTCAGAAAGGATGCAATGAATTGATAAAAGATGAAATTGAAAAGTAACAGTATATGGACATTTATAATGTTCCAAAATATTTCTATTTCAAATAAATGCTGTTATTTTTTTAACTCTCTATTCATCAAAGAATGTATGTATCACAAAGTGTAAAAACATTACTGTTTTCTCAAATATGCAGTACAGGCGTTTTCAACAATGAAAATAATAATAAATGTTCACGGAGCTGGTTGAGATTATGTACAGTTATTAAATATTATTACTATTATACATAAATATGTATAATACATAAAATATAAATATATTAAATAAATTGTTATTCACATTATTATTAGCCCCCCTATAACAAATACATTTCCTAATACCTTTTTTTAATAAAAAAAAAAAAAAATTATGTCAGCAGAAATTGAACCTCAGTTTCAGAAATTATGTCTCAAGTTCAGTCTTGATCCCATCAAACAGCAGAAACAGCATCAAACGGGCAATTTAAATTGTAGAATCTCTCATATGTTTTAGACAAACACCAGCAGAGATGTGATTTGATAATTACTGCAACAAAAGCATTCATCTGTCCCCACATTTATGAAGTGCATGTACAATTGTTATCTCATACACCGCTTCTCTCATCTCTGTCATGGACAATTGTTACTCTCAGATTTGTATAAGGCTCTGGGCAAATCCAGAGTTGTTCCATATTTTCCTGTTCAAGTGTCATGAACAAAAAGGGCTGAAACAAATACAGTTGCCTACTTCTCAGGAACTAGCCTTTACTTCTGATTGGTGTTTGTATAAGACACTTTGCTTTTGTAAGGTTTGCTGATATGCAAAGAAATTACTTTCTGTTCCAAATGAATCACCCAAACTGGAATACAATCAAATAATCATGAGAATTAGAAAAGACAGTTGGTGGCATCAGAGATAACCTAAATGGGTCAAAGCAGTGGTGTCAATATTTATTTCAGTTTTATTTTTAATAAAAGAAAATGTCAGAATTGTTCATAGTGATATTATATAGTATTTCAAACCATGAATCCCAAACATGCAGTAATGCAGAGAATTAGACATAAAATTGTAGAATGACGCCATCTACAGGTATAAGCACAATTGCACAGTATGTTTTATATATTGTAAACAGTAGGAATCTTATTGATCTGAATATGAATCTGTCTGAAATTTCACTTTCACTTTCACTTTCATACAGCTTTCAATAAGGTGTTGGCAAAACAAAACGGCTGTTAACAACCAAGATACTTCTAAAATATTTAATTTTAAATATCTTATATACTTGCAAATCACAAGAAAAGAAATGTCTAATTACACGATAAAAAAAATAAAAACGACAAATAAAAGGCTCATTCAAATAATCACAATATTTTATATAATAAATCACAAATGTTGCATTTTATATTACACAAATATTTGCCACTTTTCAATATATTGCCCACTCCTATTTACTCCACTGTAAAAAGAAAAAAAAGATTGACACTGTAGGCCCAGAGATGCACCATATAATTTACACAAAACTGGATATTTTGAGATTGTTCATTGGTGCATCTATAGTTCATAGGCAATATAGCTGGCCTAAAAGTTTATTCCTACCAAATCACCAATTAATCATGAATGTTAAGCAAGTAATTGATTGATAATGAGTATCAACCATCCCTATTGTGTATTACATTCTCAGGTCAGAATCTGATAGAGGACCAAGTGAGGACATTTCTGAACCTTTTCCAGGTCCATCTGGAATAGATTCATCACGAGTTGGAATCACACAGAATCAGGTCATCACCTGGCTCAGGTACATTTAGAACTAATTTCTTGTTCCATGTTTAAAAAAATATTTTGTATTTTGAGCTGATTGTCTTAACGCTGCACTTGAATGCATTATATTGCCTGCCTGAACTATATGTCCAGTGTCTGCAGTACACATCATGTATCAATGTGGATTTTCACATTACTTAAATGCTCACATACAGGTGCTGGTCATAAATTCCATTCAAAAAGTGAAAGTTGTACACTCACCTAAAGGATTATTAGGAACACCTGTTAAATTTATCATTAATGCAATTATCTAATCAACCAATCACATGGCAGTTGCTTCAATGCATTTAGGGGTGTGGTCCTGGTCAAGACAATCTCCTGAACTCCAAACTGAATGTCAGAATGGGAAGGAAAGGTGATTTAAGCAATTTTGAGCGTGGCATGGTTGTTGGGGCCAGACGGGCCGGTCTGCGTATTTCACAATCTGCTCAGTTACTGGGATTTTCACGCACAACCATTTCTAGGGTTTACAAAGAATGGTGTGAAAAGGGAAAATCCTCCTGTGGGCGAAAATGCCTTGTTGATGCTAGAGGTCAGAGGAGATGATTCAAGCTGATAGAAGAGCAACTTTGACTGAAATAACCACTCGTTACAACCAAGGTATGCAGCAAAGCATTTGTGAAACCACAACACGCACAACCTTGAGGCGGATGGGCTACAACAGCAGAAGACCCCACCGGGTATGACTCATCTCCACTACAAAGAGGCTACAATTTGCACAAGCTCATCAAAATTGGACAGTTGAAGACTGGAAAAATGTTTGATGAGTCTCAATTTCTGTTGAGACATTCAGATGGTAGGGTCAAAATTTGGCGTAAACAGAATGAGATCCATCATGCCTTGTTACCACTGTGCAGGCTGGTGGTGGTGTAATGGTGTGGGGGATGTTTTCTTGGCACACTTTAGGCCCCTTAGTGCCAATTGGGCATCGTTTAAATGCCACGGCCTACCTGAGTATTGTTTCTGACCATGTCCATCCCTTTATGACCACCATGTACCCATCCTCTGATGGCTACTTCCAGCAGGATAATGCATCATGTCACAAAGCTTGAATCATTTCAAATTGGTTTCTTGAACATGACAATGAGTTCACTGTATTAAAATGGCCCCCACAGTCACCAGATCTCAACCCAATAGAGCATCTTTGGGATGTGGTGGAACGGGAGCTTCGTGCCCTGGATGTGCATCTCACAAATCTCCATCAACTGCAAGATGCTATCCTATCAGTATGGGCCAACATTTCTAAAGAATGCTTTCAGCACCTTGTTGAATCAATGCCACATAGAATTAAGGCAGTTGTGAAGGCAAAAGGGGGTCAAACACATTATTAGTATGGTGTTCCTAATAATCCTTTAGGTGAGTTTATATTATATTCATTCATTACACACAGACTGATATATTTCAAATAATTTTGATGATTATAACTGACAACTTAGGAAAATCATAAATTCAGTATCTCAGAAAATTCGAATATTACTTAAGACCAATACAAAGAAAGGATTTTTAGAAATCTTGGCCAACTGAAAAGTATGAACACGAAAAGTATGAGCATGTACAACACTCAATACTTAGTTGGGGCTCCTTTTGCCTGAATTACTGCACCAATGCAGTGTGGCATGGAGTCGATCAGTCTGTGGCACTGCTCAGGTGTTATGAGAGTCCAGGTTGCCCTGATAGTGGCCTTCAGATCTTCTGCATGGTTGGGTCTGGCATATCGCAACTTCCTCTTCACATAGATTTTCTATGGGATTAAGGTCAGGCGAGTTTGCTGGCCAATTGAGAACAGGAATACCATGGTCCTTAAACAAGGTACTGGTTGCTTTGGCACTGTGTGCAGGTGCCAAGTCCTTATGGAAAATGAAATCTGCATCTCCATAAAATTGGTCAGCAGCAGGAAGCATGAAGTTCTCTAAAACTTCCTGGTATATGGCTGCGTTGACCTTGGACCTCAGAAAACACAGTGGACCAACACCAGCAGGTGACATGGCACCCCAAACCATTACTGACTGTGGAAACTTTACACTGGACCTCAAGCAACATGGATTGTGTGCCTCTCCTCTCTTCCTCCAGACTCTGGGACACTGATTTCCAAAGGAAATGCAAAATTTACTTTCATCAGAGAACATAATTTTGGACCACTCAGCAGCAGTCCAGTCCTTTTTGTCTTTAGACCAGGCGAGACACTTCTAACACTGTCTGTTGTTCAAAAGTTGGCTTGACACAAGGAATGCGACAGCTGAAACCCATGTCTTGCATACGTCTGTGCGTAGTGGTTCTTGAAGCACTGACTCCGAACGGAAGTCCACTGTTTATGAATCTCCCCCACATTTTTGAATGGGTTTTGTTTCACAATCCTTTCCAGGGTGCGGTTATCCCTATTGCTTGTACACTTTTTTTACCACATCTTTTCCTTTCCTTCGCCTCTCTGTTAATGTGCTTGGACACAGAGCTCTGTGAACAGCCAACCTCTTTTGCAATGACCTTTTGTGTCTTGCCCTCCTTGTGCAAGGTGTCAATGGTAATCTTTTGGACAACAATCAAGTCAGCAGTCTTCCTTATGATTGTGTAGCCTACAGAACTAGACCATTTAAAGGACTTTGCAGGTGTTTTGAGTTAATTAGCTGAATAGAGTGTGGCAGCAGGTGTCTTCAATATTGAACCTTTCACAATATTAAAATTTTCTGAGATACCGAATTTGGGATTGTCCTTAGTTGTCAGTTGTAATCATCAAAATTAAAATGAATAAACATTTGAAATATATCAGTCTGTGTGTAATGAATGAATTTAATACAAGTTTCACTTTTTGAACGGAATTAGTGAAATAAATCATTTTTTTGATGATATTCTAATTATATGACCAGCACCTGCAGTCAAACATTGTTTTTTATACTGGAACTTCTTATGTTCTCCATCTTTTAAACTGCAGGTCGCCATCAAAATGGTTCCTGAATGTCCAATAAATGACGATTACTAAGTTTCTTACAATGTTGTCTTACATACATATATATATATTATATAGATATAGATGTTTTATTTGATGCAATAAAACAGGGGGTGTGACATCATGATTGACAGCTGAGATTGACAGCTTCTCTGAGTGAAGTAGTCACGGAGGCACTAACAGAGTTTCTTCGAGATATGACTATGTGTTCAGTAGTTACCTTATTTTAACAAGGCTTCAATTAAACTACAATCAGCAGACATAAAAATTGGAGCAGTTCAGGCAGATTAAAAAAGTTCTGGTTAAAAAAGTCCACATTAAAGGTTTTCATGGTGTCCATTGCTGCTTACCACACATCTGTCAGTGTTGAGTCTTTATGGAGACACCATTTAGTGTCCCGTTTCAGGAACAGTAGGGCTGAGGCCTGCATGTCATGCATGAGTTCCGGCCTGGGACTAGGCTGTTGTATTAAAGGGTTTGTCTATGGCACCCTTTGAGCCTATTGAGTCAACTTCGGAGACATTTCAGATGCTCAAGATGGCAGTCTTATTGGCAATCACTTTGCTTAGGAGTAGGAGATCCTCCTGCTTAGAGTTTCCCATCATGGTCAAAGCTTTACTTTACCCTAAACTGGGTTATGTTCTTAAAGTGCCTAATAATGTAGCATGCTACATTGTTTTGCAAACTTTTAGGCCTCCTCCTTTTCAGACGGCAGACCCAGATAAATGATATAAATATATATACAGTATATGTTGCATGTCACGCCTGTCCCGGACTCCATTCCCCAGAATCCTCCCTGCCTCACACCTGTTTGCACTCCCTCATCAGCTTTTCCGCTCTCCCTGGATTCCCTGCACCTGGTCCTCTTCGTTAGCACTCCCTTTATACTGTTCACACTACCCAGCACTCATTGTCCGTTCTATGTTATGTTACCTGTGTTTCTGAATGCATTACTACTTATGTTTTATTTGAAGTCTGCTTCCTGGTTTTCCTCGCCTGCCTGCCTGATTGTAACAATATACATGCAAATATGCTTCCTTGGAAGCTTCCTTGGAGACTTGGAAGCCTGGAGCAGAATCCAGGAGATTTGGGACAGGAACAAGAAAGCCTGGAGCGGAATACAGGAGACTCGGAGAGGAGACAAGGAAGCCTGAAGCGGAATCGAGGAGACTTGGGGCCGGAAAATGCAAATGCAAACTCCTCCGCTCCTTCTAGGATTCCTGGAGTCCATCCCACCTTGGCCCAGGGATACGGCACTGGCACTTCCATCCGCTCCGGGTCTTCCAACGGTCCTTCCACACTGCCTGATCTCTGCAGAACCGCTAGATCTCTCGGTGGCGAGGGCTCTTCGACAGCATGTCCCTCCTTCCTCCCGGGTTTTTGGCACCAATGTATCAACAGTTCTAAGTTCAGGGAAGGAGGCGGGAACCGGCGAACATTCAACAACTTTTAATAAGTAAATAAACAAACTGAAAGTAAAACGCAGGCAGCCCTTCGACTGCCACACACACATAATAAAACATAAACAAAACACAACATTAAGTCCAGGGCTGGTCCTCTCTCGTCCTTCACTGGTGCCGCTCGTCCTTGTATGCCTCAGAGCTCCCTCATGAGAGGACTCGAGACCTCGCAGGTAATGCTCATTCTCAGTCATACACTGGTCTTGCTCGCTCCTCCCATGTCTCTCGCTCATCCACCTCGCCACATCAGCTTGCATTTTAAAATATATGAATATAAACATTTTATTTTACAATATTACTGTTGTAACTGATTTTTTTAAATCAAATACATGCAGCTTTGGTGAGCAGAAGAGACTCAAAAACATAAAACCTACCAACCCCAAGATCTTACTGAAGTTCCCCCCTTACAATATAAAGTTGTGATATTAGAGAGACAATATTTTCATGAGTCAACAATATTATTTAATATATAATTGTTTAATTATATCATCCAAACAACCTTTCATCAATCGCAGTGATAAATTACATGTTAATGTCTTATGGTTGCCTGGTACATTTTGTTAACTTCCTCATTAGAGTTCACAAGAATGATTCACACGCCACATCTTAGATAATATCTTATTATTGATGTACTGCATAATTTGCCTTTCATATCCGTAACAAAGACACTACATGAGATGTATATACAGCATGTTCAGATACACATCCAATACTCAGTGACCTCAAAGGTAGAATGGGGCATATTCTTGAGATGTTCTTCTGTTAACAATGAAAACAATAGTTCACACATAGAAATTCATGTGCCCATCTCAGTGTTGTGCAACTGGAAGGCTGATGCTGATGGCATGGTGAGAAACACCATAGTCCATTTATAGATCAGTTCATAAAACGAAAGATAAAACAAGACAAATGACGATATTCACCACTTCCAAGAAACACTCAAAAGGAATATCAAACGGCAACATTTGATGTGTTCAGTCACAGATATGCTCTGAGAATGATCATGCTAACAAATGTTACCACATAGTCAGCATTTCTTTAAACAGAAAGAAGCAGTTAAGCTATTTCTCAGATTGTAGTGTCTTAGTTCACTTTAGCTGTGCAACAAATGCTATTTTACTCAAACCCATGCCTGAAAAGAGCATTTTACGACACTCAAGCGTGGACTTTATCAGGCAAACATTGGGTGTTTGCAAGGCAGCACTGTAACAAACTTCTCTTTTTATTTTTATTTTCTGATGGGTAAATCACAGCATTCGGAGTTAGATATTTACTAATATTCACCGTTATCTATGGCAACACCTCATATTGAGTGCTCATTTGGGTAACCAAAAATGCACTAAATTTTTATCACACCGTGGATGTGCTCTCTTGTTTCACACAAACGCAGCTAGTTATCGATAGCAGTGAAAATTGTTTGATAGTAGTGAGAATTTCAGTTCTAGTTGCAATATTGTTACAGTTTGTATCTTGTTGTGAGATTGTTAAGTTCTGTATTGTAATGGACTATGTTTTCTTAGAAGAAGCTACAGGATAATATAAGGGGCAATTTATCAAATAATATTCAAATAAATAATCAAATTTATTTCATGAAAAAGTTTCTTTATTATAGCTGTGAAAAAGTGGGATAATGTACAGTTAGCTATTTATTATCACACAATTATGAAAATTATGATGTCTGGCTGACTATATATTACCCTTACTTGCTTTACAGAATCAAAATATTAATGTTTGAAAACTAATGTTTGCCTGACAGTGATTTGTGTAGTATTTTATTTTCTGCATTAGGCATTCTGCATCCTGATTGGCTTGTTCTTGCCATCTATTTAACATTAAATACCTTAGTTAGGATAATATAAAGGCAAATTTATTTTTGATCTGAATTTAAAAAAAGGCTATGAAATGAAAAAAGTTGTCTTTCCAAATGTCTTGAATATATATATATATATATATATATATATATATATATATATATATATATATATATATATATATATATATATATATATATATATATATATATATATATATATATATATACATTGTATGCTTTAACGGCTGAATAATCAGCACTTAAGCATTAAACAGACTTTGTAAGCCTCACTTCATCTTTTTGAATTGTGTCAAATTAAATATAGATCCATTATTGTTATGCCTAAAATATACTTATAGGCTTATTTGCGTTGTTTTTAAAAAATATATATTTTTGGAAAAAATGAAATGAATGAACCTCAGGCTGAAGGAAATGCAAATTCACGCCTGTACTGTAGAGGGCGCAGCTCAAACAAACCTTTTGGATTAGGGAAGGATGCAGTCAATAAAGGGTGGGGAGGTGGTCGTGGTGACGTAGTTACACGTTACTAAATGTACTTGCTGTAGTAATACCAGTAATTACAAGTAACTAAACCAAACCCTTACCGTAACTTTATAGTAAGTACATGTAGTTAATTAATTTTAGTCAGTATTTCTTAGAGTAAGTACAATGTAACATCAACTTAAAATAAAGTGTAACAAAAAAGTAACTTGTGTTCCCTTTCAAGGGAACTCCCGTTGCATCGAATGACGCTATGGGAACGCTTGCGTGATGATGTCATGAAGCACATGTGAAATCAGTCCAATAGGGTACGGCGACGTCAGAGGCGGTGTCGTCACGGACCAGGAAGTATAAAGCCTGCCCAAACAAAGCCGCGCTAGCTTCTGTGTCTTCAGTAGCGCTCTTTGTGTGGTCTGTTCAAAGCGGTTTTCAGTGTTTTTCCTAGTTCAGTAAAGTAACTCTAAAAACAAACACTATGGCGACTCAGCAACAGTTTAGAAGATGTGTGCACCCCTGCCCTCGGTTAATCACGGGAGGGGACACACATGTTCTTTGTGTGGCATGTTTGGGAGAGGAGCATGCACGGTCAGCGCTCGAGAGCGGTGGCTGTGAGCAATGTGAAGTGCTTCCCTTGCAAACGCTCCGATCCCGCCTGGCATTCTTTCGCGAGGTGGCGAGATCGTGGGAGAAACCGGTTTCATATAGAGTTTAAAATGCACAAACATCACAGTATTCCTCTATTATGAATTATAAGGACCATGGTTATGGGGAGATGCCTAAGATTGAAGATACACTAGCCAGTTATCTTTCCCCCGAGTCAGCATCTTCCCTAAAAGCCCCTGCGTTACCCACTAAGCCTGTTAGAACCACATCAACACTAGTGGGTAAGGCTTACTCAGTGGCTGGTCAGGCTGCGGCATGTCTCCACACCATGTCGCTGTTACAAGCATACCAGGCTGAGCTGTTGGGAGATGAGGGCGGAGGGATTGGACCCGATGTAGTATGTGAACTGCGTAGGGCCACAGATTTGTCTCTCAGGGCTGCCAAGGAGACGGCTAAATCCATCGGCCGCTCTATGGCAGCCTTGGTAGCTACTGAGAGACATCTCTGGTTAAATTTGAGTTCTATTAAGGAGAAGGAGAAGAATTTCCTTATGGATGCACCGCTTTCTTCCTCGGGTCTGTTCGGCGACGCCGTTAATTCGGTCGTCGATTGATACCAGGAGGCATCTAAGCAGGCGGTTGCATTCCAAAAGCTCCTCCCCCGCCGCTCACATATCCCCGGGGCTGCTGCCAGAGAGCAGCCTCAAACATCCAGTAAAGCCAGTTCGTCACATCGTGCCACTCAAAAACAGAGTGTGGCTTCCCGTGCTCCCCCGCAGAGGGGCTGGGGACAGGGGAAGCACAATCTGCCGCAGCCTTCGAGGGATAAAACGAATCTGAGGACCGTTATTATTTCCAAGAAGGCTGCGGGGAAGAGGTCCTGACGCCTGAGGGGTCAGGCCTTTGAGGGCAGTCCCCTCCAAAGAGAAGCAGTACACACCTCATTATACGGTGCCTGCCTCCCTTCGGTGCCCTCAGGGGACCGTTCTGCCAACCCTGCCACCTCAGGTGTTACAGGGCGCAGTGGTCTCCAGCGAGCAAAAATCTCGGGGTCCACCCGGAAATGTAGTGGTCCTGGGATGCTCGCTCCCTCCAAGGAGGGTCCTAGAGCAGTCAGTTCAGCTGTTCCCTGCTGGTTCGCCGTTACAGGGCGCTGGACTGACAGCGCAACAAAAACCAGAAACCATTCTCGAGAGGATGGTACCGTTAGGGAAATTTTCGGCAGCGTGGAAACTACTGCCGAATGTTTCTCAATGGGTCCTGCACATTATACAAAAAGGGTATCAAATTCAGTTCGGGTCTCGCCTGCCCAGATCTATGGGGATCCTGCCTACAGTGGTGGGCCCCGAGCAGGTTCTGGTAATGGAACAAGAGGTGAAAGCTCTGTTGGAGAAAGGGGCCATAGAACATGTACCTCACTCAGACAGGGAGACCGGATTTTTCAGCCGGTATTTCATAGTTCCGAAGAAGGATGGGGGGTTGCGTCCCATTTTGGATCTTCGGCTGCTGAACGAGGCGGTCATGCGGTTGAAGTTCAAAATGTTGACACTGAGACAAATCGTGCCACAAATCAGGTCCGAGGACTGGTTTGTCACGATAGACCTCAAAGATGCATACTTCCATATATCCATCCTTCCATATCACAGGAAGTTCCTGAGGTTTGCTTTCGGGGGAGAAGCATACCAATACAGAGTTCTTCCATTCGGTCTAGCTTTATCGCCCCGCACCTTTACGAAATGCATGGATGCAGCTCTGGCGCCCATGCGCCTACAAGGGATTCGCATCTTGAACTACATCGACGATTGGTTGATTTTAGCTCAGTCGCATCAGTTAGCGGTTCGGCATCGAGATGTCGTTCTCGCGCACATGAGGGAGTTGGGGTTACGGCTGAATGCCAAAAAGAGTGTTCTCTCTCCCTTACAGAGAACGACTTTTCTAGGCGTGGTATGGGATTCAGGCGCGCCTGTCTCCGGCACGCATAGAATCTATCCTTTCTACAGTCAAGAGAATAAAGCTAGGCCAGTCACTCACTGTGAAACATTTTCAAAGAATATTGGGCTTGATGGCAGCGGCATCCAACGTGATTACTTTTGGACTGCTGTACATGAGACCCCTACAGTGGTGGCTCAGGACCAAAGGGTTTTCCCCGAGGGGCAATCCTTTTCGGATGATCAGGGTCACGCGGCGCTGCCTACGTGCTCTGGCTATGTGGAAAAAACTATGGTTCCTGTCCCAGGGTCCCGTGTTGGGGGCGTTTGGTCGTCGCAAAATGCTAACGACAGATGCTTCCCTCACGGGCTGGGGAGCGATCCTAGATGGCCGCTCGGCTCAAGGTCTGTGGAGAGACCATCATCTCTCATGGCATATCAACCGCCTGGATATGATGGCAGTGTTCTTGGCCCTCAAGAACTTCCTCACAGACCTCAGGGGCCATCATGTGTTAGTTCGGTCAGACAACACATCGGTGGTCGCCCAAATAAATCATCAAGGGGGTCTGCGCTCGCGTCAGCTCTGCAAACTGGCACATCAGATCCTCTTGTGGTCCCAGGGGAAGTTTCTTTCTCTCAGAGCAGCTTATATCCCTGGGACCCAGAACATAGGAGCAGACACTCTGTCGAGACAGGGGCTGAGGCCAGGGGAATGGAGGCTCCACCCCGAGGTGGTGGAGCAGATATGGAGGAAGTTTGGCCGGGCACAAGTGGATCTGTTTGCGTCTCGAGAGACGTCTCACTGTCCACTCTGGTTCTCCCTCACACATCCAGCCCCGTTAGGGCTGGATGCTATGGTACAGATGTGGCCGAGACTACATCTGTGCACGCGTTTCCCAGTTGCTCTGCTCCCAGGAGTGCTGGATATAGTTCGCAGGGACCAAGTTCAACTCATTCTGATAGCCCGCGGTGGCCGGGCAGAGTATGGTTCCCAGACATGGTGTCTCTTCTCGACGGGTCGCCGCTACAGTTACCCGTCAGGAGGGACCTTCTGTCGTAAGCGGGGGGTTCCATTCTGCACCCCCAGCCCGAGCTGTGGAACCTGTGGGCCTGGCCCCTGAGGGGGCCCAGCTCATGAGTTCAGGTCTCTCGGCTGAGGTGGTGGAGACCATTCTACAATCCAGGGCTCCATCCACTAGGAAACTTTACAATTTGAAGTGGAAGGTGTTCACATCATGGTGTATTAGTCGCCGGCAGGATCCGGTTAACTGCTCAGTGGGTACAGTACTGGACTTTCTGCAAGAGCGGTTTACTGCAGGGTTGTCCCCGTCCACCCTAAAGGTTTATGTGGCGGCCATTGGTGCTTACCACAGCCTGTTGGGTGGAGAGACTGTGGGTAAAGACCCCTTGGTGTCTCGTTTCCTTCGTGGTAGTTTGAGGCTGAGGCCTGTAGCTCGCACGAGGGTGCCAACATGGGACTTGGCCACGGTCCTGCAGGGCCTGTGGCAGGCTCCCTTCGAACCTCTGGAGGAGGTTCCTGCCAAGTTCTTAACTTTTAAAGCTTTGTTCCTCCTTGCTATCTCATCTTTGAAGAGAATTGGAGATCTTCAAGCTCTTTCTGTTGCTCCCTCATGCTTGGAATTTGCACCGGGTATGGTTAAGGCCTTCCTTCACCCTAGGCCAGGTTACATTCCCAAGGTGCCTACTAATGTAGCTAGATCCATTGTGCTTCAGGCCTTCTGTCCTCCACCATTCATCAATGCGGATCAGGAAAAAAGTAATTTGCTGTGCCCAGTCAGGGCACTCGACGCTTATGTCCACAGAGCTGCCCTGTGGCGTAAGTCCGAGCAATTGTTCGTATGCTTTGGGGCCCCTAGCATAGGGGCATCGGCTTCAAAGCAAAGGATGAGCAAGTGGGTGGTCGAGACCATTTCACTCGCTTATGAGTCAGTCGGTCAGCCCTCACCTTTGGCTGTCCGGTCACACTCTACCAGGAGTATGGCGGCATCTAAGGCCTTTATGTCAGGGGTGGCTCTTCAAGATATTTGTGATGCGGCGGGGTGGTCCTCACCGCACACATTTGTGAGATTCTACGTTTTGGATGTAGGGTCTACCCCAGGGTCCTCGGTGCTCTCATCCTAGTGTGCTTCTTCCACATGGGACAGGCACTGTAACCTCGGTTCCCTGAAGAGGAACGAAGCGTTGCATCGCCCTGCCATACCTCCTACGTGCCTGTCAGAGCGGCTACTTCAGACTTGCGAAGCTAGCGCGGCTTTGTTTGGGCAGACTTTATACTTCCTGGTCCGTGACGTCACCGCCTCTGACATCACCGTACCCTATTGGACTAATTTCACATGTGCTTCATGACATCATCACGCAAGCGTTCCCATAGCGTCATTCGATGCAACTCTCGTTCCCTCTTCAGGGAACCAAGGTTACAGTCGTAACCTAGGCGTTTCTTATTTGAAAAATTAACTCAGATATTTTGTTGTAAATTTAAGTGTTACTTTACTTGTTACTTGAAAAAGTAATTTGATTATGTAACTCACATTACTTGTAATCTTTTACCCACAACACTGCTGTAGACATGCTCTATTTTTCTAACCGTGTACTCTGTATGCTAAGCTCGCACGTGCCTTGACATTTTTGCACTAATGTACAAGGTGGCAACACTGTCTGAAAAATAACCAGAAGAAACAAAAAAAACAACAGTAAACAAACTATTGGAAACAAAAAAAACAACGCTGGTGTTGCCAAGCACTTACGTGAGTAATAGTGAGATAGTGGCTCTGATGCAGCATTTCATTCTCTGAACCAAAGCCTTAGCACTATTATCTTGCTGCCTTGCAAGCACAAGTATTTCAAATATAGCAAACATAGCTAATATCAGTGGTTTTTATATAGCTTTAACATTTTCTGTGTTTTGTTGATAATCTATTGATTCTTAAGAGCATCAGGAAGGTTCATTTAGGAATTTCTGCTAAACGGCATCCTTCCACTTAATAAATTCTCTGCGATTTGATTGGAAGCACTTAACCAAAAGTCTAATTTTCTATGCTGCAGTTTGAAGTTTGGAAATAAAAGCAGCAGTACGTTTGCAATTAAACTTTTCAACAGTCAGCAGCACTTTAAATCGCACTGCAAGTTTCCATCGGTCAGCAGTGCGTCAAAAGAACAGTGACGAACAAAGGAAGTAATGGAAAGGGATCACATTCACACAGGCACATGTACACTAACATACAGAAAAATAAACTCAATATGTGATTAAGGCATTCGACGAAATATTGCATGTAGCCCCAATGTTATATGTCAAGGTCTTTCTGATTTCCAAGCAAACAGATCCCATTTACTCTGCAGATGAATGGAACTCAAATAATGATCTATAATCCAGTCATCTCGGGATATCCCATGTGAATGAAGCAATCCTCTTTGGACACTAAGGGCATATTTGGTTTGGGTATCAGTTTTTCAACACAAGCAAGTATTTCGGGATGATAGGTGAGTTCGCATGTTATGGAGTATCGAGATCAGCAGTCTGAAGATAAATAATTCTTGAGTCAATTGAAAAGTTGATTATGGTTTGTAGAGTAACAGTTTACTCCAGCATAGGACTCTGGGAACCAAAATGGCCGCCCACACAGAGTTCCAAAACCATACAAAAACAACACATTGCCACCTTCAGTGGGTGACAGCGGGAGAAGGAAGTTGCCATGCTGTTCATTTATGTCGTCCTTCACTTCTGCCAATTACTTTGACCTTTGAGGGTATTTTTAAGATGGAAATAGTTTTAGCAGTGGGAGTGGGACCTTCGTTTCTCAGACCCACTCCTGCATGGATCGTTTGCAGTACAATATGTGGCGCTGCGTGTCCTTCCTCTTGAAGCGGAACACGGTGTAAAGCAGCACCATCATGCAGAGGGCCAGAACGCAGGGAATGGCAATGGCCACCGCTTTCTCTGCCCCACCACTGCTCTCCAGCTTGAGCACGATATCAACGTCGTCGTCGTGGTCATATTGCGGCGGTTCCTCTTCTTGTGGGGAGCTCCAGTCCCAGTCAGGGTCGGCGGGCAAACCGTCGCAGCCCATAAAATCCCGCAGGATAGATCTAGGATAGCCTGACTCTACTCTCAGCCGCTGGTTGTTGAACTTCCAATACTCCTTGCCCTTGTAGAAGTATGTGTATCCTTAGGGAAGAAGGAAGACAGCTCATATTGAACCACACATAATGAAAAACATAACCATATGTTATTCTTAGAAATTTCAACCAATACAATCATTCCGTGTACAATGATTTTCAGGTAATTAGAAGTCAATTATTTGTCACTATAATTTATTATAATATTATATACAACAGTTAATTCCTGGTTCCTGATTCTGATAGCCTTTTACAGCCTTGCAATATTTTTGTATCACTCTTGTGGTGCTTGTGGCACCTGTCATGGCGGTTCACCATAGCAAATCCACCATATTTAAAAAAAATACTACTGTTGTTGTTGTCACGAACATTTTGTTTTAAGAGTTTTTTAGGCAATAATGTAGTTATTTAGACCTTAAATATGTGATTATATACGTATATAAACAGAGCCTTTTTTTACAGTTTGTTTAGATGCTTGTTTTGATGCTGGCTCTAATGTAGATAGTATTCAAATATGAGGTATAGGCTTAATTTTTTAGAGTATATCAAGCAGGCAATCTTTGGTCTTATTAATCTATTACTTGTTCCAGAGCAAATTGATTTGGCTAAGGGCAAAGTTAAGTTTCATAACTTTATATTTTTATTTAACTGAAATCCTGTTCTATACAGTGGGTACGGAAAGTATTCAGACCCCCTTACATTTTTCACTCTTTGTTATAGTGCAGCCATTTGCTAAAACCATTTAAGTTAATTTTTTTTCTCATTAATGTACACACAGCACGCCATATTGACAGAAAAACACAGAATTGTTGACATTTTTGACACAATTGACAGATTTATTAAAAAAGAAAACCAGAAATATCACATGGTCCTAAGTATTCAGACCCTTTGCTGTGACACTCATATATTTAACTGTGCTGTCCATTTCTTCTGATCATCATTGAGACGGTTCTTCACCTTCATTTGAGTCCAGCTGTGTTTGATTATACTGATTGGACTTGATTAGGAAAGCCACACACCTGTCTATATAAGACCTCACAGTCACAGTGCATGTCAGAGCAAATGAGAATCATGAGGTCAAAGGAACTGCCTGAATAGCTCAGAGACAGAATTGTGGCAAGGCACAGATCTGGCCATGGTTACAAAAAAATGTCTGCTACACTTAATGTTCCTAAGAGCACAGTGGCCTCCATAATCCTTAAATGGAAGACGTTTGGGACGATCAGAAACTTTCCTAGAGCTGGCTGTCCGGCCAAACTGAGCTATCGGGGGATAAGAGCCTAGGTGAGAGATGTAAAGAAGAACCCAAAGATCACTGTGGCTAAGCTCGAGAGATGCAGTCGGGAGATGGGAGAAAGTTGTAGAAAGTCAACCATCACTGCAGCCCTCCACCAGTCGGGGCTTTATGGCAGAGTGGCCCGACGGAAGCCTCTCCTCAGTGCAAGACACATGAAAGCCCACATGGAGTTAGCTAAGTTGGTGAGAAATAAGATTCTCTGGTCTGATGAGACCAAGATATAACTTTTTGGCCTTATTTATAAGCGGCATTTGTGGGAAAAACCAGGCACTGCTCATCACCTGTCCAACACAGTCCCAACAGTGAAGCATGGTGGGGGCAGCATCATGCTGTGAGGGTGTTTTTCAGCTGCAGGGACAGGACAACTGGTTGCAATCGAGGGAAAGATGAATATGGCCAAGTACAGGGACATCCTGGATGCAAACCTTCTCCAGATTGCTCAAGACCTCAGACTGGGCCGAAGGTTCACCTTCCAACAAGACAATGACCCTAAGCACACAGCTAAAATAACGAAGGAGTGGCTTCACAACAACTCTGTGACTGTTCTTGAATGGCCAAGCCAGAGCCCTGACTTAAACCCAATTGAGCATTTCTGGAGAGACCTGAAAATAGCTGTCCAACAACGTTTACCATACAACCTGACAAAACTGGAGAGGATCTGCAAGGATAGGGTGACCAAACGTCCTGTTTTCCCAGGACAGGTCCTGTTTTCAAGTCCTGTCCTGGCCGTCCTGGCTGTTTTTTAGAAAGTGATAAAAATGTCCTGGTTTTCATAATTTTCTATTGGGCCATTAAATTGACCGGCACACAAGTATCAGTTGCAGCGTCGGCGCTCCTACTACGCACATGATACATTCGCTTTGCGTTAAAATAACCCGCCCAGCCACCCACTCATGTGTAAATACTAAATACTACAGACCCTTTGCTCTGTACTAAATACTGAGCAAAGGGTCTGAATATTTTGGACCATGTGATATTTCATTCTCTGATATATATATATATTGATATATTATTCTTTTTTTAATAAATCTACAAAAAAGTCAACAATTCTGTGTTTTTCTGTCAATATGGGGTGCTGTGTGTACATTAATGAGAAAAAAATGAACTTAAATGATTTTAGCAAATGGCTGCAATATAACAAAGAGTGAAAAATGTAAGGGGGTCTGAATACTTTCCGTACCCACTATAACTAGCACTGCTTTTGCACTTTTGACTGAACTTGCTTGTGTTTATTTATACTGTACAAACTTCTTATATGTTTATAATGGCTAATATTGTTTATTTAAATACTATTTTTCAATAAACAATATAACAATATATTTTTCAATAAACAATATAAGGATATTTAAAGGCTCAGTTTCTTCTAAACAGAAAAAGGAAACAAACACAATGCATGTTATTAAAGCATGTATTAGTTTAATATAAAAGTATTTATAAACTGCTTATTAATGTCTGTTAATGCTTTATAAATGATGAATGAACTATTTACTAATGCTTAACAAATGCTTCATAGCGTGCCTGACAGTTATTATAAAGTGTTACAGAGTTTTTTTTTAGGCAAGAATGTAGTTATTTAGACCTCAAATATGTGACTCATAAATAAACATTGCTGCTGTTTTACAATTTGTTTAGAAGCTTTTGCAGATGCGAGCTCCCACTGAGAACAGCTTCATCTCGGCCAGTCCTTCGGGAATTTGCCGCTGGCTTTCACTATATGTAGATAGTGGTTAAACATGAGATATAATCCCTTTGGGAAATATCAAACCATTCAAAATAAAGTAAAACAAAGGTATAGACTAGGAAAAAGCTACAAAACAATGTTTGAGGGTCCCATTTGGCACTATTGGTTCAATTATGAGGAAGTAGTAGTAGAAGTAGAAGTTATAAATAACCCAAATGCTGCCTAGAACGGGTTGTTCCTCAAAAACTCAAAGAGATTGTTGAGAGAAGCCACAGTGAGGCCAATTATCACGCCGAAGGAGCTCAGAGATCAGGTGAGGACGCAATACTTGCACAGAGTACACACATCATACACAAGTTTTGAGAAACTTATTTTCTTCTGCCAGTTGACACCAACACAAACTCTGAAGCTCAGCACCCCAGAGTGAGCCAATTACTTAAACCCTGCATCTCTGAGGGAGTTCTAAGATGGAAAGAGTTGTATAGCATTTCCAAAAGACAAGTCTACATTCAGGTGGCTCAACAAAATATTTATATGTGGGGTAAGGTGACCAGACTTTGTGGGTACTGTCCCAGTTTTCTTGAACACTGCTTTAGCATGAAGAACTGAACCTGAATGAGAGCAGAGCATTATGGTTATAAGGTCCTACTCACATACCTTGAGACTAGATTACTGTAATGCTTTATTAGCTGGTTGTCCTGCATCCTCAATAAACAAGCTACAGTTAGTCAAAAACGCAGCTGCTAGAGCTCTTACTAGGTCAAGAAAATATGATCATATAACACCAATTTTATCATCTCTACACTGGTTACATTAAGTTCCGTATCAATTACAAAGTATTGCTACTGACCTATAAAGCCCTAAATGGTTTAGCTCCTGTGTATTTAACGGATCTTCAATCGCCCTACAATCCATCGCGCTCTCTATGATCACTAAACTCGAGGCTTCTGGTCATTCCTAGGATATCTAAGTCCACTAAAGGAGGGAGGGCATTTTCACATTTAGCTCCTAAACTCTGGAATAGTCTACCTGATATTGTTCGAGGTTCAGACTCGCTGTCCCAGTTTAAAACTAGATTAAAGACACATCTCTTTAGCCAAGCATTCACATTATAATTACCTTTTATACTACAGTTAAATCGGATCAAAAGCATTAATATTCTGAACAGCAGCTATGCTAATTATTTCCCATGTGCTTTTCTGTTGTTATCTATCTTTTCTGTTGTTATACTAGTGTCCCGAGGTAAATAGTTCGTCAGCTCCAGTTTGTATCCAGCCTCTCATGGAGACTTCAGATGCCCCAACACCTGTGATGAGACGACTCGACGCCTGTGATGAGACGACTCAATAGCAGCTTTGTTATGGCCTGATTGATTAACTTTTTCTAACATTTTTCAATGTACATTTATGAAATACACTTTCTGTAAAGCTGCTTTGAAACAATGTGTATTGTGAAAAGCGCTATACAAATATATTTGAATTGAATTGAATTGAATACTAACTACTCATGGCTGTTTGTATAAAATGTTTAAAAGTTCCACATTCAAGATGCAGTAACTGCCCTCCAGTTAGGGTCAGTTTGACGTGCAATCCTCATAATAATTAATAATTAAAATAATTATTATTGAACTAGGAAATGTCCCCAGCTTTAGAAATCTTAATGTGTGGATTTAGTTTTGCAAGACAAAAATATTTATGTATTTAAAGCATAATCAAACTTTCATCACCTACATAAAAAGTCACAGCTCAGTTTATCTGAGCATGTGTAACCCACCAGGACCATGGCGCCAATAAAAACACAACTATGGCACTTCAAATTATTCAATTTGATTTCCAGTATTATTACAAGGCACTGCACAGTTAGCTGGTATCATTTCGATGTCTTACCATTGGCTTTGTCCACAAAGGCTCCCTGTGGAGAGTCTGGGATGCCTTTCCACACAGTAATAGGTTTTGGATATCCAGGGTCCATGGTCCTCATGTCCTCATTGTACCTCCAATACCTGTAAAAGCAGACAGAGAAAGAAGAATCGGTCTTGGACGTAATGGAACAATCCAGTGGAGGCGGGGTCCGCTGGGTCCCATTGTACTCTAACTGGAAGCTATAAAACTGACCTATCCCCTTTGAAGAAGTATGTTTTGGCCACATCTTCCCACCAAACAGCTGTTTCAATGCTCTGCGTAGGCATTCCATTGCCAAAAAGAGAAATGTCCTGAGGATATGTGGGCTGCAGAGTCGTATCCTTAAACACCCAGAACCGGTTGCCTTCAGAAATACAGAGACATGAAAAAGTGTTTAAAAAATTGCATCTTCTTCTTATAATAATACAAATAATAATTTGAATAATAATTAAACTGTTGACAGTTGACCCTTCACAAAGACCCGTCCCCATTAGTTACTGTTGCTATGTCCGACCAGCCATGGCGCTCTCATGCCACTGCGCTCTCATGCCACAAATCATGTTCTCACGCAGTGAAAAATACATTGCATAAAAACTAAATACACACCATTTTTCAAGTTCAAGTCCACCAACATTGATCTGCTAACTCTCCTGTCTGCTTTGTTTGTTGGGCAAAACGGCAGATTCTGAGTTATGATTGGTCAGATTGCCTGTCAATCAAACTAAGGGTAAATTATGGCTGCTTTATAAAAAAGCTTTCCAGCATGGAATAAAAAAGTAAAAAAAGGTCAGAATTATAGTGTTTAAACTTTCAGTTGTGAGATATAAACTTGGAATTGCGAGACAGAATTGTCAGCTAACTTTTTTCTTTCAAGTTCGAGTTTTTTATCTCACAACTGAGAGTTTAAACACTGTAATTCTGACCTTTTTTCTCCAAATTGTGAAATCACCATTGCAAGTTAAGAAGTCAGAATTGTGAGGTATAAATTCACAATTCTGTCAGATTTTTTTTTCTGACTTTTCTTTTTTTCTCAGAATTATGGGTTATATACTCGCAATTGTGAGTAATAAATTCTAAATTGCGAGGTATAAACTGAACTGAAAAAGTAAAACTGTGTGAAAAACAAATTTAATTAATTAAATAAAAAGTCACAATTACCTTGGCAGAAACAAGCTTCCATAGTTTTAAAGGGATAGTTCACCCAAAAATGAAAATTCTGCCATAATTTACTTGCCCTTAAGTTGTTCCAAACCTGTAGGAGTTTCTTTCTTCTGTTGAATGCAAAATAAGATATTTTGATATATGATGGTAAGATATATGACGGTACCCATTGACTGCCATACTAGGAAAAAAAATACTATGGAGGTCAATGGGGACCAACATTCAAAAAATCTTATTTTGTGTTCACCAGAACATAGAAATTCATGCAGGTTTGGAACAACTGGAGAAAATGATGGCAGAATTTAAATTTTTGGGTGAGCTATCCCTTTAATAGATCCTGAAAACGGAGGCCTCACATATTCATGTCTACATTAAGAATGTAAGATTTAAAAGTCAGAAGGAAAAATGTCTTACCCTTGAAGAAGACAAACTTCCCCTCGCTGTTTTCGTAGACAGCATCGATCTTGGGAGGTAGACCTCTCCAGAAGTAGCTAATTTGCATCGGGTATCCAGGCACCACAGAATTATCTCGCACCCTCCAGAACCACTGATCCTAATAAAAGTGCACTGGAGTTAGGAAACGCACTATTTATCGGGCATTAAATTATTAGTGAAGCTGTTCAGTGTTTATACCTTAAAGACAAACAGTTCCTGTCGTAGGATTGCCAGAGTGTTGAAACCTCCGTCACAGATGTTGGGTTTGGAGTTGGGATGGGCTGGTTTGGACTTCTGCGGAGGGCGATGAGGGCGACCCTGGCGGTCATGCTTTCGAGGGTCAGTTGGTGGGTGCAGGCGGGGAGGCGTAGCAGTTGTGAGCAATCGTGTTGGCTGAGGGTTTTTGTCTGGAGGACCTGCAGAAGTAATGAAGAATTCAAATAAATAATAAATGGTAAACAATAAGCTTTCAATACATCGAAATCGCCCCCTATATACTCATTCATTATTCCCTACATTACTCCACTAATATAGTCCACTTGTGAGAGTAAATGAAAATGGACATTAAGTGCACCGGAAGGGCTGCATAGTTTCTGCAAGCTGTTTAATAATTATTTGAAACGTAGAAAACTAGCGACACCAGTATTAATGAAAAGATTTCCCTTAAACTCTGTCATGGAAACTAGTATGTATAAACCGTAATTAAACAATTTCATAAATTAAAAAAGGAATGTATTCCTGTGTGATATTACACTGTAGCCTCATTGGACCAGCAGTTAGTGAAATGGATGGATGATTCAGCTGTGGGCACCATCTTCTGGCGAAACGTGGGAATTAATTTGGCATGACCTTCACAATGCATTATGTTGTATATTCGTTATTGCGGTGCATTGTGGAATTGAATGAGTGCACTCAATAACATCCTTTATGGTTTCAGACACCACTACCAATTGCTGTCCCCTAAAACAATGCCCTGTTTAAGGGCAATATTTCAGACACAGCCATTGTTTTAAAAAAAAGTTTGTGCGACGAGCAGGTGGGGCCGAGAGCTGTGGGAGCGGAGCCAGTATTAAAAAAAGGTCACCTGTGCTTAGTGTGCTACACACAGGTCTCGAGTCCCATGGACGAGCTCAATTAAAGAATGAGTGACGACAGCGAAGGTCGAGATAGGACCAGACCTGGGCCATTATTTTTTTGTTTTATTATATTTTATATATATGCCTTGCCTGGTCAAATTTCAGATATTTTAATAGACTTATTGACCTTGACAGAGTCATGGGGGTCTGCAAAAGCTGTGATATCATTATTTTGGATTTTCCCAAATAATAACAAGTTTGTTAAAGTTTTTGTTAAAATTTGTTAAAATTTGTTGACAATTTGTTACAATTTTGTTACAATTTTGTTACAATTTTGTTACAATTTTATTTTCATTAATACATAAGGTTTTCCTTTCAATTATTTCTTTCTTTTTAATATTTTTCCTCAGTATGACATCAGAATGGTGAAACATGCTTATCATAGAAAAGGTATGTCTTTGTTTGTATAAATTCCTTTATTAATATTTCTTTGAATAAATCAATATTTCACAAATACGGAATAATTGTCATTGTCCCTTATTTACCATGTTTCCATAATAACCGGGGCAACAAGATATAGCTCAGCTTTATTGTTGTCCATTTTACCATCGGCAAAGTCAAAGTTCTTATATTGCTTGCTTAGAAAGATAATTTCATTTCATTTTTAGGGGTAGAGTTTTATTCAAATCCTTAACCCTAAGTATGACCAATATTATGGTTTTTGTTGTTGCTGTTTTACATTCGCTAGGACTTAAGTATTGAGAAAAGTGTCCTAGCAATTGTAAAATAATAGTAATAGTTTTGTAGAAACTAGTGGATCATGGTAAAGGAGGTTTAAACGCACCATATATTTTCTGGATGCCCTGGAGATCATCATGAGGCAGTTTGAAGCTCTCGGTGTCCATATACTGATAGAATGGAGCCATTATAGCCGTAGGATCATTAGAGTGTTCCAGTCCCAAAGCATGACCAAGCTCATGGACTGCCACAAGGAACAGGTCATTACCTAAGAAGTACAAAACAACAGTGAAAATACAACACACAGGATTTGCTTTGTTTATTTTTGTCGTGTTTGTGTTCTTATTTATGAAAAGCATCTGGCATTATGACTCACTACTCAAGTGCTACCTGAGATCCATCTTAATGTTGTAATGTGCAAGTGTACGGTGAGTGGACATGACACAGACGGTAGCTTCGAGAAACAGAATGTAAAACAGATCCCACATTGCTTTGTATCATACAACAAAACTGGAAATATCTTACATCCTCAACTAATAATGAATGAAAATGTTATGCAAGATATCCTTCTCAGTAAAAGTAATGTCTTGAATGTTCACTTGTAGTGTAGTCACATATTAAAAGTATATTAAAAAAACAAGGCTTTTTAAGTATATTTAAAGAAACACACTTTGTAATAATATCAAACATTTATGCTAAAGTACACTATTGTTGATGTGTTGCCTAACAT
This sequence comes from Gobiocypris rarus, assembly GCA_023029165.1. Taxonomy (NCBI): domain Eukaryota; kingdom Metazoa; phylum Chordata; class Actinopteri; order Cypriniformes; family Gobionidae; genus Gobiocypris; species Gobiocypris rarus. The sequence goes on along the minus strand of CM040915.1, from coordinate 28,189,146 downwards.
ACTAAAGTAACATGTAAAGTATTATAATTATAATTTCAACTTTAGTGTGTTTTTCGATATTACATTTATAAGTAAATATATTTTAAATGTACTAAATTACAAATGTGTAATTACAAATACATTTAAATGCATGACACAAGCCTTAACATAAAGAAAACCACACAGTGTTGTCCATATAGACTGTGGTGACTCTAATGAAGCCTGAAACCACGGGAAGCTATTATGCCACGCGCGTGTAAGACTAGAGACGGCAGCCAAACAAACAGCCGAAGAGTGCAGGCGGCAGTAAAAATGCCAGTAGCGAATGTATTTGCAGCCATTCATTACTGTCTCGACTGAGACATTTTGTGAAAGGAGATGAGCATCTTAAAAGCTCTCTTCATCCAGTCGGCCCAGGTAATTAAAGCTGAGTGCCTCTAAGTGCGACTCGCAGTGAAGAGACGGATCTGATTACCTCTCATTTAATGGGCGCAACCGTAACGCAAATTCTACATATCAAACAAAGCTGACACCTGACATGCACACAAACATGAACACGCACACACACAGACTTATTCAGGGAAGAATTGTTTTTGCCTTGTTTTAGCAACTGATTCACTAAAGAAATATGTAAATCATACAATGGCTCAGAAATGTGCTGAACACTATTTGCATGGCACAAGGTTTAGGTGGCCGTTTATGGAAGATGCAGCAGATTTTATCAGGACTGTGCAATTCCACAATTGCTAGAATAGACTCTATAAGTGTCAAAAGTGCGCTTGACTACATCACATGGATATATATACACCGATCAGTCATAACATTATGACCTAATACTCTGTTGGTCCTCCTTTTGCTGAAAAACAGCCCTGACCCGTCGAGGCATGGACTCCATTAGACCCTGAAGGTGCTGTGGTATCTCGCACCAAGATGTTAGCAGCAGATCCTTTAAGTCCTGTAAATTGCAAGGTGGGACCACCATGGATTGGACTTCAGCACATCCCACAAATGCTCGATTGGATTGAGATCTGGGGAATTTGGAGGCCAAGTCAACACCTCAAAACTCGTAGAGGTGAATGCTCCATTTTTGCTTTGTGGCAGGGCGCATTATTCTGCTGAAAGAATACCGTTTCCGTGAAAGGGTGTACACAGTCTACAAAGTGACATCCACATGGATGGCAGGACCCAAGTTTTTCCAGCAGAACATTGCCCAAAGCATCACACTGCCTCCACCGGCATGCCTTCTTCCCATAGTGCATCCTGGTACCACGCAAAAGCACCCAGCTATGAAGCCCCATACGCAACAAACTGTGATGTACTGTGTATTCTGACACCTTTCTATCATAAACCAGCATTAACTTCTTGAGCAATTTGAGCTACAGTAGCTCATCTGTTTGATCGGACCACACAGGCCAGCCTTCGCACCCCACAAACATCAATGAGCCTTGGTCACCCACGACCCTGTCACTGGTTCACCACTATTCCTTCGGTGGACCACTTTTTATAGATACTGACCACTGCAGACTGGGAACACAAGAGCTGCAGTTTTGGAGATGCTCTGACCCAGTCATCACAACTTTGCCCTTGTCAAAATTGTTCAAATCCTTATGCTTATATTTTTCCTGCTTCTAACACATCAACATTGAGGACAAAATGTTCACTTGCTGCCTAATATATCCCACCCACTAACAGGTGCCATGATGAAGAGATAATCAGTGTTATTCACTTCACCTGTAAATGGTCATAATGTTATGCCTGATCGGTGTATGTATAGATATATGACCAACATTTACTGCCATGATCATTAGAACATAGAACATGAGAAACCCATCTTTTCAGTAGATTCCAGTTTACCATTGCCCTGTCAATGACCATAATTATACCTATGTTATAACCTTTATTTTACCAGGAAAAGAAGCACATTGAGATTAAAAATCTCTTTTACACAAGCGTCCTGGCCAAGACTGACAGCAACACATCTCACGTGTGTTTAACAGATCACATTCATCACTCCATACATACATATTTACACACAAACAAGTGAAATAAATAATTAAAAAAAATAAATAAAGTTGAGCTAACTTATTCAATTCAATTCAATTCAAATATATTTGTATAGCGCTTTTCACAATACACATTGTTAATAAAAAAAATGCATTGTCAAGTCAACTAAAAAAAACAAGTTAAGCCAACGTGAAACATAAGTTGCAATAAGAAGAACATATGGCTCAACACCTCAACACACAAATCTCAAACATGGTGATGATCAACAATTTTTATTCGGTAAAAATATGAACGATGAAACATATGACTGCTAAATAACTGTAGCAGCATAAATCAAGCCTGATTTATCTATAAAATAATAGTTAAAGAAAATAATATATTTTTAATAATACTAACCTCACATTTTTTCAAGCTGCAATGCATGCTGGGAACTGGCACAACATCGTTGAATGTACAATTGAACTCAATTTGTAAAGTTGACTCGCTAAATTCTAAACATTGTTTAGTTGCCTTGACAAAAAGTTTTAATTGTAAAAGACTACCTGCTACTAATGTCACAAACAAAATTTTTTAAGTTGACTTTAACTGGAGCGAATTAGTTGTTACCTTAAAAAGTTGTCATAGGTTGCCTTATTATAAGTTGGCTCAGTTTGGGTTTTTTTTTTTAGTTGTCTTGACAATAACTTTTAAGTTCAAAAGATTACCTGGTACTCATTAGATGAACAAAATTATTTAAGTTGATTTTAACTGGAGTGGATTAGTTGCGTAAGTTGAATGCGATAAGTTGCCTTGTATTTTTATGTTAGCTCAACTATGTTATTTTTTTACAGTGAAAGTATTGTTCATGATACCCATGCTGCTATTCATCAACTAATGTTAAAACTTAGAATGTTATTAGTGCTAGCAAATGACAGCCTGTACTGATTGCTTCAGCACATTTATTGTCTGCTTAAGCTGGTTGGAAAATACGACCCTGAGATACCATGCACAGGTGGTGCAGCGGTTTAGGGAATTATCCCCTTAATATTTAAAAAGCTACAAACAGCACAGTTTGTTAAAAACACTAACTGTGTAATTTCAGCATGTAAATTATAGCACTAATTACTTTAAGTGAGTCTTGTTTTGCAGAATTGCTGTTGGTTGTAGCTATTACACATCCTAAAGTAATGTATTTTTCAGTGGTGCTTGTGAAAGTCTCCAGAGGTCATTAACGATTTAGCTGCTCTGTCACATTCGCATTCCTGCTGAAACGGCAACTTTATCTGTTTGTTAATTGTTGAAATTGAAAATGTGGCCTAACCTGCCGTTCTCTCACCATCATGGTTTGGGTTGCCCAGCGTCCAGGGTTCATCTGAATCAAAGTGTGTGTCGCCCCCTATGCCCGGCCCGGGGAAATAAGCATGTGCCAGGAAGCCTCCTTCTCCATCAAAAGGAGAGCTGTCACCATGGAAACCAGAGGCAAAGATGATGGTGATGTCGACGTCGCGTTTGCCGCTCTCCAGAGCGCTGTAGGGCACAGCCTCAAAGCGTAGCGGCGTGACTCCTTGCCATACGTCAAACGCCCGGCGAATGGCCTCATGTGTTTCTCGTGCTCCCACTTTAGGAGTCACATTTTTAATGCTAGAAAAAAAAAACAAAAAAAAACATTATTTAGCAGTGGAGTTGATCACTCCAGCAAAAATTAAGATTTAATTTGGAACAGCATGAGGGTGATTAAATGATTATAGAATTTAGATTTTTGGATGAACTATCCCCTTTAATTTCCAAAAGGATCTAAAAGATATATTTACTCCAACACTGGAAAAATTTTAACTTCCATTTTGCCAGACAAACGTTGACATGACAAAAACAATTAACTGATACATGAGTTAGACATATTTAAGTTGGTTAGTGTAAAGTCTGCCAAAATATCATTTTACATCAGTAATGCGCAATATTATGGAAGCTTGTTTCCACCATGGAATAAAAAAAATAAAAAAGGTAATTGTGACATTTTATCTCTTAATATCGCAATTGCAAGACTTTTTTTTCTTTTTCTTGCGAGCTATAAACTCATTAGTCTCACGTAGCCAGACCTGCAGACTGACAGCAGAAGGTCTGGACTCTATCGCAGCTTTCATTGGTCGAGGACCTCCCAAGACGATATTTGACTGACATGTGATGCAACCAATCAGTTTGTTTTGTTCCCGCGTGCATGTTTATGGCCCACGTGCATCTATAAATTATTCATTCAAGAACGTTGTACAAGTTTACTGCAACAATGGAGCCGTGAACTTCACATACTTAGTTGACCCTGGTAAGCGCTCATTGTCACAGTTGTAAACACAATTGCATTCTTCTTCCACAAAGGAGTTTGGGGTCACCGCATTTGTTTCTAGGTGGACTGTTAAAGAACACAACTCACACGTCTCGTGGATATCCTGTAGAATTCAATCAATCAAATGATGACTTCAAAACTCCTGAAGTGTTTCCAGATAAGTATCCCATACTATGTATCAGACATTCAGCCAACGGTCCGTGGGCTTTGAGACAAAAAACTCATAATTGCTAGAAATAAAGACCAAATTGAGAAATATATATTTGCAATTGTGAGATATAAACTTTTTTTAGAATAAGTACAATTAAATTGCTAGATAATACCACTAACAAGGCTCAAAATAGCCTCAGGGTCCCTACATGCAAACCGAAGCATTGAGAACTTTGTAAGTGAACAAAAAGTTTAATAAGAAGACATTAAATTACGCGTATACAGACAGGAGCCATCTTGGAAAACAGTCTCGACAAGTCGAGCCACGAGCGCTGTGCTAAGTATAAAGTATCTTCTTATTAAACTGTTTGTACTCTTACAAAGTTCTCAATGCTTCGGTTTGCACGTAGGGACCCTCATTATGCTACCGTGTTAGTGTGAGGCTATTTTGAGCCTTGTTAGTGGTATTAACTAGCGATTTAATTGTACTTATTCTGTGCCCCATATACCAGCAGTTATCAGCTAATCTGTTTTTAGAGATAAAACTCTTTACATTCGCTTTTCATGAAAACGCATCCCAGAGAACGATCTACTCGGTAACCATGTGTTAATTACCCCTAGGTTCATTTTTCACCAGAGTTGTCCTTTAAGAGGCCACAGACGCTAGAGGCCACGGTCTTTAGTGTCCTTGTTAGCGTGCCCGGAAAATACACTGATAATGTGTCCCCACTTGAATTTGGTTCATTCACACTGCCAGTAATTTTCTGGAATATGTGCGTGTGTTCACTCACATCCCGGGAAGACATGTGACATTGACATGATGTGTAATGTCTCCGCAGCATCTTAAGTTTGCTTATAATCTGCGATTTCTCTTTCTCGAGAAACCACACTCGTGCATTTTTTGATCATCGATCATAAACTAGAGGAGTCTATCATAAACTTGCGGTTTAGGCTGGTGAACGATCTTAGCTTAAGTGTCATCACTACACCCCCTGCCTTTTGTTCACGCAGGCTGCGTTCTGGGACTGATCCCGGCAATGTTACTAGGTCCCCATCCCGGGACGTGTTTGTACAGAAGGCAGTCTAGCAATTGTATGGCAATTTTCTGGGATCAACGCACTATGTGAAAGGGGCTTTATTGTTAATCAAACAACAAAAGAAATAATTCACTGCTCTTCACTGAATAACTTTACCAACTAATAAGAATCAATGTATATGTAATTCATATTGTGAAGACTACAGTGTTTTATTTATTTATCTATTTATTTTTTATTTTTACATTTGATTACATTTCTACATTACTATTTCTGTATAGGTATTAGGCTATTATTAGTAGGCCTAGAATGATACATTTATTAATTTGTACCTTTTTTCTGTTGTTCTTTTTTATTGTATTACTGACTGTTTCAACTCACTGTTGCTTGTTGAAAGTAAATCTGCTCTGAAAGAACATGGGGTTGGAGGTCATTGTGGGGTTTTCATGAACACACTGACAGGGGCAACCTCATAAGGTTTTGCTTAGGGCCCCAGAAGTCTAGGACCGGCCCTGCCCCTGGCTTCAAGAGGCGCATTAGCGGCAGACGCTAGAGGCTGCGGTCCACCTCCCATGTTGGAGACACAGGGTCACCAGTTTTTTTTACAGTGTACTTATTTCATCATTTACACTCACCTAACGGATTATTAGGAACACCTGTTCAATTTCTCATTAATGTAATTATCTAATCAACCAATCACATGGCATTTGCTTCAATGCATTAAGGGGTGTGGTCCTGGTCAAGACAATCTCCTGAACTCCAAACTGAATGTCAGAATGGGAAAGAAAGGTGATTTAAGCAATTTTGAGCGCGGCATGGTTGTTGGTGCCAGACGGGCCGGTCTGAGTATTTTACAATATGCTTAGTTACTGGGATTTTCATGCACAACCATTTCTAGGGTTTACAAAGAATGGTATGAAAAGGGAAAAACATCCAGTGTGCGGCAGTCCTGTGGGCAAAAATGCCTTGTTGATGCTAGAGGTCAGAGGAGAATGGGCCGACTGATTCAAGCTGATCGAAGAGCAACTTTGACTGAAATAACCACTCGTTACAACCGAGGTATGCAGCGTAACCCAATTGTTACGCCCCGAGCAAAGGGGTAAAAATCAAAGAGCAGGGAACGAGGGGGGCGTTTACAACAACAATTTATTTTTCAATCGGTCAATGGCAAAAGTTACAACAACGAGGCTTTCTAAGTCCAACGTGTCAAGTCCGTCTCTGCCGTGCTCCATCTGACGGGAGAACAACGCTCTCAATGAAAGGGAACCAGGCTGCTTTATCCAGACAGGGTACACCTGTGCACCGGTGTATCCTGATTAACCTGATTAACTCCCGCAGCACCACAGCACACCTATAGGGGGAGCACACAACAGCAAAACCAAGAGCAATGGCCGTAACACCCTTCCCCTAAAAAACAGGAAAATAACAGTTTCCGTTAACGGTACCCAACACAAACTAACCACAATTAAACTAAACATTAAAGACAAATTGCATGCATACAATACATCACAAAATCCTTAACATATATCATATAAAGTACAAAGAAATACAAATCTCTGGGTTCACAGACCTATATAGAAGCGTTGGCGGATAGATGCTGCTTCACCCACATCGATATCATGCTCTTATACCGTCGTCTGTGTTGGTACATCAGAAAAGAGTTGGGGAAACCCCGACAGCAAGCTAATTAGCTCTTCCCATCTAGCCGGGTCTAAATGTTTAAGATCAGACGGCAATTTTCTCAATGCTTCTGAATTATTTAATCGTCCCTGTAACACACAGTCATCAGGCGACTTTAACTCATCCATAGGCGCAGCAGGCATAATTGGTTTAGCCCAGGACGGCGGGGAGCATTGTTCTCCCGTCAGACGGAGCACGGCAGAGACAGACTTGACACATGGACTTAGAAAGCCTCGTTGTTGTAACTTTTGCCATTGACCGATTGAAAAATAAATTGTTGTTGTAAACGCCGCCCTCGTTCCCTGCTCTTTTATTGTTACCCCTTTGCCTTGAGGCTGATGGGCTACAACAGCAGAAGACCCCACTGGGTACCACTCATCTCCACTACAAATAGGAAAAAGAGGCTACAATTTACACGAGCTCACCAAAATTGGACAGTTCAAGACTGGAAAAATGTTGCCTGGTCTGATGAGTCTCGATTTCTGTTGAGACATTCAGATGGTAGAGTTAGAATTTAGTGTAAACAGAATGAGAACATGGATCCATCATGCCTTGTTACCACTCTGCAGGCTGGTGGTGGTGGTGTAATGGTGTGGGGGATGTTTTCTTGGCACACTTTAGGCCCCTTAGTGCCAATTGGGCATCGTTTAAATGCCACGGCCTACCTGAGCATTGTTTCTGACCATGTCCATCCCTTTATGATCACCATGTACCCATCCTCTGATGGCTACTTCCAGCAGGATAATGCATCATGTCACAAAGCTTGAATCATTTCAAATTGGTTTCTTGAACATGACAATGAGTTCACTGTATTAAAATGGCCCCCACAGTCACCAGATCTCAACCCAATAGAGTATCTTTGGGATGTGGTGGAACGGGAGCTTCGTGCCCTGGATGTGCATCCCACAAATCTCCATCAACTGCAAGATGCTATCCTATCAGTATGGGCCAATATTTCTAAAGAATGCTTTCAGCACCTTGTTGAATCAATGCCACGTAGAATTAAGGCAGTTCTGAAGGCGAAAGGGGATCAAACACAGTATTAGTATGGTGTTCCTAATAATCCTTTAGGTGAGTGTATTTTATCCATATAAAAATCATGTCTTATTTTATTGTAACCAAATGCAAATCGTTACAAATCATGTATTTTTATATATACATTTTACTTCCAAAATTCAAAGTTAATTTGTATTACTAAATGGTTAAAGTTGCATTAAGCATAACATTGTGGGAAATGTAAAGGGTTATGTTGCAGTTTCCAGGGAGAGTTTGTCCCTACAAGAGTGTCTCCATTATGTTTAGCAAATTTTAGTTTTTTTTTTTAAAAGTAGGCTATTAATGGGCTGTTTTGAGATTCTGTCTGTGTGAGAATGTCTTTTTTTCCTCAGCTTAATCAGATATTAACATCAAAACCTTCCCCCTGATCGAAATCCACCACTATCAAATGTCATAGTAAAAGACCCTCACCATTACGATTTGTTAATATCACAGAAAAGAGAGCATTTTCATTTCCAAAGTGAATTTCACGGACTGCCCTTAGACTGGCATCTTTGCTGAATTCCCCACATTGAAGTCTTTATCTTGCTCTAACAGACTGAGAGGCCCTGAAAATCTCAGCTGACTTTTCTCTATAGAGGCCAGTCACTCACTGCCAAGCCTGTCTTCATTTACATTCCATTTGCATAGGTGGCCCATCAATTAAAAAAAGCAGGATTTGAATAAATCATTTCCGTTATCGCCCGCTGTAACCGGGAAAGTCTAAATTGAGGTGAGAGAACACTCTATTTCCTCCGAGCCTTTGCAAGGTAATCTTCAGGGAATTCAAATATGTTTCTTGAAGGTTAAAGAGTGAATGCTGGAGGTTATTATATGCTTGGCTATGTCTTCATTTCAGTGCAGCATACACTGTAGGATGGCAGAGACAGGACAATTTGAGGGACGTCAGCTGATCCAACCTAGTATGTGTTGGTTGATCAAAGTTCAGTAAACTGTTCCTAATCTCAACTAAATATCAGATCTCTGTGGAAAATCTAGGCCAGTATTTACACAAAACGTCTAAACAGGAAGTGACATAAAAAAGTGAAAAGCACTCAAGAAAAGCAGGGTCTAATAAGAGTAACCAAACCTTTTAGCCTTTAACTTGACTTAAAGTTATAGTCCACCTATTTTAAGCAGTTCCTGATGAAAACTATTCTGGAAATTATATATTTTCACTGTCGGGCAGAAACCTTCTATCTCCAATTCTCCATATTTTCTTTCAAAAATGATTACTATTGGTCACTATATCTGTTTGTGGATTTTGCAAATATTTAACCAATGAAGTGAAGTCAGTACCACCTTTATCTTAGGTACCTTGCACTACATAAATCGTTTAGTTACTGTGGGGGTACATCAGAGCTCGAGTTGAAACTGCTTCATCAAGCCCCTCATCAGTAGACAGCAAGCCAAATAAGCTTAACCTAAATATCTTAAGATTATATGGGCTAACAAATTCGTTAAATGTGCTTGTGACTAAACCTCGTAATTGGATTCTCAAACTGTCAATAAATCCTCATAACTCCGCCCTACATCTATCGTGAATGAACTGCCACACACAGTTTGTTTGTAGCACTTCATCTATAATAACATGAGATTTTAGCCAAATGACAGAAAACTGAGCATAAACGACAGCCTGCTAATGCACTCGCATTCACGTAAAGTAGCCTTGTTGACAAGTTTGGGTGAGTAAGGGCAAAACACACAAGATTTAGTACCTTCAATGCCCTGTAGATGACGATATCACTTCTTTTGTAGCATAAACTGCCATGCAAATTATGGAACTTTTCCACTGCATGGTATGGCTCAGTACGGCTCGGGCCGGTTCGCTTTGGCACTTTTTCACTGAATGGTACGGCTCTGTACAGTTTGGTATGGTTTGGTACGCGATGCTTTTCCACTGCATGGTACGGCTCGGTATGGCTCGCTTAAACAGTACCACCTCGGATGGGGTTCCAAGCGTGCTGTACTGATACTAAAATGTGACGTGTAAACACTTCAGATCACTGTTTGTTCGGAGAGAATCGTCACTACTAGCGTCATTGGATTTGCGACACCAAACCTGCTAGCAGTAACAGCCACGGCAGTATCGTTCGCAGAACTTGCTTCCCATACTCTCTTGGCGTGCGTCTGAATCAGCTCCCTAGTTCAGTAGTCAGGGCATTGATCAGGACACAAGTCAATGGACTGACTCATTAATCAGTGCCCTGACTACTGTCATTATATAGATCAGTGGTCCGAACAGTTTATGTTCGGGCATAATTACTCCTCGATGGTTACACTTGCGATGGTCCGCCGATTAAAATAGGAAAATGCTGCACAATTCTCTGGCATCTTAACTGCTGTTATGCAACGAAACTAGGAGTACGACTGGTTCAAAATGGCGGCCGCAAATCTCAGCGCCCAGCGGCCAATAGGGTGTCTATATGATGTCTATGGGCGTGACTACAACGTAATCCCACCCACTTGAAGCGACACTACTACAGTGGAAAAGCAACTGAGCCAAGCCGAGCTGTGCTGTGACGAGCCGAGTCGTACCCATAGACTGTATTAAAATAGGTCGTACCACGCAGTGGAAAAGCAAACCGAGCCGTGCCGTGCCGTGCCGAGCCGTACCAAGCTGTACCATGCAGTGGAAAAGCACCATTAGTGGTAGATGGCAGATGAAGTATAATATCATATGGTTTTAATTACGTTAATATTATTTAATGGACCTTAGCTAACATGTCAGATTTTTATAAACTAATGTTAACAAAGATTCATAAAGTTTGCAACAAATGTATTGCTCTTTGTTATTTATGTTTGTTAGTTTAATGCATTAGCCAATGTTTTACTAATGGGGTCTTATTGTAAAGTGCCAGCAGAACATCATATGCACTTGGAACAACATAAGGTGATTAAATGATTAAAGAATTTACATTTTTGGGTGATCTATCCCCCTTAACTTCTGTTGTTTCCATATTATTACTATGGAAAATAAATATAGTAAAATTATCATGTAAAACAGGTATACTATACATTTAAGACAAATTTAGAGCTTTTTTAAAAAAAAATTTCACAGCTCTATCAGTTAATGTCTGTGCTATAGTTGAAGATCAAATTGTTAGATCATTCACACTAACAGAGTTGTCATGTCTCTCTCTAACCTGTAGGTGATGTGTGTGCGTTGCCACTTCTGTCCAGTTAGTGCATAGCGCTTCTTCCTGCGTGATCCAGATACACCCTCAAGCTGGTCTGGTACCCCACATCTGGGTCTCCTCATCCAGCTAGATGAGAAGGGAAGAAGAGTGAGGTCATTTCTGCCCTTCATTAAAAATAGATAAAATGATAGGTTAGCTAAAGTTGCCGCTTTAAGGCATGACTATAAAAAGATTTTAAAATGTATCAGTGTTCTTGTGTTTACTCTATTGTTGTATATGTGTAGGCAATATTTTTTTAAATATCAATGCATTATAGTGCTGGAGATGCATACAAATATGTAACGCACGATAACATGTCTGTCAACTCTTTAATAAATTCAAAAAGGTAACAAAGACCATGCAGGAGATCACAGGAATACGTTTAGCACAACCTAGTATGTGTGAATGAACACAGAAGAAAGGGAAAGGGAAAGGGCTTAGATACACAGGGAGACCAATCAAAGGAACTGGGAACAGTTAATTACTTATTAAGAAATTATGACAACAGATGAGTGAATAGGCATAAAATAAAAAAATGACAATGAAAACTAAGACTAGACAGAACAGAACAAGACAAGAATGTGACAATGTCAATATCACAGACATACAGCACCAAATTATAGTCATGCTCTTAAAACCTACTGTTATCATTCATAATAATCTATAATAATAATTAATAATGTTTTACTGCTAGTTACATAAGATATGAAATTTCACAATAACAGCTAACAGTAATTAGCATTTGCAAACCTACACAGGGTGTTTAGATAAAATATAATAAATGTATTTATATAACTGAATGTGAAAAACAATATCTTGTCTTAATTTTCATAAAACCATAACATAGAATAAAAATAACTGTTGTTTAAAGGCAGAATTCAATTGACTGCAAGGTCAAACAGAGCGTGTATGTTCTATGACACTGTGTTGTTCTCCTCCAATAACTAACACAAGCAGTAGAAAATGTTCTCAAAAAATTTAGACTGGAAAATGGCATGTGGTGTACAAGCTAAACATCACAGATCAAAGTATAATTGATGACTCATTTCCAGAAAACTGTCATTTGTGTCCCATTTGTGTCCACGAACATGGCGTACTAAAAGTGCACTTTGTAATAATGTAAAATTAAAAGTTTTAATAATCTTTTGGCATGCTTAAAACAAGTGCACTTGATGTGTTCACTAACATAAAGCATTTGTAAAGTAGTAACATGAAGTACTTGATTATAATTTTAACTGTTATTCAATAATATATAACGTTAATATATTTGTTTAAATAAATTGCATCTTCATCATTACAAATGTGTAATTAGATATGTACTTAAATACATAACATACAGTGTAAGTTTAAATTTAAAAAATATTTTATTTTAGTGCTTGTCAGTACATTCAACAATACATGATATTACTTCCATATTATTTTCTCTTTTTAAAAGTGTATTTGCTAAAGTGTATTTTTCACAAAGGGTGTTTTGTTATCGCGTGTTGCTTCAGTGAAACAGGGGACACTTTACTGTATATGTGTGTGTGTGTGCTTAGCAGTACTCACTCTACAGTGTCCTTGTCTAGAGTCCCTGTGATGTTTAGTCCATACTTGTGCTGCATGGCAGCAATAGCAGAATGCATGGTTTGGGCTGAACGCAGGACGGCCATGTTAGGTTGTGTATGGTGGAGGTAGCCATACCTCTGTAACCACGCCTGTAAGAGACAGAACAAACATAACCTGAAAACATGTCCTCAGATAAACCCCAAGGATCAGCTGTATCTTCAACAACAAGACAATATATACAAACTAAACAGGGCTTCATTTTAGCCATGGTTCTCAGATGGTTTTTGCTTAAGGTCTGAGATTGTATTTTGGAGACCAACAAAATAGCAAAAGTGTTTATTACATAAAAGTAACAAAAATGTCCTTAAAAAAATCAAAATGGCAATTGATTTATATTATAATTAATTGCACAGGCCCAACTAATAACTGACATGATAATAAAGGAATAGGAATATTTACAATATTGTATTTGCATAAACAGCATCATAAGTGCAATTTAACAGGCAAACATATATATGACCAAAACTGGGCTAAATATTGCATGTATTAACCATAACCTTGTGAGAAAAAAAAGTGTGCTTACTTGTATTGAATATGCACTTGTAGTGTACTTTAATTCTTAGAAGTATATTAAAAAAAAACTGTACTTGCTGATAATACTATAGAAATAAAAGGCCACTGTAAAACTTGTAAAACTGTCCTTGTTACACGTTACATGTAGTAAGCCTACTATAGTAATAAATTATGCATAATTACATGCAACTAACCCTTAACTAAACCCTAATTCTATAGTAAGAACATAACTATAATTACACTGTAACGATGACACCTTACAAAAAAGTGTAACCTTGTTTCTTAACACAGTAAGTACACTTTGTAATAATGTTAAATGTTTTATTTTTCAAGATTCAAGATTCAAGATTCAAGAGTTTTATTTGTCACATACACAGTTATATACAGAATATACAACTGGCAGTGAAATGTAAACAGGTCCGCTCTAAAGACAGTGCAAATAACAGTTACAAGAAAACACAAGGAGGAAATTAAAATAGAAATAGAATAAAAATAGAATAAAAAAGTACTAAACATATGTAGAGTTATAAATAATCAAGTAGGTAGTGAAGTATGATACTTTTTTTTAAATTTCACTGTTATTATATAATATATAATATTTTGGCAGTTTGTTTAAATAATTGCATCTTCATCATTACAAATGTGTAATAGATAATGGGATTAAATGGGCAGTGCAAGTTTAAATTTAAAAAAAAATTTTTATTTTGTGCTTTGTTTTGTGCATCAACAATATAATGAACTCCCACTTCCATATTATTCTTTTCAGTGTATTTGCTAAAGTGTATTTTTCACAAAGGGTGTTTTGTTATCGCTGTTGCTTCAGTGAAACAGGGACACTTTACTGTATATGTGTGTGTGTGCTTAGCAGTACTCACTCTACAGTGTCACTTGTCTAGAGTCCCTGTGATGTTTAGTCCATACTTGTGCTGCATGGCAGCTAGCAGAATGCATGGTTTGGGCTGACAGGTCCATGTTAGGTTGTGTATGGTGGAGGTAGCCATACCTCTGTAACCACGCCTGTCAGCTAACCTGAAAACATGTCCTCAGATAAACCCCAAGGATCAGCTGTATCTTCAACAACAATGTGTCCACTAAACAGTTCATTTTAGCCATGGTTCTCAGATTCAAGGTCTGAGATTGTATTTCCTGAAGTCCAACAAAATAGCAGTGTTTATTACATAAAGTAACAAAATGTCCTTAAAATCAAACATGGCAATTGATTTATATTATAATTAATTGACAGGCCCAACTAATAACTGACATGATAATAAAGGAATAGGAATATTTACAATATTGTATTTATAAACAGCATCATAAGTGCAATTTAACAGGCAAACATATATATGATGGGCTAAATAGCATGTATTAACATAACCTTGGGTGAGAAAAAAAGTGGACTCAGCACACAGCCCTGTGGTACTTTACACTCAGGGTGATGCTGAGATAAAAGGTGAACTGGCCTACTCTCAGCCTGTCCTTGAGGAAATCTTCAATCCAGAGGCAGAGAGAAGCCTACTATAGTAATAAATTATGTAATTACATGGGAACTATGGTGTTAAAGGCTGAGCTATAGTAAGAACATAACTATAATTACACTGTCGATGAGTAAGGCAAAAAGGAGTGAGATGGCATCTTAACACAGTAAGTCGATCTATTGTAGGCATAACTGAAGATTTTAAAGAATATTTCAAATAATCATGTATTCATCTTTTGTTGTGCTTTAAAGAACTTACTTACTAGAGCACGTTATATATTTGTTGTGTTATTTTATATCACATTTAAAGTTAATATATATTTTAAATGTTTTAAATTGCAACTTGAGCATTTCAAATGTGAATTTACAAATACATTTGAATGTATGACATTTCAACTGAAATTAAAGCACATTTTAGTTTACCACAAAGGCTCCTTTTATTCGACAGTAAACTGTAACCATATTTCAAAGACAATAGAAGTAAATGTGAAATTACATATAAAAAGTCGTAAGTGTGTCAAAATGCTCTTAAATTCAACTAATTGCAGTTAAAGGTGTACTTCAGCGCTGGGAAGATGAATCTTTATTTAAACTGGGTCATTTATGTAGTACAAATGTGAAAATGCTGAATAGAGTCGTAGTTTTTGTTATTTATACCAAAATGTATTGTCGATGCTTCAAAAGAGTCTGACGCTGATGTCACATGGACTACTTTAATGATGTTTTCATACCTTTCTTCTTACCTTTCTGGACACGGACTGTATACTGTGCATACACTTTCAATGGAGAGACAGAAACAGCTTTCGGACTAAATCTAAAATATCTTAAACTATGTTCCCGAGATGAACGGAGGTCTTACGGGTTTGGAACGACATTAGGGTGAGTCATTAATGACAGAATTTTCATTTTTGGGTGAACTAACCCTTTAGAGTAAATGTACTTAGTAACTCCACCTCTAGGCTACTGCTCTTACTTCATTTACAGCATAAATGGTAAGAATAGTAAGTTAAAATGTAGTGCTGAATTCAGTAAAAGGCACAACTAGAGAACGTGTGAGCAAAAGAACATTTTATGAACTCTCTTTGTTGTTGAAATGAAATGTAATGGCCTGTTGCAATGCGTCCTATGAGAGCAGCGATTCAAGCAGATGGTGTTTTCTGAAGGTACATGTGAAGATCATTTAATTCCAAACAACATTATGCTGGAAAGAGCTTTTAAGATAATGTACTTGAGGTCAAATATGCTTAGGAACAATCCATAAACAAAGGGCAAACTAAACGTTTTAGTGCTCTGACGGCACTAAAATCAATAATTCAGTATGTCTGTATATGTAAACATATGATAAATACATGTGTGAGAGAGAGAGAGGTATAAGAAACATATTTAATACAATCTTAGTGTTGTACCTTGTAAAGGACATTAGGTTATATTGTAGGCCTAGTTCTCATTATGAGAGCAAAAACAGTTGAGAGCCAAATTGATTCTCCAGCTCTAATCAGACCCTGCGTCTCTAACAAACACAAGAGCTGATTACTAATTTATATGAAGAAAACACAGATGTGCTATAGAGCCGCAGGGGTCTGGGATGGCAGGGTGTAACCATGGTGATAAAGAGTCATAGATAGAAGCAACTTTGTCATCCTCCGGGTGTTGTAATCACTCTCTTGTAAAGCTATAAATACAGAGCTCAGCCAAACTGATGCGCACTAAAGATGTCAATGAAGAAGAAGAAAAAATCAGCCACATTAATATACTCAATGTGTGTCGAATAAAATCAGGATTGCTCTGCGGGTAAACACACAGGCGCTCTCGCACTCATGTTTATGCATAAATAAAGCAATGTAATGAAAACATTAAGTGAAAAATTAAGCATCGAGCAAACATGATCGTATAATTAACATATTCTCTGCGGTCCAACAGTGTTCCAACATCCCCAACCGAAGGAATTTCATCCCATTTCTCTCTAAGATTTGTTTTTATTTTTTTCCCCACAAGTTTAATTGTTTATTGAGCCAACAAAGCAAAGAAAGAACAAAGAAAGCGATAAACAATAGGGAAAAACAAAAACAAAGACCCGTTTAAACTGTATACAATACAAGGTTCAAATGTTTGGGGTCGGGAAAATGTTTGATGCTCACCCAGGCTGCATTAATACATTAATAAGAGTAATAATGTGAAATATTGTTACAGTTTAAAATAACTTGTTCTATTTGAATAGATTTTAATTTATTCCTGTGATGTCAAAGATGAATTTTCAGCATCATTACTCCAGTCTTTAGAGTCACACAATCCATCAGAATAATCTATACAAGCAATATTTCAAATGAACTGCAATTGCTGGGTCACTTCCACCTGTGTGACACAGTTGCTTTTGTGTTTGCCTTTATAAATTGTGTTTTCACTCACACGTGCAAAGTCTTTTCTCAAAGGCAATTCTAGCGCTCGCATAATCTTTTGGATTATATCATTTTCCTGTGTTTTCTTATTATTGTTGCCAAGATCTGCCCTGTGTTTTCACCTTTAGCCTGTTTAGGGATTTGCGATTCTGGATTTTCCTAATAAAGGACTGCATTTGGATCCTCAACCAGTCTCAAACACTGAATCACAAAAACATGAATTGCTTGAAAGCAATGATATCATGCATCCGTATTATATGTTCAATCGAGCAGGCTTTATAGTGTTTCTTTACAAAATGACAACTACTGGCCTGGCATGAATAACAGCGTTTTTAGTTGTTTTCACAGATCTGTGACACCGGTGAACGTTTCGACAACACTGTCGTCTTGTCAAACTTTTCAATTTTTGAAATGCATACGCCAAGCTTAGTCATGGGCGTTTCTCTGGTTCTTTCCATGCCTGTTTGCTTGTGTTCTTGATCCTTGCTTGTTTCTACAGTTACTGACTTGTTTGAGTTACTTCATTACTCCCAGACCTCAGTTATTTGTGTTGTAGTTAAGTTGCGTCATGGTTGTGTTGTATTTTTCCTGTGTCTCCTGAGTTTTGTCATACTGTTTTGTGGTCGTGTGCTTACTATACAGCCATGCGTTACAGGTGTATTTTCTTCATTAACATACTGTAAAATCATTTGAAATAACCATATTTTACCTAATACTTGATTCCATGTCTTACCATATTTCTCTGGTTGCATTATTCATTCTGGGTGAATGTAGGATTTTGTTTTACACTTTTAATGAAACATATTTTAGCTGCAGTTGAAATAAAGCTTCTTGTACTTTCCAAATCACACTGGTAGAAATTTGTCAGCCGTCGTGGTTGAGCAAAACCAGCTGTTTTTGAATGACGTGTCTGTGTGTTGGGGAGAAAACCATATCATTTATTTTTGTGTATATCACCCACTTGCCTAATTGCCTTGCTTCACTCAACACTGCAAGTTGATGGAGCATTAATATTTTTTTTACTGTAGACAGTGATACTAATTTAATCCAAATGAGCCAAATGATCTCTCCAGGATTTGTCTATAGTGTTTACAATAATACAGGCTTTCTTAATTACATGATCATGCTTAAAAGAAGCTGAATTATCTCTGTTTGACAGAATCTGACAAGAGTGAATATTACCCACTGAGAGAAGAGGTGCTAAACAAAGAGATGATGTGAATCTTTGTAAAGGGCTAAAGCTGAATTCTCATATTGCATGTGCAAGCAGAACTTTAAGGTTTGATTTTCAAAAGCGAGCCTGCAAGACAGGTTTTCTTGATGTTTAAAGTGCTTAGTCATTCGGAGCTGGCGGTGTGCATCCTGTCGCATATCTCGCCCTACCATGACAACATGAAAATGATCATTACCCAGAAGCTGCTGCCACATTTATACCAGATGGCAGTGACAGACAGAAAAAGGCCATGACGAGATGATGATGAAAACATCCTTCTGGAGGACGTTGGAACAACAGTGTACCTTATGAAGACCCTTGGATGTATCCACTATGAAAACCCCATCATAAATACAGGAGAGATGAGAGTGTGTGTTTTACATATTCCAGAAGTACAGTCAGATAAGAGTCTGTTTTGTCATTTATATCGCAAATGCTGCAATGTAAACAAATTTGTTACAGTTATTGTGCAAAAAGGTATAGTCAATATGGGTTGTCTTTTTGTCTATTTTATTTTATTGTACTAGTGGTTGAAATGGGTACTGCAGTCCAAATTCTAAATATTGTTTGCCCTGCCCCCTCCTCCTCAGACAAGACGCTCACACGGGTTGCCAGTTTGAAGACACGCAACAGGAACAAGCACAATTGACAATGAAAGGCAAGGAGACTTACACACTGTAAGTTGATGAGTTGAATTACCCGCGTTTTAATATGCTTCCATTCATAGAGATCTTTAGATGGGTGAATCTGCGATATCTAACCCAGTTTGTTTGCTGGCTTCAATGGCAGCTGTGAATTCTGGCAACTGGCAACCTGTGGTGTCAAAATACTATTGAGTAAACTGGCAACGTGCGTTATCGCACAGACCAAAACAAAAACAGACATTCCGACAGGGAACACACATTTCAAAGTAGAATAACTGGCTGTAGCATTGTTTTTCAAAGAAACGAGTATGTGAACTTTGCATGTTTCCTAAATATCTGCAAACATATTATGGTATGTTTATGCTTTAGTACAGTAAAAAACTTACATACAGCACCTTTAAATAGATAATGCTCTTTGGCACAATAAGCAAGCCATACATTCATTACATTCTATATGAAGAGTCTAGATGCAAAAGCCTCTAAAAGCCACTTCGGTCAAAAATTAGATAACGACACTGAGTGAAAGCTCTCTGCATATAGTATACATTCGTAACATACTTTCACTTCTCCCAGCCTCAGCCCATTCAGAAGTACCGGTACTTAGGTAGAAACCTATACACAGAAGCCTGACAAAAATGCTTATTTTAAAGAAAAACATCAGACGGATTTAGAGGCTTTTGCATCCGAACTCTTCATATCTTTCATCAAATTTAAATATATACATTCAATCTATATATTTTAGTGTGTCAACAATCAAGAAAATTCCGGAGTATGGCATATGAGAGAACCAGAGATCAATCAAAGATCAAATAAAGCAAATTACATGAAACAAAAAACAGTCATTAGGCGCCATGTTCGTTACAGCAGCATCTGGGGATCTCCATCAGATTAATTAGCAGAAGTTATTCTGCATGTGACATCATTAACAACAGTCCTATATTGTACAACCGATGTGGTTCAAATGGCAGAGTTCGACCATGTTACTACGACGTATCGTATGGTAGTTAATCAGCGAATTACATCATTGTACAGGCATTGTACGCACCCCAAGAGCGTTAAAATATGTGAAAAATTATGTTTTTTGAAAAATCAAGCATGAAAACCTATTCAAGTAGGCCTTAAGACAAAATCACAACTTTGAAAAAGGGCATAATAGACACCCTTTAAAAAACACTTAGAAGCTAAATAGCAGAATCTTGGCAACCTCCTACAACAACTTAGCGTCACGGATGTGAGAATAGAGTGTAAATAAACCAATTTTCACAGTATCACGTGGGCCTGAAACCTGTCTCATAATGCGCACCATACACACACTCATGTGCTTACAGCTGATTAAAGGCATAGAAAGCAGATAAAGGGGGTTGTATGGCTCAGCAGGACGTTGCAGAAAGAATAGGGAAGGAGGGAGAGATAGAGAAACGCAAGAGAGAGGTAGAGGAGATTAGTATATTCCTGGCCGCTGGTTATAGGGCAAACTATGTATAGCAGCACTTGTGGTTTTTACAGTAGTTCTGCCACTGACCCCTAAGAAACTGATGGTGTTGTTGGAAAAAAATACGTTGGAAAAAAAAGATTTGCCTGGAAACAGTAGCACATTTTTGGATCTGCAACTGCATTTCGACATACTGAATCCTGTAATTGTCTTCATTGATTGGCTTTTGCTGCAAGATGCAAATGGGAGAGAGAGAAAGAAAGTGAGAATGAGCTACAGAGAGAGACAAGTGAGAAAATTCTGCAGTGGAAAGAGAAGAAAGACATGCTCCCTTAAGCAGAAACAGATGAAGTTGAACTCTGAGCAGTTCTGTTCATGCAAAGCATATAGTTTAGGGTAAAATGTTTAAAGAGAAATGAATGTAGAAAATGCTACATTACAAAAACCTGTCAGTCGTCTGACTATAAGTGGTAACACTTTATTTTAAGGTTACACGCAATATAAACCTTTAAATTATATGGTTTTGAACTGTAAAATAGATAGTAAACTAAGTGCTGTCCCGTAAAGCCTAAAATGTTCTGGCAACCACAGCTGCCGTTTTTTTACCGTAGATTTTACGGGGAATTTTTTTTACAGTGATGTACGTAGTAATAGTAGTAAATTATGCATAATTACAAGTAACTAACCCTAAACAAAACCCTTACCGTAACTCTATAGTAAGTTAAAGTAGTTCATTAATATTACTCAGAACTTACAGTATTTGAGTAAGTACAATGTAACCATGTCACCTTAAAATAAAGTGTAACCCTATGGGCCCAAAAGGGTTGTACCTAGTCACCTAATGAGTCATTTATTTTTAATATTTGCCATGTTTGTGTGCTGCTTCGCATCCCTGTGTGTGTAACAAGCAGAGTGTACCCGTGTGTGCTAACGCGCCCTTTAAATAACAAAAAAAAATACAGCAGCATTGTCTTTAGGGGCCCTAGCATACATCCGGCACAATGCGATGCCAGGCAAGTGTTTTTTGCTAGTTTCACCCTGACGCAGTTATCATTGGCGTAGCCCATCTGTTCACCCATGGGCATGTTCAGGTGTATTGTTGGAGCATTGCTATTGTGATGCAACTGAAATCGACTGTGCCATTCACTAACAAAAACCTGGTCTAAAGTCAATGGCGCAGTATTTTTTTGTGTTATTTAAAGGGCACGTTGGTATGCATCTATAGGCGGGTACACAACAGGTGTTCACTCTGCTTGTTACACACACAGCAGCACACAAACATTTTTAGCAATGATTCTAACCACAGCTTGAGACCAACCATGTATGTTTGCAATCCTGTTTGCGAATGATCGTTAGAACTGGTTTTGGTAAACAACAATTTGTTGAACTATGTTGGTAACAACAGAACTTGCGACCATAGTTGGTTAACGATGAATTCTAGTTTCGAGAAATGCCCCCTGTTTAGTTCTGGCCTCTATGAAGCCCCTCCTTCTGAAAAGCACAATGTGCTCTGATTGGTTGGCTGGATCAGTGTGTTGTGATTGGTCAACCGCTTTGGACGCGTTTCAGAAATGTCACTCCTCTTACCATAACCACGAGTTTCAACACACTGACACTGTTGGAAGTAATGCATTACAAAAATAATATTATAGTAATACCACAGGTAAAATAGTAAGTCTATTTCCTGTTGCTGGAATTCGATGGATGAGACATTGTGAGATGGACATACTCCCATTAGGTTCAGTTTGTCACAGAAAAGGACAAGAACGGAATAGTCAAGTCAAGTACAATATATGTGCGACACCAAGAGAACTCTCTACATCAAGAAATAGCACAAGTAACTTGAAGAAACACCTGGACCGGTGCCACGCCAACACTAAGCTAACTGCGAGAGCTGCAGGGTCTGAGAAGAGACAGAATGTGGCAGACATGAACGCGGGCAAGACAAAGCAACAGAAATTAAGTTTCTCTCTGTCCGCCATGCTGCTTGAACCCCAAAAAAGAGACTATGAGACTGACTACATAGAGACTGACTATGTTGTGGAAGATCTGCCAGGTTTGTGCTGTGAACTTAAATTAAAACAAAATAAAAAGAGGTTGTGTGTCTTAGGCTATAGGTTTCAATATGGTGGGCTTTACTCTATTGTGTTTGGTATCACTACCATAATTTACCAGACTTTGGTCATTTGTCTACTTTTGAGATTCTGACAGCGATTGTTACTTATTGTATTGCGCCATGAGCCTTCCTATGCAGTCATTATGCACCACATCGCCCTCCACTGGATGTATAATGAGCAGCATAAACTACATTTTAGCATTTTAGAATGCCTAGTCATTCTTCAGGGGTTATTTTAGTGAAAGTAACTCAAAATGAACTCAAAAGTAGTGTAACACATTACAGGTCAGAGACAGTACTATTGTAATGTAATTACTTTCAGATTACAGTAAATAGTAATATATAATATATTACATTTTGGAAGTAACTTGCCCAGCTCTGCTCACTGACACAACTCAACCAGGCACCTTTTTTCTCCTTTTTTTTTGCATATGCCTTGGGTGGGAATTATTTAATGAGGAATATTGTGACGTGTTCATTCCCAGAAGAAAACTGAAGATACAATCAAAGCGTATCACAGGGAGATCAGAAACAGTGACACTGATAGGCTATAGAGAATAACTCCCTTTAAAATTATGTTTTGCTTTGTAACTTTGTAGACCCTTTTTCATGCTCAAACAGCAACATTACACATTAAAGAAAAAATCATTTGTGTAAATCACCACGTGTGTTGGTTTGTGGCGTGGTTTGTGTTTACATCTGCCGCGTGCTTTCTTGTTGTATTGTGTCACACACGGCTTGTGTTATTCATTGGCTATGTGTTTTCATGCTGTCATGTTTTGTGTAGACGCACAGTCAGTGAGAGCTCTCATTGGCTGTGTGTTTGTGTCTTGTTTTGTTTGAGCACCTTGTGATTGTGTTCACTGGTCATGTGCTCTTGTTTTTGTCATGTTTGGTGTGAGCACATGGCTTGTCATGTATGTTTCTTTGTGCCATGTGCTCTCCTGTCTATTGTCTTAACCCTGCCCATCTTGTTATCTGATCACTGGATGATTTGCCCCATCTACTCTTCCTTGTCCTGCCTTGTCTTGTCCAGCCCAGTCCAGCTGCCGGTCCTGTTTTTCCTCCATGGGAGACGTTTTTCTTTTGTTTTTATTATAAATAAAATCTCTGTATTGAGTCCTCGCTTTATCCCTCACCCCAACCCTGACAATTGGCCCCATAAAGAAAACATAATTATTTATTATTGTTTACGTGGGTATACTACAAGTTTAACAGTGAGTATTTTAACATTTTCAGATTGGCCCTATTAACTTCCAACCAAATCTCATGAAAAAATGTCTACTTAATTCTGTTGTGCATTTTAGTTTATTGGATATATAGAGATTTTGCTTTATTGTATTCTATTCATTACAACGAAGCAAATATTCTTGAATAGAATAGCATTTCAGTTTACTTTATCTTACATAATAGCATAGAACAGAATTCTGCTCAGTAGACTGAATCACAGAATAGGAATAGCTATGTATGGCAAATTGGTGGTGACTTTGTACAATTTGATTTCTACAAAAACATATGAAAGTAAGCATGAAGGTCCACCCCTAAACCAAACCCTCAGTGGGACGTATGGAATTAACTGGGATTGTACAAATTCAACAACAATCCCTCAAAATGTACAATTGTTACGAATTGTTATGAGAGTATGTTGAAACTTCACAGCAACCCAGATATTTGTCATTTTTAATGAAAAGGCCCTCCAAAGTCAACATTAATTTTAGTTGCTTGAGCTTGTAATAAGCCCGAATTTCCCTTTAAGTCTATGGATTTTGAAATCCTTTTTATCATTAAAATAAGTCTGATCACTGCTTTATTACACCTTTATGACACCATGACAAATTCAAATGCATTTAAAGCTTAATTTAAATTGATCAGGGGTCAGGGGTCTTTATATCAACTCATCATCTACAACCCCTATATAAACCAGTTTACATTATCTCAGTGGTCAATAGCATGTAGCAACAACTTATGACACTCTGTTAATCACATATAGAGCCAGAGCTACATGAAATGCCATTACCAACATAGCACAAGCTAAGCAAATTTGCACCTGTATGCGAAAGACATGCGTAATTAAAGCCCTGGGGGCCCAATCTTGATTTCTCCACTGAATCCTTGAACCTTGCATTCTTTAGTCTATTCCTAGTTCGGGATCAGAAGTCCCCCCTCCGAGCAGCCATTACTCATCTCTCTCTCTCTCTCTCTCTCTCTCTCTCTCTCTCTCTCTCTCTCTCTCTCTCTCTCTCTCTCTCTCTCTCTCTCACACACACACACACACACACACACACACACAGAATCTCTCTCTTCCCCAAAGACCACTGACCTGTGCACTCAACTCACAACTGCTGCCAACCACTGCAGCCCTGCCAGCAAAAAAACCCACACATGAGCTACATGGGTGGCAGAGAGCTGAGAAGAAGAAAGGGGTTCTAGTTATACTGAGAAAGTGACCGTTCATTTGGCATTTTAATGGTTCTGCCCCACTGGTATTGTTGCACTTTTGTCAAGGACAGTTTCATCAATAAAGCATGTTCCAAAACAGCATCAATATTATCATGACAATACCATGTCCACCACGAGATGATCCACTGGCACAACGCCCTCTACATCTCTCGCCTCCCAGCCAAACAGAACCAGGCGGGTGACAAATTCTCTCAATGTCAACCAGCGCTGCCAGCAGCACTAAACATCACATTTGCACCCATTTCAGCCCAAAGGAGTTCGGGGGAGATTTGCAAAGCAACTTGCATAATCTTTATGTACTTCACATTATCACAAGAGTCTGTGCTTGAATAGCACCGAGTAAATCAAGGTCTTGCTTTCTCCATCGCCCCATTGATTGTCACATGGCCAGTTAGAGGCGTGTGATTGTCATCTCTGAATGGATTTGGACCGGAGGAAAGAGCAATAGCTGATTGTTCCTGATCTCTCTCTCTCTCTCTCTCTCACACACACACACACACACACACACACACACACACACACACACACACACACACACACACACACATTCACACACTCATGCCTCAGGTCTATGAGTGTGCAGTGTTAGGAGCTGTTAGGAGCTTATGCATTAAATTGCATAACAGTGTACGTCTAAATATGAAGCATGTTTAAAGGTATACTTCAGATGCCATTTCTGTTAATCAGACACAGAATATAATAGAATAGAATAGAATTACTGTCTACTTGGTGAACAATTGCAGAATAGGTCAAACTAGTATAGAATAGAATTCATGTGAACTTCTTATTAAGAATGGTATTATAGAATTTGTCATTATATTAGTTTAGTCAAAATCTATTCTATTCTGCATTTCATTGTATTGCATATAGTAACTTTATTATATTCTATTATATTGTATTCTGTTCAGTACACCAAATCAAAATACATAATAGAATAGAATATAATTCCTGTCTAGTTGGTGCACACTTGCAGAATAGGTAGAATTCTTGTCAACTTCTTATTAATGGTATTATAAAATTGTGTCACTGTGTTCTATTCTAGTTTCGTCAAATCTACTAAATTCTATTCTGCATTTCAGTGTATTGCATATTGTATTCTGTTAAGTACAATAAAACAAATTACATAATAAAATAGAATAGAATAAAATAGCATTCCTGTCTACTATAGTGCACAATTGAAGAATAGGTTAACTAGAATAGAATTCTTGTCAACGTATTACTAAGAATGGTATAGAATTGTATCATTGTATTCAATTCTAGTTTAGTCAAATATACATATTTCTATTCTGCATTTCAGTGTATTGCATAGATAGGATTTGTATTATTTTCCATTATATTCTATTCTGTTCAGTATACCTGATCGGATAGTCTAAAATAGAACAGCATTTCAGTTTACTTTGTATTACGAAGTAGACAGGAATGCTATTTTGTTCTGTTCTTTTCTAATACAATGTATACAGAAGTTATATGTTACTATATTCTATTCTGTAATACAAAGTAAACTGATATGCTAATCTATTCCATTCTAATCTAGTCTATCTTCTGTGATTCGTTTATCTGTGAAATGTATTTTTACTTTGCATACAGAATTATGGAATACAACATTGCATTCTTGTCTACTCAGTACACCGAATAATTGAATAGGGTAAACCGGACTAGACTAGACCAGAACAGCACAGCATCCCTGTTTACTATACTAGGTATACTGGATAACAGAATATAATTGCATCCCTGTTTACACCAGTACAGATTAGACTAGAATAGAACAGAACAGCTGTATATAGCCTATTCAGACGGCACATGGTGCAGATCCACCAAGTGATTCTACGTGATTTTGTGCTGTCCCAATTTATTTGAGACCAGCGATATATCCTGTTTTGTAGGTCTTGGTAAAAGCAAGACGCGTATTCTCAACACACAAGCAGAAGATGCTGATGTTGGGCCAGTCTTACCTCAACGCTAAAATGATACTCTTCGGCCGCTGAACAGCACATCCACACAGCGTGATGGAGCCAAAACAGCACCGCATACATACAGTCCAGCCGTCGCTTCTTAAGCAACGTAACGTTCATATTTGTAGATTTGCTTTGTATTCCTTTATCAATGACTGCTTATGTCTCTATCCTCGTATGTCAGTTAAGCAAGTGGCATTTTGGACCGAAGATGAAACGATCGGAGCGCGGAGAAGCATCGGCGTCCGCACATTTTGTCATTTGGCTGGCAATCCCAATTCCATCTTGCATATCTGATGCACTATTTCGAGACATTTCTTCTCCTTTAAATCGTTACTTTGGCGAACAGACAGCTTGCTTTTCTATATTGAGCAGCATCCAGAGCGTAAGCACTGCGCATGCGCTCTGACTCACTGGGCAGTGATGCTTGTTGACTAGTAGGCACCATTCATCCTGCTTTCATTCTTCTTTCTCACCTGCCAATCACTGATCAATGAAGGGCTAAAAATGGGTCTTAGGTAGGCGGGACACTGAAATGGCTGACTCCGACGGTGACTTCTGGGAAACGACGTTAAATTGGGCCACCTTACAGATGTTGTGGACAATTGAAGACATTAAATAGCCTAATTAATGTTTTGTTTGTCTCACATAGAAGTTTAATTGCTACATATCTTTCTTCATTTCTCTTTGTACACTGTCAATAAAAAGGGTATATTGCTGTCACTGGGGTGGTACCCTAAGGTACAAAACCGAAAAGTTACTAATGTGCACTCTTAAAGTACTGATATTTACCTTGTAAGGTACTAATATGTACCATTTAGGGGTGAGTAAGGTACAAAGATGCACCTTTTCACTTTTGTACCTGAGGGTACCGCCCGTGACAGAACTGTACCTTTTTTTTGTGAGAGTGTATCACAAATTTTGTGCAAATAAATAAATAGATCTAGCCTATAAAAAAAGGAACATTGTGTGATTTGAAAGGTAGGCCTACATCTATTGGACAGTGGACATTTCATGCCCACCACAAGATGGGGGTGGTTCACTATATTAAAACAGATTTAGAAAAGACATTAAAAGTAAGTGTGTGTGTGTGTGTGTGTGTGTGTGTGTGTGTGTGTGTGTGTGTGTGTGTGTGTGTGTGTGTGTGTGTGTGTGTGTGTGTGTGTGTGTGTGTGTGTGTGTGTGTGTGGTAATCCCTACGGTATGGGGACAAAATGTCCCCACAAAGATGGCAATATCAAATTTTTGTCCTTGTGGGGACATTTTTTTGGTTCCCATGAGAAAACATCTTATAAATCACACTAAGTGATGTTTTTGAAAAAGTAAAAATGCAGCATGTCTCCTGTGATGGGTAGGTTTAGGGGCAGGGGCAGTGTAGGGGAAAGAAAATACGGTTTGTACAGTATAAAATGCATTACGCCTATGGAATGTCCCCATAAAACATGGAAACACAACATGTGTGTGTGTGTGTGTGTGTGTGTGTGTGTGTGTGTGTGTGTGTGTGTGTGTGTGTGTGTGTGTGTGTGTGTGTGTGTGTGTGTGTGTGTTGTGTGTGTGTGTGTGTGTGTGTGTGTGTGTGTGTGTGTGTGTGTGTGTGTGTGTGTGTGTGTGTGTGTGTGTGTGTGTGTGTGGACTGGTAATCCCTATGGTATGGGGACAAAATGGCAGTGTAGGGGGCAGTGTAGGGGGATAGAAAATACGGTTTGTACAGTATAAAATGCATTACGCCTATGGAATGTCCCCATAAAACATGAAAACCCAACATGTGTGTGTGTGTGCATGCAATATTTTTTGCAAATGTAAGAATGCAGAAAGTTTTCTGTGATGTATAGGTTTAGGGTATATAATCTACAGTATTAATATAGGCCTACTGTACAAAAATGTCTATGGAAAGTCCCTTTAAAACACAGAAACCCAACATGTTTGTTTAAATGTAATTTTACTATTACATTTAAAGTTAATACACAATGCATCTGGTGCCATATAAAGCAGAAAGACCTAAAAACACTTCAAAATAGAGACAAATTACATTATGTGGTCGTCATTTTTGCATTTAAATAAAAACTTATATAAAAAAAAGTAGGATACACACTTAAAACATACAAAATAAAACTGTTTTCTGTGAGGAACAGTACAGTCTTTAACAAGTATGCAAAAAATTAAAGTTGCGATTTCCTGCCTTATTGGGATGTATACATTAAGCGACTTCTCGAACGAGAAAACATGGCTTATTAAGGTTATGGTTTGCTATTGCCAAAGACTAGAATGAGAGTGCACACATGAATGTGAGAAAGTGGAATGGCGGAATAAGTCCCGCCTTCTTAAGTTTTGACCTTAATAAAAGAGCGCCAATATCGCTGATTGATAAAGTCATTGCTTCACTGAAGCAAAACAGGTTGCGTCCAAAATCATGTTCCAAAATAGAATAGGTACTTATTTTGAATAAGTATTTCACGACCACTAAAAAACTCATTCTAGTGTGAATGTGTGTATGAATGTAATTTAAACAAATCATCGTCAGTTGTGTTGCTTCACTGCCAAATCTAGCATGTAAACCTTAATTAAATTATTTATTAATAAAAGGAATGTATACCTGTATGATATTACCATAGACTGTAAAAAAAAATATCGATGTAGTGTCTGTGACGTCACCCGTAGGTTCCTGAAGAGCGTTTTTGAAGCTGAAAGTCGGCAAGGAGGCGGGATGTGGGATGTGGGTGGAGCTGAGGTGACTAACAGACAGCAGACAATCGGCTATCCACCTGTCACTCAAAGTGGCCATTTTCTTAATTATGCAGAACTTTAAGGCTTAATATAATTGAAACGAATGAGTTATAAAAAAATTCACCCCCCTCACAGTTGTCATGAAGGGCAAAATTAGCCGTACAGACCAAGACCACAATTTGTACCACAATTTTGCATGTTTTTTTGTTTGTTTTTTCTGCGGTAAAGTTGGCCATTTTAACATGGGGCTCAATGAGATTATGCTCCCTTCTGGAGCCTGAAGGCCATTCGATGAATTGCAGTTTAAGGGTGCATCTCAATCATGATCAGTGCACTGCCTACATGCCCTGACTACTCAACCATGGAGCTGATTGAGACGCACCCTAAGTCACTTCCATATTGGCTTCAAGAGAAACTGGGGAGGTTGCCGCTTGGATATTATGTTGGACCCCATTGGACCAGCGGTTTGGAAAATTGATGGATGATTCAGCTGTGGGCGAGACGTGGGAATTCATTCAGCGCGGCCCTCACCGATCAGTATTTGAGTTATTTTTTTTACCTTATATCAGACGAACCTCATCTAGGATTCCCAATGCATACTTCCACCGGAGAAGGTCGAAACAGTGGCGCGATCATAGATGTATATATAGATGCCTCATTAGTGCCTGCGTGGATTGCACAGGGTTTAATATGGATTAATATGTCTGTGTGTTTTTACTCTCATAGTGGCTCTCATAGAAATAGACCCCGTTGACATGCATTATACGAGCAACGGTTGGAGTTAAAAATCTTAATTTGTGTTCTACTGAAGAAACAAACACCTACATCTAGGATGCCATGGGGGTAAGCAGATAAACATCAAATTTTCATTTTTGGGTGAACTATCCCTTTAAGGGGCGATTTCGGACAAAGCCAAGGTCTTGGATGCCCAGAGGCATTGCAAATATGGCTGCCAAGTGAACAGACTTTCCTTAAAAAGGAATTTGCTATTGCTGTGATCTCAAGTGAGTGACAGGTTGCCCCACCCTCGTGCCAGTAAACACATCATCAGAGAAAAGATGAGCTGCAAGAGGGAGGGTGGGAAGTTAATTTGATTAAATATAATGAGGGCATGTGAATTAAAAAAGAATAACATAATAAATACTGCAATATTCCATAAAAAACAAGCATTTTTTATTTTGAAATAAAGGTGACTAACATAATGTTATATTAATACAGTATCACAGTGAGACAAATTAGGCAGCAGAGCACAGACCCATCATGGCAGGTTGGTCTTTGTAAGCTCAGTCATGGGAAAATGAATTCATCTGCTTCACACATTAAATAGTGAAGATAAAGAGGTATCTGCAGTGGCCTCTGGTTATTAATAGCGCTCAATTAAAAATAAGCTCAAGGTTTTAATTTTCACACCGAGGTTGTGCTGGTGAGGAGCCGGTGATGCACACTGCAATTTAGTTTGATCAGCTGATCCAAAAAACAAAGCAATTATGTACATGATACTTCTCGCTGCTGGCCACTTGAAATGTGCTGTGAACTGAATGACAATGATTCAACATGAAGTCCTGACTCAAAAAGCGGTAACACTTTACAATAAGGTTGTGAATAGATGCATTCATATATGTGTGAGTTAAGATTAATGCTGAACAGAGGTGTTGTTCATGGTTAGTTCATGTTAACTAATGCATTAACTTATTGCGCTGTTAATGTTAATAGATGCATTAATATATGTGTGAGTTAACATTAACAAAGATTAACTAATGCTGAACAGAGGTGTCGTTAATGGTTAGTTTATGTTAACTAATGCATTAACTAATGTTATCTAAAACTTTTTGTAAAGTGTGACCCAAAAAGCGTACAGTGTTTTTTTTATGTGCATACCTGTTAGGGATAATCTGAGTTTGTTATTTTTGGATGGGTTTTGTATTGTTTTTACAGTTATATGCCTCAGTTTTCTCAGTTAGTCTCCTAGGTTACAAATGGTTTGAATAAGCGGTCACAGGTGATTCACATTTCTATGATTGGTTTGTTCTGTCTATTTAAAGGATTAATTCACCCAAAAATTACCCCATGATTTACTCACCCTCAAGCCAAAGGTGTTCCTAGAAGATGATTTTCTTCTTTTAGATGAACACAATTAGTGTTATATTAAAAAATATCCTGGCTTTTCCAAGCTTTATAATGGGAGTTAATAGAGCGTTCTGTTCTGGTGGAAGAGGGACCTCTGTCCTGACACGTGATGTATTGATGAATGCAGAAGCGCAGAGGATAGAGCAAAACAAAACACTGGTCACAAAATAGAAGTCTAAAATGAGAATTTGTAATTGATTTGTAAGAAAGTCATGTACACATATGGCTTAAGGATGACTAAATGATGGGATAATTAAAATTTTTGGGTGACCTATCCCTTTAAGCCCTGTGTTTCTTTCAGATCCAGTTCAGTATGTTTTGTTTCTAAGTTCCTTTTGTTAATAAAATGAAGACTACTGCATTTTTATCCCTTTTCTCCTCATTATTGCGACCAATTTGTACCATTATTACCATTACCACAGTACCATTATTCACATTTCATCAGAATCAGAAAGAGCTTTATTGCAAAGGAATTTACCTTGGTACTGAAGCTTCCAGTAACATTTAAGAATAACAAATATAAAAAAGTATAAAGACACACAATAAACATTTACAGATAATAAACATATTTAAAGTACTTTTATGAATAAACAGTGGGACTAAATGAATTTACAAGAATATTGCCCCCCTCCAAAAAAGTGGGGTACTGCACTTGGAAGGCATTTAACTTAACTGGGAAGAAACTGTTCCTGTGCCTAGATGTTATAGTGCCTATAGTGACCTGAGGCACCATCCGGATGGCAACAGTTCAAACAGGTTGTGGCCGGGATGGGTGGAGTCTGTGGTGATTGTACCTGTCCTTTTCCTCACTCTGGAAGAGTACAGGTCCTGGAGGGTGGGCAGGGGGAGACCAGTAATCCTCTCTGCAGTCCCGACTGTCCGTTGCTCAACTGAGCTCAAATTCACTGTAAAATCGAATTAGCTCAACTTACTTAAAAAAAGCATGCAAACCGATTGCCTTGGAAAAAAAAACTACAAGTGAAATAGGAATAGTATGTTATGCTAACAAGTTCTTAGTTTGTATAGTTCACATACACAAGAGTTCTAGTAACTAAAAAAGACCTGTAGAGTGTACTTGATCTTTTACTTTAGATTTACTCTTGACTTAGTATAGCTACCATTGTTGTTAACATTGCTTTGGTTTTTGGTTATTGTTTTGCAAGCTGAATGTTGAAGTCTGTACTTGACTCAAGCATGATCAACTGCAAGATATTGTTACAAATATAGAAGGATTATATCAACCCAATTAAAAGTTTCACAGGTGTTTATGACGTAGCACTAAAATTGTAAACGATCTTTATACGTAATAAAGGGAAATATTACATAGATACATTTTAAAAGGTGACCTTACTTTCTGACTAAATCATTAATAGTTAATTATTCAGTCAGAAGCTAGGCCAAAGTGAGCACTGATCACCATAATGGTGATTTTTTTGTTTGTTTGTTTTGCTTGACAAAATGGCACTCAAACCAATAATCTTAACTTGGGTTTTCTGAGTAAGACAGGAATAGTATGTGAATAATATTACTAGATTAAGTTAAGACATTAAATCAAGACATTAAGTAAAGTTAACTAAAAAGTGTTAGTTAGAATCACTGTTGGATTTTACAGTGTTGAACTGAACCTGCAATATTGCTTTAAACTGAAACTATGGACAGACCATCAGGGACTTTGTAAAGGCAATCCACCTTATATTTATAAAGCTTTTCTCAGGTACACGTGTTTAACTTATTTATTGTTTATCCAGGAGAGGAGCCATGGTGACGTGCATGCTATGACAAGTGTGCCTTGGCAACGGTCTGATGTGCCTTTGCACAACACACTATTTGTAACAGAGAGCGAACTGAAGAAAGAATGCCTGTGTTGAGTAAGAAAATGAGAATTAAATTAATTTACCATTTTTCAGTGGTAAACTTGAGCTTGTGCAGCTTTAAGAGCAATATGCACATTTATAATCCATTTAAACTCTTGCGGATACTTGAGAAAATGTATCTGATCTTTCTACCAGTATTCCTATTATTCTCTTCTAGACTTCTGTCTCTGCTCATTTTAAATACAGTAGGCTATAATGTACCGATATTATTTATAATACACTCTAATACGACATACTCTACTTCTGGATCTTCAACAAAAAAGTTTGATCCATTTGGAATTGGTTTAATTCTGAAAGTGTCAAATGCAAGTTTGCTAAACATACTGCTGTGTTATTGTACTATGTTGTAGTGAATGTGTAGTTTACTGTATTTCAAATCTTAAAAGTATATATTAAATTATTATATACACTGCCGAGACAAAAAAAAAAAGTTGTTGTTCGGATTTAAATTGGCAAATGCTTAAGAGTCAATGATTGGATCATTTTGCAGTGAAGCATGTTATATGTTTGGCAACAGTTCTTCTAACCCGAATTGATAGAGTGTGTAGCTTTTCATTTCTAAAACAACCATGTAGGAAGTGACATCATGGCCATATTCCATGATGAAAATATCAAGATTCATCAGGCTAAAACTGTAAAAGAATGGTTGGGAGGCAGCATGATGAATCATTCTCACACATGAATTGGCACGTCTGAGTCCAGACCTTTAAATTCAATGAAAGTCTTTGGGATGTTCTGGAGGAGACTTTATAGAGTGCTGGACTCTTGCATTGTCAATACAAGATCTTGAACAAAAATGAACGCATCTCTTGATGAAAATAAATGCTGATGCTAAGTACACTTGTAATAATGTCAAATTAAAAGTTTGTCAAAGTACATTTTTAATCATTGTTTTATTATTGTTTTATTACTTGAAATAACATTGAAAGTTAATATATTTTAAATGCACTAAACTGTAACTTCAACATTACAAATGTGTAATTACGAATATATTTAAATACAAGTTTCAAAAGAAATTACATTAAAGTATATTTATGTTGATCATAAATGCTTGTCGGTACATTCATCAGTAAAATACAACCATATTTCAAAAACAATAGAAAACACTATAATATGGAATTTAAAGATGTTCTTAAAGTTCTACTTAAGTATAGGGAAAACATTTTTTTCAACTAATTGCAATTCATATAAATTTAAACTAAGCCACATTTCCATGTAATAAATAAATAAATAAATAACGCAATTAAGTGTCCAAAACATTGCATTCATTTCACATTTAAGGGTATGTTTACACAACAACAATGTTTTTGTTTTTTTTTTTGTGTAGGCCTACAGACGACAACGTTGTCAAAATGTTCCACCAGGATTCATGTCAGGTCAGTAGTTGGCGATGTCACTTAGTGAAGATAAACGTCTATAGACTGACCACATAATACACATGACGTCGCTGTTTTCACAAATTTGTTTTGACGATAATGGTAACGTTGTCAAAAACTTGCACTTTGAAACATGTTTTCAAAAGTTGCTTTTCAGGCCCCCAAAATGCTGTTGTCAAGTAAATGAACAGCCAAAACGCATAAAAAGTTGTATGTTTTTAGTTGAAAACGGTGTTGTGTAAACACTCCCTAAGTACTATATTCAAAATGTATGTTATTGTCTATTAGAAATAAGTAGCCTAATCTTTTTAAAAGTATGCTAAAGTATACTTCTTTTTCATAAGGGATGGAAGAATAAGTTATTACAGGTTAATTATAGATTATGACAACACACTATTTTTTTCTTTGGAATAACATGAGCTGACGAATTGTTCCCAATGAGACCAGGAATGCACATTAAATGGGGTCATTTTTGCTTTCATGTTGACTTTAAAAGTGATAGTGTCACAAATCCTCATCTGTATGATTGGCAGGTGGGGTGCACAGCCTTAAGGAGAACAGCTGCTATGGAATGTTATAGACATACTCCCCCTTCTTAATTAAGTATAATTATTTCTCTTCTGTGTACGTAGGCCTACTGCCTGGAGCAGTTTCAGCGCTCACTCAAACAAGCGGCACAAGATTTCAGCCTTCTCAACAGAGCGTGGTGGGCGCAGCTCTCCACAGCACAATGGCTACTTAATAATTAGAGCAGAACCGCTAAACAGGCTTGGATTGTTGAAATAACGGTTGAATGGTTTAGTTACAGTGGTTTATGTGTTAAGCGTGTCATGCAGGTGCTGCATGAGTGAGACATTGTCAAACCTTTACTAGAGCAAAAACATTCAAACAAAGTGAATAATGCGCAAACTTTAGATCAGCACCCCCATGATATAGCAGACACAGAACTAACACGGGCTAAAGGCTGCTGCAAATTTTCAAATGTTTCCGTTGTGTTGTGGTGATTCCGTTGTGTTGTGGCGATTTCTTTGTGTTGTGGTTTAATTTCGTTGTTTTGTGGTTTAATTCTGTTGTGTTGTGGCGATTTCTTTGTGTTGTGGTTTAATTCCATTGTGTTGTGGTTTAATTCCGTTGTGTTGCGGTTTAATTCCGTTGTGTTGTGGTTTAATTCCATTGTGTTGTGGTTTAATTCCATTGTGTTGTGGTTTAATTCCGTTGTGTTGTGGTTTAATTCCGTTGTGTTGTGGTTTAATTCCGTTGTGTTGTGGTTTAATTCTGTTGTGTTGTGGCAATTTCTTTGTGTTGGGGTTTAATTCCATTGTGTTGTGATTTAATTCCATTGTGTTGTGGTTTAATTCCGTTGTGTTGTGGTTTAATTCCGTTGTGTTGTGGTTTAATTCCGTTGTGTTGTGGTTTAATTCCGTTGTGTTGTGGTTTAATTCCATTGTGTTGTGGTTTAAATCCGTTTGTGTTGTGGTTTAATTCCGTTGTGTTGTGGCGATTTCTTTGTGTTGTGGTTTAATTCCGTTGTGTTGTGGTTTAATTCTGTTGTGTTGTGGCGATTTCTTTGTGTTGTGGTTTAATTCCGTTGTGTTGTGGTTTAATTCCATGGTGTTGAGGCGATTTCTTTGTGTTGTGGTTTAATTCCGTTGTTTTGTCGTTTAATTCCATTGTGTTGTGGTTTAATTCCGTTGTGTTGTGGCGATTTCTTTGTGTTGGGGTTTAATTCCGTTGTGTTGTGATTTAATTCCATTGTGTTGTGGTTTAATTCCGTTGTGTTGGGGTTTAATTCCGTTGTGTTGTGGCGATTTCTTTGTGTTGGGGTTTAATTCCGTTGTGTTGTGATTTAATTCCATTGTGTTGTGGTTTAATTCCGTTGTGTTGGGGTTTAATTCCGTTGTGTTGTGGTTTAATTCCGTTGTGTTGTGGTTTAATTCCGTTGTGTTGGGGTTTAATTCCATTGTGTTGTGGTTTAATTCCGTTGTGTTGTGGCGATTTCTTTGTGTTGTGGTTTAATTCCGTTGTGTTGTGGTTTAATTCTGTTGTGTTGTGGCGATTTCTTTGTGTTGTGGTTTAATTCCGTTGTGTTGTGGTTTAATTCCATGGTGTTGAGGCGATTTCTTTGTGTTGTGGTTTAATTCCGTTGTTTTGTGGTTTAATTCCATTGTGTTGTGGTTTAATTCCGTTGTGTTGTGGCGATTTCTTTGTGTTGGGGTTTAATTCCGTTGTGTTGTGATTTAATTCCATTGTGTTGTGGTTTAATTCCGTTGTGTTGGGGTTTAATTCCGTTGTGTTGTGGTTTAATTCCGTTGTGTTGTGGTTTAATTCCGTTGTGTTGGGGTTTAATTCCATTGTGTTGTGGTTTAATTCCGCTGTGTTGTGGCGATTTCTTTGTGTTGTGGTTTAATTCCGTTGTGTTGTGGTTTAATTCTGTTGTGTTGTGGCGATTTCTTTGTGTTGTGGTTTAATTCCGTTGTGTTGTGGTTTAATTCCATGGTGTTGAGGCGATTTCTTTGTGTTGTGGTTTAATTCCGTTGTTTTGTGGTTTAATTCCATTGTGTTGTGGTTTAATTCCGTTGTGTTGTGGCGATTTCTTTGTGTTGGGGTTTAATTCCGTTGTGTTGTGATTTAATTCCATTGTGTTGTGGTTTAATTCCGTTGTGTTGGGGTTTAATTCCGTTGTGTTGTGGTTTAATTCCGTTGTGTTGTGGTTTAATTCCGTTGTGTTGGGGTTTAATTCCATTGTGTTGTGGTTTAATTCCGTTGTGTTGTGGTTTAATTCTGTTGTGTTGTGGCGATTTCTTTGTGTTGTGGTTTAATTCTGTTGTTTTGTGGTTTAATTCCGTTGTGTTGTGGTTTAATTCCGTTGTGTTGGGGTTTAATTCCGTTGTGTTGTGGTTTAATTCTGTTGTGTTGTGGCGATTTCTTTGTGTTGTGGTTTAATTCCATTGTGTTGTGGTTTAATTCCGTTGTGTTGTGGTTTAATTCCGTTGTGTTGTGGCGATTTCTTTGTGTTGTGGTTTAATTTCGTTGTTTTGTGGTTTAATTCTGTTGTGTTGTGGCGATTTCTTTGTGTTGTGGTTTAATTCCATTTGTGTTGTGGTTTAATTCCGTTTGTGTTGTGGTTTAATTCCGTTTGTGTTGTGGTTTAATTCCTTTGTGTTGTGGTTTAATTCCGTTGTGTTGTGGTTTAATTCCGTTGTGTTGTGGTTTAATTCCGTTGTGTTGTGGTTTAATTCCGTTGTGTTGTGGTTTAATTCCATTGTGTTGTGGTTTAATTCCGTTGTGTTGTGGTTTAATTCCGTTGTGTTGTGGTTTAATTCCGTTGTGTTGTGGTTTAATTCCATTGTGTTGTGGTTTAATTCCGTTGTGTTGTGGTTTAATTCCGTTGTGTTGTGGTTTAATTCCATTGTGTTGTGGTTTAATTCCGTTGTGTTGTGGTTTAATTCCGTTGTGTTGTGGTTTAATTCCATTGTGTTGTGGTTTAATTCCGTTGTGTTGTGGTATAATTCCGTTGTGTTGTGGCGATTTCTTTGTGTTGTGGTTTAATTCCGTTGTGTTGTGGTTTAATTCCATTGTGTTGAGGCGATTTCTTTGTGTTGTGGTTTAATTCCGTTGTTTTGTGGTTTAATTCCATTGTGTTGTGGTTTAATTCCGTTGTGTTGTGGCAATTTCTTTGTGTTGG
Source organism: Gobiocypris rarus (assembly GCA_023029165.1). NCBI lineage: Eukaryota > Metazoa > Chordata > Actinopteri > Cypriniformes > Gobionidae > Gobiocypris > Gobiocypris rarus. The sequence continues at coordinate 28,150,174 of CM040915.1, read as the reverse complement.
GGTTTAATTCCGTTGTGTTGTGATTTAATTCCATTGTGTTGTGGTTTAATTCCGTTGTGTTGTGGTTTAATTCCGTTGTGTTGTGATTTAATTCTGTTGTGTTGTGGTTTAATTCCGTTGTGTTGTGATTTAATTCCGTTGTGTTGGGGTTTAATTCCGTTGTGTTGTGGCGATTTCTTTGTGTTGTGGTTTAATTCCATTGTGTTGTGGTTTAATTCCGTTGTGTTGTGGTTTAATTCCGTTGTGTTGTGGCGATTTCTTTGTGTTGGGGTTTAATTCCGTTGTGTTGTGATTTAATTCCATTGTGTTGTGGTTTAATTCCGTTGTGTTGTGGCGATTTCTTTGTGTTGTGGTTTAATTCCGTTGTGTTGTGGCGATTTCGTTGTGTTGTGGTTTAATTTAGTAGGGCTGCACCACTGGGCCACCATAAATAACAGATATAAGATTACAATAATATCAGATTTGTCTTATTTTAAATAAACACAAAAAACAGAGATGAAAAATTAACGCAAGAAATTTACTTTTGCTATGGTTAAATAAATGTTCAGTGATATCTTCTAAAGATTTTTAAATTTTGGCGCAATGTTTTCTCTTTAAGGCAACTAGTAAATACACTATAAGTTTTGTCATGCTGGCATGTGTGGAAAAACAAAGTGACATTGCCAACTACTGGCCTGGCATGAATAATACAATGTTTTTAGTGGTTTTCGCTGATCCGTGTGAACGAGGATCATTTTGACAACATTGCCGTCAGTACACCATAAAGGCAAAGGAAAAACGTTTGCGTTTTTAGTACATCGTTGAAATGTAAACATACCCAGAGTCCCAGTTTGTTGCAATGGTTTCTGATTAGTGCACACCTGTTCCCTGTTTAGTTGATTATCCTTCTCAGTGTACTTAAAGGGATAGTTTAGCCAAAAATGAAAACTCTGTCATTAATTACTCGCCCTCATACATTCCAAACCCGTAAGACCTTTGTTCATCTTCAGAACACAAATGAAGATACTTTTGATGAAATCCGAGAGCTCTCAGGCCCCTCCATAGACAGCTATTTAATTAACACTCCACATTACCAGGTCCAGAAAGGTATTAAAAACATTGTTAAAATAGTCCATGTGATTCCTGTGGTTCAACCTTAATTTTATGAAGCAACAAGAATAATTTTTGTGTGGAAAAACACCCAAAAATAATTAATTTTTAAAAAATATTTTTAATTAATAAAATTTTTTATTCAACAAGTTCAAAAGGTTCCTCAGTGCTGTGTTTGTCGTTGAAGTTTATGGTAAGTTTGTTTGATAATTCTCTGTGTTTATTAAAGTTTCTTGTTACATTGATCATTCTGTGTCACACAGCATTACATTTTGTATTTAAAGTAATTCTTACATGACAATTTAAATGTAAAGCACAACGAGTTGTTAACTCTTTTCATTTGAGGAAACTGATTGCCTTAAACCAATTTAGTTTCAATAAAGGGTATGCACTTACATCACTGTCCCGCAGGAACACTCCCCCTCGGCCGGACTGAGTGGCAGAGGAGCTGCTGCATGAGTGGATTTAATAGGGGAAACTGCGAAAACGGCAGCAAAACAAACAAATCATCAGTTTAAACTAAAGTTTGGACTCCGTATAGTTCCTTACAACTTACCAAAGATCCAGTGATCCATGGATATTGACATGCAGCCAGAGCCAGGAATCGTGTTTCCCGACATTTATATGAGGCTAATTTTGTAATTAGAGCAGAACCGCTAAACAGGCTTGGATTGTTGAAATAATGGTTGAATGGTTTAGTTCAAGTGGTTTATGTGTTAAGCGTGTCATGCAGGTGCTGCATGAGTGAGACATTGTCAAACCTTTACTAGAGCAAAAACATTCAAACAAAGTGAATAATGCGCAAACTTTAGATCAGCACCCCCATGATATAGCAGACACAGAACTAACACGGGCTAAAGGCTGCTGCAAATTTTCAAATGTTTCCGTTGTGATGTGGTGATTTTGTTTTGTTGTGGCAATTTTTTTGTGTTGTGGTTTAATTCCGTTGTTTTGTGGTTTAATTCCATTGTGTTGTGGTTTAATTCCATTGTTTTGTGGTTTAATTCCGTTGTGTTGTGGTTTAATTCCGTTGTGTTGTGGCGATTTCTTTGTGTTGTGGTTTAATTCCGTTTGTGTTGTGGCGATTTCTTTGTGTTGTGGTTTAATTCCGTTGTTTTGTGGTTTAATTCCATTGTGTTGTGGTTTAATTCCGTTGTGTTGTGGTTTAATTGTGTTGTGGTTTAATTCCGTTGTGTTGTGGTTTAATTCCGTTGTGTTGTGGCGATTTCTTTGTGTTGTGGTTTAATTCCGTTGTTTTGTGGTTTAATTCCATTGTGTTGTGGTTTAATTCCGTTGTTTTGTGGTTTAATTCCATTGTGTTGTGGTTTAATTCCGTTGTGTTGTGGTTTAATTTCGTTGTGTTGTGGCGATTTCTTTGTGTTGTGGTTTAATTCCGTTGTGTTGTGGTTTAATTCCATTGTGTTGTGGTTTAATTCCGTTGTGTTGTGGCGATTTCTTTGTGTTGTGGTTTAATTCCGTTGTGTTGTGGCGATTTCGTTGTGTTGTGGTTTAATTCCGTTGTGTTGTGGCGATTTCTTTGTGTTGTGGTTTAATTCCGTTGTCTTGTGGCGATTTCGTTGTGTTGTGGTTTAATTTAGTAGGGCTGCACCACTGGGCCACCATAAATAACAGATATAAGATTATATAGTTCCTTACAACTTACCAAAGATCCAGTGATCCATGGATATTGACATGCAGCCAGAGCCAGGAATCGTGTTTCCCGACATTTATAGCTAATTTTAATATAAGGGGAAATAAGAAAATATATTTTGCCTGTGAATGGTTTACATAAATACAGGTAGATCTAAATCTGGGTGATCACTTATATCAATGTCATGAATCATTTCGTCCAGCCCTAAAACTTTTTTTTTTTTTTTAACTTCCTTCATGCAGAATATATGCGATGGTAAATATTTAACTGATGAGTTGTCAATACAATATATAACAATACAATATGTACGTAGGGTATTATTTTACCCCCAAAATCAACATACTGACACAAAATGATAACTGCCAATCCATGTTCTGCTGACTGGAGTCAGTTGTTTCTGTGAATTGCAACGATCCATTTGCTTCTCTTTTCTGTAGCTTTCAGCAGGTTGTAAACATATACCTCAGATTTCTTGTCAAATCTATTTGTACAGTCAATCTCAAAGCTCTTTACTGTTTTAGATGTGTTTGTGTGTTTTTTGCAGCATTCACGCTGAAAACCAATGCTGCTCAGTCTTTTTGCCACTCAGTTGCCGTAACTGCATTCCCTCCGGCCGACGGTGATGTCACGTGCATACCCTCTATACCAATATTTATGTACTGTGAACTAATTTCATTTGAGTTTATGGAGAAAAAATATATATATATATTTCCTAATATTAAATAGCTATAAACTCTGTTCAAATATATTGTGTAGCTCAAACTTAACTGAATTAAGTCAACTGAATGTGGTAAAGCAAAGAACACTGCTCTGGCATGTGCATATTAATTTTCAAATAATGCTTTATTTGATGCTATAATCTCAACATAACAAAACACTGAACAATAATAAATCTCTAATTAATCATGTGCAAAAAAAAAAAGTCATTACGCTCAGCTTAATATGATCAGTTAATGAGTCACTTTTCTATTAATTGCAATGAACTTTCGGTCATATTTGAGCAACATTAACTTGTTTTATTTCTATTATTTCTATTTTGTCTTTTGCAGTATAGCCCATGTAGTACCCCACAATAAATGCCATGATGTTTATGATTCTTACGGAAAAAGAAAAGAACCAGATCCTTAAACAACCTTCTAATCGACCTCATTACAGTGTTGTCTTTTGTTCATCTGCCTGTCCAAGCCTTTTCCTTTGTGATTTGGAAAGCTCCTTCACCATCCAGCTGGATGTCCTCATCCAAGATCAAAGCGGGCAAAAAAATGCTTGCGAGACCCTCCCGCACGGTGGAATCACATATTCGCTCTTCTGCATCTATAAACAACTTAATTGGTTCCTTGTCTGATGAGAGATGCACTAAGCAGGATTTAAAGTAAAGCACAAACCAATAAAAGACTCTTTACACCTTAAGATGTGCTGTTTAGTTCTGCTTTGCCTTTGTGAAAATTATTAAAGAATAAAATAACGTCAACAGAATGGGACTGTTAATAATTTCTGTGCACCCAGATGGCATCCTTGAACTCAGACGTGACCCCTGCTGAATGTGTGTGTGTGTGTGTGTGTGTGTGTGTGTGTGTGTGTGTGTGTGTGTGTGTGTGTGTGTGTGTGTGTGTGTGCGGTTAGGGATAAATAAGTGCATTGTGCTGTGCAAATGTATGTTAATCACCTTATGTCCACCATTTCATATTTATGTGCAAATCCATCTACCCATCCATTCAAGTAAAGTAAGTTATATTGCCGTACCTCACAAGAATACTGTGTTACATAACACATATACACAACTTATATAAAAAGAGGTAATCTAACTACACATACACATATACATACACACTGAAACATATGTTTTCCTGGATAGTAGTGAGAAAGTTAAAGTGGTTTAGTTGTCTTTAACATTAAGTAGTCTTATAGGGATAGTTCACCCAAAAATGAAAATTCTGTCATCATTTACTCACCCTCAAGTTGTTCCAAACCTGTATGAGTTTCTTTGTTTTGCTGAGCACAAAAGAAGATATTAGGAAGAATGTTTGTAATCAAGCAGATAGAGCAACCATTGACTACCATAGTAGGGGGAAAAATACTATGGTAGTCAATGGTTGCTCTCTCTGCTTTGTTACAAACATTCTTCCTAATATCTTCTTTTGTGCTCAGCAAAACAAAGAAACTCATACAGGTTTGGAACAACTTGAGGGTGAGTAAATGATGACAGAATTTTCATTTTTGGGTGAACTATCCCTTTAAGGACTGTGCACTCAATAAAATACTTAAGCTTAAATTCAAGCTTTATGTATTTTAGGTCAATTACACAGTTTTAATATAAACAAACTAATAAGCTTAAGGATAGGTTACCAAAAATGTGAATTACCTCATGATTTACTCACCCTCAAGTCAGGTGTTTATGACATTCTTCTTTCAGACAAATAAAAATCCTGGCCCTTCCAAGCTTTATAATGGCATTGAATGGGGGTTAAAGCCCAAAAAAGCGAAGCCATACGTTAGTGTGAGGAACAATATTCATATTTAAAACGTTATAAACTAAAATAACTATCTTTAGACAGACGGCCATATGCATCGATTTACAGTGAAAAAGTGACCTCTAACCCATGATGTATTGACGAACGTGTAAGAGCAGAGGATAGAGCAAAACAAAACACCGGTCACAAATGAGAAGTCTATATATGAGAAAGAGAAATGTCAGAGGATTTCAATAGAAGAGAAGAGGAGCTTGAGTTTGTTTCCCAGCCCTATTTGTTTGAAGAGGCATTAAAGCTTACACTACTCCATCTCATCAGGGGTTACTCTTTTAGCATAAGTCGACCTGTGAAGGCTGTCTCTCTGAAGCCAGTGATTATAGTTTATTAAGTTTTAAATATGGATATTTTTCTTACATTTCTTTTTCTTCTTTTTCATAAACAGAGCGTGTGGAGCACTTTTATGATGGATTGTGTTTGTCTGAAAGATATACACCTAGGATGGCTTGAGGGTGAATAAATCATGGAGTAATTTGTATTTTTGGGTGAACTATCCTTTAATTTGATGCATATTAATAATCAAAAAATCATGACATAGTTCAATATTAATTATTTGCATCTATTTGCTTTGATTTAAATAATCATGGTTGAATGGTAATCGGGGAACATGGTTGAATTTTGGCTAGCTGTTGAACAAACTATATTTAATTAGTTAAAATATATGTGATTGAAACGAATTGGATGTATTGATGATAAAAACTGAGTGCTATTTAAGAGTACGTTTACACAACAGCGATGTACCAAAAATGGAAAAAGTTTTTCTCTTACAGATGACAGTGTTGTAAAAAGTGATCCCTGTTCTCACAGATCCGCAAAAACGACTAAAAACTCTGTATTATTCATGCCAGTCCAGTAGGTGGCGATATCACTTTGTAAAGAAACACCACGCACCAATAGACTGAATATGTATGACGCATGGCGTCACCTTTTTCAAAAACAGTTTACATGGAGATGATAACGGTATCTTATTCAAACACATGCACTTTAAAAGCCATTTTTCAAAAAATGTTGCCCCCAAAAGTGTCGAAAAATGCATAAAAAGTTGCTTTCAGTTGCAAACGGTGTCACATAAACAGCCCATCCAAAAACGTTATGGTTTATTAGTAGCCTACTATTACAGTGTTATTATAGTATTATTACATTATTATTATTTAATTTATACCTGAAAAATATGCATTGCATTAAGCTTATTCATTTGTTTATGTCAAAAATGTATATGCAATTCAAATACATAAATCTTACATTTAGGTATATTTTTTGGCGTGCACTAGGGTCATGTGGTGTATCACGGCGGAGGGTCTCTTCTGGAGTCAATCATTCTGTACATGAGGGATTAAAATAAGCTTTAACTTTTTAATCTTTTCAATTCGAGAGGAACGCACATATGTCTCTGATTAAATTTGCTTCTACAATAACTGTTTGACTCTCTATAATGAAACACAGTCCTCTGATGATGTGATTACAGAGAACTGTAAATATTTGACTTTTTTGAGCATTAATTATTAGGCAAAAACAAATTCTCTAGCAGTTCAGTCTGTTGTTCTTCCAGTTATTGGCAGCAGCAGAGCACACATCATATCACGCTGCTATTTGTGATGATTGTTTTGAATTTAAGCTCATGTGTTATTTTGGATGAGTTTCAGAAGTGTCATTTGTTTCATCACTGAAGTTGCACAACTAAATGTAATAGATCAAGTTGCCCCTTTTGCAGATCATTTGCTGTAAACTAAAAACTAAAAGCCCATATGTACTCAATGTTAAAGATGCTCTCATCCAACAAAAATGTATGGTCATGGCTTCAATTTCGGTTTACATTTTAGTTAGTTCATTAAAAAAGATCAACGTGATCTCATGAATATTAATTTGTATTTTTTTAACTTAAAGTGTGGTTCTACCTCCATGCACATTTACTTATGTTTACTTGAATCATACACTGAAGTTTACAATATTGACCTAAATTATTTACGTTTGGACAACTTATCCAAATATTTTTCACTATTAAAATCATGGCATTAATATTTTGATTCTATTGTGTTCAATGTCATATCAATAAAATTGTTTTTTAGTCGCATTTATTATGTTTACTCATCTACTTTATATGATATGATAACATTTCGCTCTGTTCTGTGTGACTTTTGCTGCAAACTCGTTTCGAAAGGATTACATAATGTACGTGATATTCATGTAGTATTTATTTTGCTTGCCATGGAACACAAAAGGCATTTTCTATATCTAGTATATGGTCTTATCCTGTGACCGACAATAGAACCATAAAATACGCCAAAAACGCATCTTTAGATTCAATATGTTTACGAGGAACAGGCCCAAATGCAAGACATATTTGTCACATGCCTGTCCTGTCTTGTGTGCACATGTGGGTTTGTTAGTGTGGCCATGTGCCTTTGTCATTGTTTGATCCCTCCCCTTGTTATCTCGTTATTGGTTAATTTGCCCCACCTGTGTTTGCCTCACTCCCTGCTTGATTTCTCCCCTTTATAAGCTCCTGTGTGTTTGCAGTCCTTGTCGGATCCTTGTATTGTCTCACGTCTCCCAGTCCCCCGTGTCGGTATGTTCAGTTTATGTATTTTTCCCCCTTGTGGGTTTTGTTTTGTATTTTGTTTGTTTTATTTTTATAATAAAATTCATTTCTGCACTTGAGTCCTCGCACCTGTTTGTCCTTTGTATGTAACGTGACAGAAGGATCCGACCAACTTGAGGACTCAGCAGGAGGAGTTTGTTTTTTGTTTTTTGTTGTTTGTGTTCACCGGAGATGGAGCTGAACAGACATGTACAGGTGATGCGGCAGGTAAACTCGAGGTACATCCGTCAACAGGGGGCGGGTGTACGAGAGTTTGCCTGCCAATTCCTCAGAGAGGTGCATCACCTGTACCTAAATGAGGCAGAGAAGGCAGAGGTCTTCAACCTCTGCCTGGACATGCCTCGGAGTCCCACGGAGGTGGACAGGATGGGGACCCCGGACTTTTGGGAGTTCGTGGACCAGCTGGACTCCCTTCCTCCGAGGATCCCGATCCGGAGAGCTCCGTGGGTCCGTGTTCCGTGGTCCCTGTTCCAGGAGCGTGTTCGGTGATCCCCATTCCGGTGGACCCTGTGCCGGTGGATCGTGTTCCGGTGGTCCCTGTACCGGTGGTCCCTGTACCGGTGGTCCCTGTACCGGTGGTCCGTAAGCGGAGGAGGAAAGGGAAGGAGCGCTCCGTGACTGTTCCGGTGGTCCCTGTGCCGGTGGTCCCTGTGCCGGTGGTCCCTGTGCCGGTGGATCGTGTTCCGGTGGTCCCTGTGCCGGTGGATCGTGTTCCGGTGGTCCCAGTGCCGGTGGATCCTGTGCCGGTGGTCCCAGTTCCGGTGGTCCCAGTCCCGGTGGGTCGTGTTCCGGTGGTCCCAGTCCCGGTGGGTCGTGTTCCGGTGGTCCCTGTGCCGGTGGATCGTGTTCCGGTGGTCCCTGTACCGGTGGATCGTGTTCCGGTGGTCCCTGTACCGGTGGTCCCTGTACCGGTGGGTCGTGTTCCGGTGGTCCCAGTCCCGGTGGGTCGTGTTCCGGTGGTCCCTGTGCTGGTGGATCGTACCGGTGGTCCCTGTACCGGTGGTCCCTGTACCGGTGGTCCCTGTACCGGTGGTCCGTAAGCGGAGGAGGAAAGGGAAGGAGCGCTCCGTGACTGTTCCGGTGGTCCCTGTGGCGGTGGTCCCTGTGGCGGTGGTCCCTGTGCCGGTGGTCCCTGTGCCAGTGGTCCCAGTGCCGGTGGTCCCTGTTCCGGTGGATCATATCCCGGTGATCCCTGTGCCGGTGGTCCCTGTGCCGGTGGTCCCAGTTCCGGGGGTGCCGGTGGTCCCGGTGCCGGCGGACTCTGTGCTGGAAGTGCCGCCCCGGCGCTCTGCTCTTCCCGCGGTGCAACGACGACCTCCTCTTCCAGCGCCGCCCCGGCGCCCTGCTCTGGCCGCGCCACCCCGGCGTCCAGCTCTGTCCGCGCCGCAACGACGCCCTGCTCTGCCCGCGCGCAACGGCGCCCTGCTCTGCCCGGCGCCGCAACGGCGCCCTGCTTTGCCCGCGCCGCAACGGCGCCCTGCTCTGCCCGCGCCGCAACGGCGCCCTGCTCTGCCAGCGCGCAACGGCGCCCTGCTCTGCCCGAGCCACCTGAACTCTGCTGGCCGCCCGGCCGCCCGAACCCTGTTGGCCGCCCGGCCGCCCAGACCCTGTTGGCGCCCAGACCCTGTTGGCCGCCCGGCGCCCGAACCCTGTTGGCCGCGCCCGGCGCTCACCGCCCGGCAGAACTCTGCGCGCCCGGCAGCCCGAACTCTGCAGTCCGCCCGGCAGCCTGAACTCTGCTGGCCCTCCGGCTCCCCGGCCGCCCGAACTCTGCTGGCCACTCCAGCCCCTCTGGCTGCCTGAACTCGGCTGGCCACTCCAGCCCCCCCGGCCGCCTGAACTCTGCTGGCCACTCCAGCCCCCGGCCGCCTGAACTCTGCTGGCCACTCCGGCTCCCCCGGCCGCCCGAACTCTGCTGGCCACTCCAGCCCCTCTGGCTGCCTGAACTCGGCTGGCCACTCCAGCCCCCCCGGCCGCCTGAACTCTGCTGGCCACTCCAGCCCCCCCGGCCGCCTGAACTTTGCTGGACACTTCAGCCCCCCTGGCTGCCTGAACTCTGCTGGCCACTCCGGCCCCGGCCGCCTGAACTCTGCTGGCCACTCCGGCCCTCCGGCCGCCTGAACTCTGCTGGCCACTCCGGCCCCCTGAACTCTTTGTGTTCCCTGTCCCTCCCTTGTTCTCCCCTTCCTTATCTGTTTCTCCCAGGTCTGTCCCTCCCGTCCCGCCCTGGTGTCCCTCCCGTCCCGCCCTGGTCTGCCCCTCCCGTCCCGTCCTGGTCTGACCCTCCCGTCCCGCCCTGGTCTGACCCTCCCGTCCCGCCCTGGTCTGTCCCTCCCGTCCCGCCCTGGTCTGTCCCTCCCGTCCCGCCCTGGTCTGTCCCTCCCGTGCCGCCCTGGTCTGTCCCTCCCGTGCCGCCCTGGTCTGTCCCTCCCGTGCCGCCCTGGTCTGTCCCTCCCGTGCCGCCCTGGTCTGTCCCTCCCGTGCCGCCCTGGTCTGTCCCTCCCGTGCCGCCCTGGTCTGTCCCTCCCGTGCCGCCCTGGTCTGTCCCTCCGTGCCGCCCTGGTCTGTCCCTCCCGTGCCGCCCTGGTCTGTCCCTCCCGTGCCCCTCTGGTCTGTCCCTCCCGTCCCTAGTGGAGCGTCTGGTAGCCGCTCCTTAAGGAGGGGGTAATGTCACATGCCTGTCCTGTCTTGTGTGCACATGTGGGTTTGTTAGTGTGGCCATGTGCCTTTGTCATTGTTTGATCCCTCCCCTTGTTATCTCGTTATTGGTTAATTTGCCCCACCTGTGTTTGCCTCACTCCTGCTTGATTTCTCCCTTTATAAGCTCCTGTGTGTTTGCAGTCCTTGTCGGATCCTTGTATTGTCTCGTCTCCCAGTCCCCGTGTCGGTATGTTCAGTTTATGTATTTTTCCCCCTTGTGGGTTTTGTTTTGTATTTTGTTTGTTTTATTTTTATAATAAAATTCATTTCTGCACTTGAGTCCTCGCACCTGTTTGTCCTTTGTATGTAACGTGACAATATTTCTGTCTGTTATGTTTTATATAATCTTTTTATATTCTCTATATAATGGTAATATTTAGGGGTAGAGTTAAGGGATCTAAAATGTTTCTATAAAATTGTAAAAGAGCAATTACACAAATATGATGTACAAGATTTGGAAATATTTTTAATTTCTTTAGCTGTAAATATGTAATAATGTTTACGTCCATATTGTACATTTCACCTGAAAATGTTACATATTGATATTACACTTTAAAAAATGCTGGGTTGTTTTAACCCAATCGCTGGGTTAGTCCATATTTGACCCAACATTGGGTTGTTTTTTACCCAGAATTTTTAGAGTGTAGCAATGAGACCAGGCTGTGTTAAATACTGAGTAATAGTAATTAACTACATGTACTTACTAGGGTAGGGTAGGATTAGGGTTTGATTTAGGGTTAGTTGCGTGTAATTATGCATAATTTACTGTTTTGGTAAGTACATGTAACGTGTAACAAGGGCACAAAGTGAGGGCCCTATCACACACCCGGAGCGATGCGATGCCTGGCGTTTTTTGCTAGTTTCAACCTGACGGAGTTATCATTTCCACATTGTTTAAATAGCAAATGCACTCGCACTCATCTGTTCGCCTATGGGCGTGCTGGTCTGAAAACGAGGTGTGTTCAGGCGCATTGTTGGCAGGTTGCTATTTTGAGGCAACTGAAAACGACTGCGCCATTGACCAACAAAAACCTTTTTTTACATATAAAAGGATTCTTCTCTGGAGAAGAGTTCAGTCTTTCCGCTCACGAATTCCATGCACCATGTAAATAGCGAATCCACCATGGCCGCGAGCACAACTGGTTTTTAAAGGGAATGGGATATGACACTGATTTTTTTCCAACCGTGATTTATTATGAGACTAGGTAGGGGAGCGGGGTTAGTTGGAACTTTGATGGTTTAAAATGTTCCTCACATGCCAGGATGACGAAACTTTGTGTATTTACTAGTTGCCATATCAATGTTATTTAGAGAAAAAAATGCGCCAAAATTTAAAAATCTTTGTAAGATATCACTGAACATTTATTTAACCATAGCAAAAGTAAATTTCTTATTTTTCTTTATTTTTCATCTGTTTTTTTTTTGTGTTTATTTAAAATAAGACAAATCTGATATTATTTTAATGTTATATATGTTATTTAACAGTTGAGATCCTTATTTAATGCTGATCTAGCAGCAGAAGACACGAGCCGGGTTTTGCGCAGATGGAGTGCGTTGTAACACTGCGTTACAATGAGCACCTATTAGAAATATGTTATTCTATTCTATACTTTTATGAATTATTTTGAGAAACCATAAGAAAAGGGTGAATAATGACTGAGAGTCAATGTTCAGAAATGATTCATTATTATTCTGTTTTTAACTATGCTCTATAGCTGGATTTAGGGAAGTGTTTGTGTCACGGTTCATAGATTCACCGTCTCCTTTTCTGTGTTTGTGAAGTTTTGTTGGAGGCGTGGTTACTGATTACGGGGCTCATTTCCCACACCTGCCACACTCATCACTTCACCTCACTTATACCGGTCTCTCACTGACATTCCTTGTCAGTTCGTTCCAGGCCTGCTGGTGGTATGATCGTGCGCCTGTCCGGACTCCTGGATCATTTCCCGCTCCGGATTCCTTTTCCTCAGCATCTGGTTGTCTGCTGCATCCCCGCTTCGTCTCCCTGTCTGGTTCCTCCGCCTGCATCGTCCTTATCCGTGTGGCAAGCCCGTCTTCCTGCTGGGACCTTTCTGGAGCCTGCACTGTACCTGAGCCTTGTTTATGCTGTGACTATTGTCTTCATTTACATCTAATAAACAAGTTGTTATCGCTATTGGATTCACCTGTTTTCCTTTGGAAGCCCAGACAGAATGAACTGACCAGATCATGGATCTAGCGAAATTGAACGAACTTCAAGTATATCTCAACGAGAACAGTCAGAGGATGGATCGCCAGGAGCAACAAACCACCGCGGCTGCCCAGGCGATGCAGGAGATGGCGAAGCAGGTGTCCGAGCTCTTGGCCCAGATCCAGCAATTACATTTTCCCACTGTGCCACCACCACTGCCGCCGTTTCCCCAGGCAGCGGTTAACATCAACCCGCACGAACCCCGGATTCCTATGCAGGTGAGCCTGATATGTGCAGATAATTTCTTACGAGTTGTTCATTGTTTTTCTCTCTTCAACCCACCTCGTTCGCCAGTGAGACGTCACAAGTGGCGTTGGTGATTAATCTGCTGAAGGGATGTGCGGCGCGCTGGGGGACGGCGGTCTGGGAGAATAAAGATCCATGTTGTGCCTCGTTCCTCACACTCTTGGAGGAGATGAGATGGGTCTTCGACAGATCCGTGGCAGGGCGCGAGGGGGCGCGCAGACTCGCCGAACTTCATCAGGGCCAAAGATCTGTTTCTGTCTACATCATAGATTTCCGAACACTGGCCCGCAGAGTGTGGTTAGAACGAGGCTGCGCAGTGGGACCGTTTCCTGCATGGGATGGCTGATCGTGTCCAGCAAGAGATTTACGCGTTGGATCTACCCACTGATCTCAACGGACTCATGATGCTAGCACTTCGAGTTGATTCCCGTCTTGAATCACATCCACGCATGAGAAGAACCACGGAGCTCTTCAAAGTGGACACGGTCAGCCCCATCAACGATCCCGAGCCCATGCAGGTGGAGAGAGCTCGGCTTTCTCGGGAGGAGAGAGAACGCCGCAGATCGGAGGGACTATTTTTGTACTGCGGCGCGGTGGGGCATTTCCTCAACCAGTGTCCGTTAAAAAATTGAGCCCGACAGTAGGGAGGAGGTTACTGTCGGGTGGAGCTGCGTTGGGGAAATCCTCATCCGCAACTCTCCTCCCGGGAAGATTGCAGTTGGCAACCAGTTCCCACAACTGCCAGGCCCTCGTGGACTCGGGGCTGAGGGTAATTTTATAGACAAGACACTGGCACTATTGCACAAGATTCCCGTCAACTCCCTTTCCAGCACGATTGCAGTTCACGCCCTCAACGGACAGACTTTACTCACCATTACACACATCACTGACCACATCACACTCACGATATCTGGCAACCACACCGAGAAAACATAATTCCTCCTCACTGACTCTCCTCACGCACCTGTGGTCCTCAGTCATCCCTGGCTCAAGAGAAACAACCCCAGGATTGACTGGGGACACAGCTTGGAGTAATCAGTGCTATGCCTCTTGTCTTGTGTCTGCCCGTTAGTCTGTGTCTAGTTCTGTGTTTCAGGAGGAGACGCTGGATCTATCTAACGTGCCTGAAGAGTATCTCGACCTGAAGGAGGTGTTCAGTAAGTCCCGGGCTGCTTCTCTCCCTCCTCATGTCCCTATGACTGTGCTATAGATCTACTGCCAGGCAAGTCTCTGCCTAAAGGCAAGTTATACTCTCTTTCAACTCCTGAGAGGGAGGCCATGGAGAAATACATTTCTGATTCTCTAGCTTCCAAGTTCATCCGCCCTTCCTCTTCTCCAGCGGGGGCGGGGTTCTTTTTAGTGGGTAGAAGGATGGTTCGCTGTGACCTTGTATTGATTACCAAGGGTTGAATAAAATCACGGTAAAGAATACTTATCCTTTGCCGCTGAAGTCTTCAGCCTTCGAGAGGTTGCAGGAGCATCCATATTCACGAAACTGGATTTACGTAACGCTTATCATTTGGTTCGCATCAGGAAGGGGGATGAGTGGAAGACTGCATTTAATACCCCTAGGGGACAACTTTGAATATTTGGTCATGCCCTTCGGGCTGTCCAACTCCCTGCAGTCTTCCAAGCACTAGTCAATGACGTGCTGGGAGATATGATAGATCAGTTCATTTATCTGGACGACATACTGATTTTTCTTCTTCTCTCCAGGAACATGTCCAGCACGTCAGACTAGTGTTACAGAGGTTGCTAGAGAATGGGCTTTATGTCAAGGCGGAGAAATGTGCGTTTCATGCTCAGTCGGTTCCATTTTAGGTTACATTGTATCTTCCGAGGGAATGCATGGACCCTGACAAGGTTAAGGCTGTGATAGATTGGCCAAGCCCAGATTCCCGTAAGGCCTACAGAGGTTTCTGGTGTTGCTAATTTTTATCTGCGTTTTATTCAGCCAGCTAGCCGCGCCTCTGACCCGCTCACCTCTCCCGACGGCGTTCAGGTGGTCTGGTGCAGCGAAACTGCATTTACCAACCTCAAGAGCCGCTTCGCCTGCTCCCATTCGTCACCCCTGATCCTTTACGTCAGTTCCGTGGTGGAGGTTGACGCGTCAGAGGTGGGGGTAGGAGCAGTTCTATCCCAGCGCTCTTCCTCGGATGATAAGATGCACCCTTGCGCGTTTTTTTATCATCGTTTGTCGCCATCCGAATGCAATTATGACATTGGTAACAGGGAGTTGTTGGCAATCAAACTTGCATTGGAGGAGTAGCGTCACTGGCTAGAATGGTCAGGGGTTCCTTTTATCGTATGGACCGATCATAAGAATCTGAAGTATATCAGATCTGCTAAAAGACTCAACTCCAGGCAGGCACGGTGGTCTCTTTTTTTCGGACCCTTTGATTTTTCTCTATCGTACCGCCCGGGGTCTAAGAACATCAAACCTGATGCTTTATCACGCGTTTTTGACCACTCCGAACGCCCGTCCACTCCCGAGTGCATTTTGCCTGAGAAAATTAACATCTCTACACTCACATGGGAGGTCGAATCGAAGGTTAAGGCAGCCTTAGAAGGGGTAATGCCTCCGCCCAGGGGACCACCGAACCTATTTTTTGTACCGGAGGGAGTTCGGTCCGACGTAATACGGTGGGGTCTCTGCTCCAATGTAGCGTGTCATCCAGGAGTCAATAGAACCAAATTTTTGGTTAAGCAATGATTCTGGTGGCCTGGTATGGCTCGTGACGTCTGAGATTTTGTTTTGGCTTGTTCAGTCTGTGCCAACTGGTAAGACATCTAACCACCCTCCCGATGGGCTCCTTCAACCGATGTCTGTCCATTCGAGACCCTGGTCCCATATTGCGCTAGATTTTATTACCGCCCTCCCGCCGTCCCAGGGCAAGACGGTTGTTTTAACCGTCGTGGACCGATTCTCGAAGATGGCACACTTCATCCCCTTTCCTAAATTACCATCTGCCAAGGAGACAGCGGTAGCTGTCGTCGACCACGTCTTTCGTTTACATGGCCTTCCGATGGACGTGGTTTCCGACAGGGGACCCCAATTTGTGTCCAAATTTTGGCGCGAGTTCTGTAAATTATTAGGGGCGACGGTTAGTTTGTCTTCAGGATTTTATCCTCAGAGCAACGCCTTCAGCCGTGTCAGAGGACATGGAGCATGGAGACCCAGAGAGCCAGCACTCAAGGTAGACGCACCAACCACCGGCTAAGCCTCCACTGATACGCTGTGGGTCAAAGAATAGCTCCCAGATTCATTGGCCCGTTCACTGTCACCAAGATTCTTAGTCCGGTGGTAGTCCGCCTCAAACCTCCTCCTGCGTACGGGAGGATTCAACCCGTGTTCCATGTCTCCAAATTGAAACCTGTTTTTTATTCCCACATTAACCCGTCTGCCCCAGTCCAGACCCCCCCAAGCCGCGACTCGTAGATGGGGAACCGACATATTCGGTTAATCGTATTCTGGACTCTAGATGGAGGGGACGTGGATTCCAGTACTTGGTGGACTGGGAAGGTTACGGTCCGGAGGAGAGCAGTTGGGTTCCTGCCAGGGACATATTGGATCACTCCCTTATCGATGATTACAATCGACAGGTTGGTCCTCCTGGGAGCGCCAGGAGGAGCTCCTAGGGGGAGGGGTACTGTCACGGTTCATAGATTCACCGTCTCCTTTTCTGTGTTTGTGAAGTTGTGTTGGAGGCGTGGTTACTGATTACGGGGCTCATTTCCCACACCTGCCACACTCATCACTTTACCCCACTTATACCAGTCTCTCACTGACATTCCTTGTCAGTTCGTTCCAGGCCTGCTGGTGGTAGGATCGTGCATCCGTCCGGACTCCTGGATCATTCCCGCTCCGGATTCCTTTTCCTCGGCATCTGGTTGTCTGCTGCATCCCCGCTTCGTCTCCCTGTCTGGTTCCTCTGCCTGCATCGTCCTTATCCGTGTGGCAAGCCGTCTTCCTGCTGGGACCTTTCTGGAGCCTGCACTGTACCTGAGCTTTGTTTATGCTGTGACTATTGTTTTCATTTACATCTATTAAACAAGTTGTTATCGCTATTGGATTCACCTGTTTTCCTTTGGAAGCCCTAACAGTTTGTTGTCAAACTGAATTTTTAAAAATATTTTTAATGATCAAAAAATGCCATTCTTTTATTATAAAAAGTTAATAATTGTATTTTATTGACAAAATATTTTTGTTTTTCTTGAATATTTAAAAATTATATCCGATAACATTTTAAGGTCTCATTTGGTCATGTTACAATGTACGTGGGTGTGTGACATGCATAAACTTCCATTCTTTCGAGTAATTCAAGAAAAAAGTATACACTGTATTAATGAAACAAAAACACATCATTGTACTACAGTCCCTGACAAAAGTCTTGTCTTGTGTACAAATTGACCTGAAGTGCCACTGAAATATATTTCTTATCAAGATTTTTTTAAAAGAAATGGCTCATTTTAATTCCAATAGCTTTTGTAATAACGTTTCAGTGCAAAATGAAACTGTCAAAAAATATTCTAATATTCACAGCTTGGTAAAGCCCATTGAGTCAATTTTTGCAAAGACATAAGTGTTGTCGCCTTGTCATATGAGCTTCACCTGTGACTAATAATGTAACAATTAGATCTCAGGTGTGTATAAAAAGAACCTGAGTACACTTGACCTTCACATCAACTGCAACTAGACCTCTGCAAACATGCCTAAGATTCACCCTGAGACTAAAGTTTTGATTATCAAGAGGCTGAAGACCAGATCCACTGCTGATGTGGCAGACAACTTCAAAGTGTCTCAGCGTCAAGTACAGAGGATAAAAAAAGATTTGAAGAGACTGGAGACGTTTTTGACAAGCCCAGGTCAGGCAGACCCCGCAAGACAACTGCTCGAGAGGACTTTTTGTTGGCTCATAAATCCAAGGCCAGCCCATTTTCCACTGCAGCAGAACTCCACGATTCCTGGTCACCTGAAGTCCATGTGTCAACCAGAACAGTTTGTCGGATTCTGTCTCGAATGGAATTCAAACCAAAGAATATTGATGAACTCTGGGAGGCATGCAAGACTGCTTTCTTTGCTATTCCTGATGACTTCATCAATAAATTGTATGAGTCCTTGCCAAACCGCATGGATGCAGTCTTTCAAGCTCATGGCAGTCATACAAGATACTAAATTTGGATCTCACAGCACCACTACTTAATTTGCTGACATATTTTTGTATTAGCAGGAAATTTGTTCAATTTCTGTATAGGCGACAAAAAGTTTGTATTGCCAAAATTTGACCTTTCTGTCTTGATTAAATGATAAATCTTTTTTCAGTGAAACTTATCCTGAAATTTATTTCAGTGCATTAAACGTCATTTGGGAAGGTTTTAGTTTTCATATGAGCAATTTCTAACACCAATTGATGAATTAAAAGTCAGGTTAATAGCAGGTGTTTCTACAAAATAGATAAGCGACACAACTTTTGTCAGGGACTGTAGATATGTGTGAAATTAATGTGGGAAAATTATAAATACTCTGAATTCCAAGTGGATTTACACAAACTAAGAAAGTCAAAAAGCATTAGGTTGTGCCCCACTCTCCCCAACAACCCTTTTGGGCCATGCACCTGAAGCGCCGACCGTTTTTTTCCATCGTTAAACTAGCAAAAGTGGATTCGGACATGCCCTAAGTGCACCTGCGCCATGAGCTTTAGACCATACGCTCAGATCGTTAAGATTGGGCTTAAGTGTTACCCCAGGCTAAAAAGATATATGGGAAATTGGTGGTTGCAACACCTTTAAACACATTTTCCCCCATTATTTAAATTAACCCAAATGACCATCAAGTGCAAAGTATGCTGTTGCTACTGGGTTAAGTTAACAGTAAGTTGTGGGCTATTAGAAAACATAGACGTCAGATAAAATTGTGTACACATTTTGTTAATTGGTTAAAATGATCCCCATAATGTCACATGCCTGTCCTGTCTTGTGTGCACATGTGGGTTTGTTAGTGTGGCCATGTGCCTCTGTCATTGTCAGATCCCACCCTCTTGTTATCTCGTTATTGGTTAATTTGCCCCACCTGTGTTTGCCTCACTCCCTGCTTGATTTCTCCCCTTTATAAGCTCCTGTGTGTTTGCAGTCCTTGTCGGATCGTTGTATTGTCTACGTCTCCCGTTTCCCCGTGTCGGTATGTGCTTGAGTATTTTGTGTTTTTGATTATGTATTTTTCCCCCTCGTGGGTTTTGGTTTTGAGTTTATGTTTTGTTTTGTTAATAAATTCCCCTTATCACTGCACTTGAGTCCTCACACCTGTTTGCACCTTTCTTCACCATCCCGTAACGTGACACTTAAACCCTGTATCCCAACCCACCGGATTTCATGTAACCATTTTAATTAAAAATGGAAAACATAAAAATATAAAGTGTGTGCTAGCCATGTTCACTGTTGTCAAATGTTGACACACATTCTGTTCAGTCTTTGTGGGAACAGTAAGTAAATGACAAAAGTATTTTTAACCATTTAAAAAAAAAATTTGTGCAAATGTTATATCACACATTTCACAACATAATATGCTGATTCAGATGATACTAACTCTGATATTTGAAGGGATATACCTAATACTATTCAACGGCACTTGTGGCATATAATGTTCAGTACCATAAAAATGAATTTCCACTTTTATCTTCTTTTCTTTAAAATAACAGAAAATCTGGGTTACAGTGAGACACAATAGGTATTTTATTTGTCTCACTGTAACCAAATTACTTAGTGTTTAAAGCATAGCCAAAATATGTAAACAATATGTTAATGTCTTTTTAGTGTGAAAAATCATTTATGAACCATTTTCTGTAAAATTCTCCATTGCTTTGACAATGAAATGTCATAAATGCTAAAATGACCATAAAAATGTTGCTTTAAGTTTTAATAGAGGAATGAATGTAAGTGCATTTTTAGTAATCAATATTATGCCACAAGGGATGTCACTGAAGCTTAAAGGATAGTTCACCCCAAAATTTAATTCTGTCATCATTTACTTATCATCAAGTTGTTCCAAACCTGTATGAATTTCTTTCTTCTGCTGAACACAAAAGAAGATATTTTGAAGAATGTCAGTAAGCAAACAGTTGATGGTCCCATTGACTTCCATAGTTTTTTTTCCCTTGCCAAAGGAAAAACCAGGACTAACACTGCTGCTCATTTAAAAAGGCACACAGGTGCATGATTTTGCCAAGTAAGACATGTTCCTGGATCAACATCTTTTGTTGATCCTGAAACAACACTCCTGTCCTTAACCTATCCCTATCCCTACCCCTAAATATAATCCATAAGTAATCTCTAAAATTTAGGTGTAGAAGCACCTAGCCCATGGTTGTGAGACAATAAACTTGACATAAACTCTAAACCTGTCCCTCAAAATCTGATTGGTTGATTGGAATGTTGAACAGGAACATGTTTTACTTGGTGAAATCACATTCACCTCTGAGTAGTATGATCTATTTAATTGTCTTCCCATCATTGTCTTAATCTTCCCATCATTCCCAAATATGACAGTCTTTTAAAACCCTACATCACAATGAGACTTTGTAAACTCTAGACACTAGATAGCACTCCTGCAACTTCCCATTCAGGACAGACTGTTCTTGATTCTTAATCAGATCTTCTTGTGATGTTTCCATTTTTCCCATTGGTTGGGTTGGCTGACAGAAAAACTGGAACTTTCCAGCGACAGATTGGTGGCTGTCATAGATCTCGACCCATCCCCAGCCCACCTGATGTTAATAATGGGGCTCTTTTTTATTTTGATGACCTGTCGTTGTCATCCATAATCAATCAAAACTCAACCACACCCCTCATATCCTGTGTGAAAACCACTTAAAGGGGCATTAGCTTACTATAATGCAATACTAGCTCATACAAATGACCGGAGACATATGAGGTCTTTCACATCTGTCCCCATTCAGTCTAGCTAGGGACATTATTAAGATTTGTGGCCTTCTCGGTTCGCTGAAATTACCATTTTGAAATGCTTATGAATTTATGTCAGCCATGGTTGTTTCCCAGGTAGTGTTGTTTATGTAAAATATATGTGACAGGAGCTGAACAAACCAAATTCAATATTGACACGGCTCATTAAATCCATTCAATCAGATTTTTAGATGCATGCAGGTTATACAGAAAAAAATGAACGATTCATACTTCATACAGCTGAATTGCAAGTGATCCGTACACACAGACAGACCATGTGTTAGGTGGACGTGTTTGACCGCTGAGCTCACATCTTAGTGTCTCACGCATGACATGGCATTCTAAAAAAGAAGTTCAGCATTTAAATAACGCTATGTCATGAACTGCCTGTTTTAGTTTCATGGACTTTCTATTGGTCTCTATCAGTTGCTTGTTTTCCTTTGTTCAAGTTTCCTGATTGGGATATAAATCCAAACTTCAAATCCCAGGCTATATGCAAACGTTTAAAACGTTTAAAAACACTAAAAAACGTTGGGTTATTTTTTTTACCCAATAGCTGGGTTAAAAATATTGGGTCATTCTGTTGGGTTATAACAAACTTTTATTGTGTTGTTTCTATAACAACTCAGCCAGTTGGGTTAAAATTCAAATTTCAACGGCTGCCCGCTGCAACTGTGACCGAAGATACACCGGTAAGTAAGCCTAATATTGGACTATATTTAATGTGTTTTCCATTATAAAGTGACTTTAAGCTCCTTACATAGTACTATTGCCGCTTTTCCCCAAAAATATGTTTATATCTCCCCCTGGCGAATGCTTTTTGTATGCTGTCACGCTGTATCTTTGACTAACGATCCGAGTCATTGTGGATGAAGGTATACAGTTATACATGTATAGCTCAAATGTCTACAAATCTCAAATGCAGTGTAACATAAAATAGCCTACGACAAAAAAACATATATATTAGGCCTACATATTTTGTCGAGAAAACTCTAGAGATAAAAAGTTGAAGATATGACTTAATAAGACAGTAGCCTGCATGTACGCGGTGTCCGTTCTGATGACACTCTCGAGGCTGTCTCTGTGAATTCACTGCACGATTTTCAGCCCTTGCATGCTGTGAAATCATATAGCCTAATGTAGAGGATAATGTACTTGGTTACTTTCGTAACCTCGGTTCCCTGAGAGAGGGAACGAGTGTTGCGTATGGGAAATACTCCTTTTCTCGAGAATATGAAGCAAAACTATAGTGAGGCGGCTGAGAGGAACGAACCAATGGGGGCGCTCCAGAGAGACCGCCGAAAAAGGGGCTTATATTAGCATACAGGAGGCTATATAAGACCCTGATTCGCCAAAGATGTCAGGTTTTAAAAATCGACTGAAGCGGCACCTGAGAAGCACGAACACGGCGCAGAACGCAATACTCGTTCCCTCTCTCAGGGAACCGAGGTTACAAAAGTAACCGAGTACGTTCCTTTCGAGAGGTTCCTCGACATGTGCGATGGGAACACAATGTAAAACGCCGCGTGCGTGCTGACTGACCCAAAATCCCCAACTGAATGAGGAAAGTCAAAAACCTCTAGGAGACCGACACAGGCGGGCTTCATAAGGAGAATGAAAGAACCGGAAGAGTCGGTTCGTTTGAACACCTGACCAGACATAGTCGGATCTATGGTAGAGTGTAGTGGTGCTTATAAACGACTGTGTATAAGCGGAACGCAATATAAACAATCGTGTTTCCAGGGCTGCAGATAGAGCCCTTAGACGGAGAAAAGCACTGCTTGTAAAGCTGGGACATCCAAATTGTAGAATCTGATAAAAGTGGGTGGAGAGGCCCAGCCTGCCGCCGCACAGATATCTTTCATGGAAGTGCCACATGACCAAGCCCAAGACCAGGCCATGCCTCTAGTGGATTGTGCTTAAATGCCTCTAGGACAGGTTAGGTTCTAGACCTATATGCTAGTGAGATCGCATCCACTATCCAGTGTGAGAGTCTTTGTTTCATGACAGCACAACCTTTAGTGCGACCACCGAAGCAATGAAGAGCTGATCCGACTGCCTGAAGGGGGCGGAGTGCTCTGGATACAATCTCAATGCTCTGACTGGGCAGAATAGGCTGGCGTCTTATTCTCTCTGAGACGCGGGTAAAGGAAGCAGTGTAATGACCTGCATACTGAAAAGGGGTTGATAGCACTTTGGGTATAAAACCATGTCTCGGTTTGAGCACAACCTTGAAGTTGCTGGACCCGAACTCAAGACAGGAAGGGCTCACGGAGAGTCCGTGTAAGCCACCCAATCGCTTAACCGAGGCCAAAGCCAGCAGAAAAGCGGTTTTGAGTGATAAGTGCTTCAAGCTCGTGGTCTGCAGTGATTAGGAGGGGGGACCCTTCACGGCTTTTAAAACCCGTCGAGGTCCCAAATAGGGACTGAGGAAGGGCGAGGCGCGTTTAATCTCCTGGCCCCTTTAAGAAAACGTACAATAAGATCACTTTTCCCTAGTGAATGACCCGCGATCTGAGCGTTGTTAACTTCTATGGCGGCGACATAAACTTTGAGCGTGGAGAGGGAACGACCCGCGTCCATTAGCTCTTGGAGAAAAGCGAGCAGTTCCGCCACGTCGCATGAGTGTGCATCAATGTTTAGTGCAGCACACTGATTAGAAAACCACTGACCACCACGGAGCCGCCTGATAGCGGGGGCTCTAACTTCCGAAATAGTGTTCATAACTTGTCAGAGAGGTTTCCGGATAACCGTTGATGGGCCATACGTGGAGGGCCCACAGCTCGGGACTGGGAAGCCAGATCTTCCCTTTCACCGGCGTGAGGAGGTATTTCCTTAGCAGAATGGGCCATGGGGCTGTGTCTGACAGCTGAATCAGTTCGGAGAACCATGTGCGGTTCTTCCAAAGTGGGGCTATTAAAAGCACTGTGGATACTGTCTCCCCGATCTTTTTGATGGTTTGCAGCAGCATCGCGATCGGAGGGAGCATATAGAGGGAGTCTGGGCCAAACATGGGCCAGGGCGTCTCTGCGTTTGCAGAAAAATATAGAAAATCGTTTGCGGGTGAAGAGACCATTCGCCTGGGGGAATGGGTCCTCTGGATAATATGTCCGGACCCTGATTCAGAATACCTGGCACGTGAGCCGCCCTTAGGGAGCTCAGATTGTGCTCTGCCCATAAAAGGAGATGCTTAGCCATGCGGTGAAGAGAGTCTGATCTCGGCCGCCCTGGCGATTTTATGTACGTTACCAAGATGTGGTGGTTCTTATGACGTAAGCCGCTCGTTCATGAGTCTTGAGTCTATGACAGTGCCCAGAAAAGATACTGTACTGATAAGCCTGCTCCTCGAAGGCGAATCTCAAGAATGGCCTGTAGTGGGGGGCTATCTGAACGTGAAAGTATGCGTTTTTCAGATCTATTGTGAAAAACCAATCCTTGGGCGAATGTGCGCGAGGATCTGTTTCACCATCAGCATCTTGAACGAGCATGTCATAAGTGCTTTGTTCAGATGTCTGAAAAATGGGCCTGAGACCGCCATCCATTTTCGGGACGAGGAATTAGCGACAGTAAAAACCTGACTCGCTAGTGTCGGGTGCACTGTTTCCACCGCTCTCTCCTTTAACAGTTTTAACACCTCAGCGAGAAGCACTTGACTGACCCTGCTTCTCACTGAGGGCTCGACCACGGCTTGAATCGCGGGGGTCTGCGAGCAAAACTGTAGCGAGTAACCTCGTTTTATATGTTCAACACCCAATTTGATATACCAGGAATGGCCTGCCAGGCCTGGGCTCATGAAGCAAGGGGGTGAATTAGATTCAGGGGCGGGCCGCTTAGTAATAGGGGCCTGTTAACCCGGTTGCTAGTGCTGTAACACTGAGCTTGTAACACTGTGGTGATAGTGTTTAGGTTTTGGCGGCACCGGCTTTGCAGTGGGCGCGCGCCTCACATTTATATTGCTCGTGGCGCGAGTGCGCTTTGTGAAAAGTGCTTGGGTGCAGGAGTGCAGACTGTAAAGTGGGCACATTTCCTAAAAAGAAAAAACTCTTATGTGTGTCGTTGTAAATAATGTGCAGTGGCGCGCCCTGTGTAGTGGGCGCAACCTACGTAAAATACCCACAGCGCAAGCCAGTGAGCGAGTCCACAGGGGTAATTGCACAGCATTATTGTGCAGACGAGCATGTTTGACACAGGCTAGTTGACTGTAATATTTTATCTTTAGTCACTTAACTAAGGGAACTGGGAGAATGTAAGGAAGTGCGGGTGGTATGGAACCCAATTTTACAATGCCGTTCTGCTCTAGTCTAGACTGAAAGCGCGTGTGCAGACAAGCGTGTTTGACCACAGGCTAGTTGACTGCAATGTTTACATCTTCAGTCACCTGAACCAAGGGAACTGGGAGAATGTAAGGAAGTCCATGGTGTAATCTGGCAACGGCGGGATTTATTGCGGGAGCTGACATAAACAGTGTTTATGTCAGCTCTTCCTGTGGAAAGGGCGCGCTATCATGACATGGCAGCCATTACAACTTCCTTGGCAGTAAGCGCGCGCTGCAGTGAGAACGGCTGTGACGTAAGCCGCGTTCTTGACATATCCAACAGCCCGAGTTCGCTTGTCTAATTTACTTTAGTATTCTCTGTCCGCGGCAGTTCTTAGCACGACGGAACGAGAGAAGAGGAAGAGTTAGGAAAGCTGCGTCTGCCCGCTGCGCTTCTTCAGCACGGCGGCGGCGGCGGCGGCGGCAAAATGTGACGAGAGCTTCGGTTCGAGTTTGTTCATATACTCT
This sequence comes from Gobiocypris rarus, assembly GCA_023029165.1. Classification (NCBI taxonomy): domain Eukaryota; kingdom Metazoa; phylum Chordata; class Actinopteri; order Cypriniformes; family Gobionidae; genus Gobiocypris; species Gobiocypris rarus. The sequence continues at coordinate 28,124,392 of CM040915.1, read as the reverse complement.
AGTATTCTCTGTCCGTGGCGGTAGCGCGACTGAACGAGAGAAGAGGAAGAATGAGGAAAACTCTGTCTGTCCGCAGCGCTTTTTCAGCATGGCGGCATAGTGACGAGAGCTTCGGCTCGAGTAGTTAATTTACTCTAGTATTCTCTGTCCGCAGCGGTTCTTAGCGCGACTGAGCAAGAGAAGAGGAAGAGTGAGGAAAACTCTGTCTGTCTGCGGCGCTTCTTCAGCAAGGCGGCATAGTGAGGAGAGTTCCGGCTCGAGTTTGTTTATTTACTCAAGTATTCTCTGTCCGCGGCGGTTCTTAGCGCGACTGAACGAGAGAAGATGAAGAGTGAGGAAAACTCTGTCTGTCCGCGGCGCTTCTTCAGCACGGCAGCATAGTGACGAGAGCTTCGGCTCGAGTAGTTAATTTACTCTAGTATTCTCTGTCCCCGGCGCTTCTTAGCACCACGGAACGAGAGAAGCGGAACAGTGAGGAAAAACTCTGTGGCGGCGCCGGAAAAAAAGAGCCGCGGCGGCGGCAGAGTGAAGAGAGCTTCGGCTTGAGTTTGCTCATGTCCTCTAACATTCTCAAGTCTGTAAGCTCTTTGAAGTGGCGTTGCAGCGGCAACACACACACACAACATAGACACACAGAATAAAGGATATTTCACGCCGGATGGAGCAGCTGGAACGCAGGTGGCTGAGGGCGGAGACCCGGTGGGAATCCGGCGTCCTCAGGGCTGCAGGGATGTTCCGCTGGTTGCTTTTCGACGGCAGTTTGCTTGATTCCGGAGGTCAGCGACGGTGTCGCTGAAGGAGATAAAATCTGACACCTATGGTGAATCAGGGTCTTATATAGCCTCCTGTATGCTAATATAAGCCCCTTTTTCGGCGGTCTCTCTGGAGCGCCCCCATTGGTTCGTTCCTCTCAGCCGCCTCAATCAGAGCGCTCCTCGCGCTGGGCTATTGCCTTTATTAATAAAGTTTTGCTTCATATTCTCGAGAAAAGGAGTTTCAATATTTTGAACAGCAATGTTTTCAGAGGGTTCTTCTGTCTAGGCTATGTGAAGAGAAGACATTTTTGTATTTAATTACAGTTTCAGTATACATAACCAACTGAATAAAAAAATCTAATAATTACAACACAGCGCTCCTTTAGATTACCAACCTAACAAATGCCTTGCCGTTGATTAATGCACCACACCAATAATTGGCATTTTATTCTAATAACAAGTGTTGTCAAAAGTACCGACCACGATACCAAATGGGTACTGAAATTTTAAAAGTGTGACGCTTTGAGCGCTGTGTTGAGTGGAATCATAAACACCTCTGACTGGCCATCGCGCTCACGCGCTCATCAAACACATCTGTGATTGGCTACAACGGTCAGAGCTTCACAAATACGTTATAAATATACATCAATGACGCTTTTCACAGAGCGCTTACACAGACACACTCGGAGCTTTTTAATGCAGGCGTCTGTCAGCCTACCGTCCGCTGGTTGACGCCTGCTCGTGCTTTCAAACGCTCCCGCTTTCAAAACATTTTCAAACACCTCCATGTGCTTTCAAGCGCTGCCTTGCGTTAATCATTGTAGCCAACCACAGACACATCCGATGAGCACGAGAGCACAGTGACCAGTCAGAGGTGTTTACGATTACAGCTCAACAACGCTCAAAGCTTCACATATTTTAAATTTCAGTACCGATTTGGTATCGTGGTCGGTACTTTTGACAACACTAGTTATTAGAATAAAAGGCCAATTATTAGTGTGGTGCATTAATCAACGGCACGGCATTTGTTAGGTTGGTAATCTACAGGAGCGCTGTGTTGTAATTATATATATATATTAAAAAAATTCAGTTGGTTATGTATACTGAAACTGTAATGAAATACAAAAATGTCTTCTCTTCACATAGCCTAGACAGAACCCTCTGAAAACATTGCTGTACTGAAACCTTGTGGTGCCATGAACTCACTCTCACAGACCTTTTCCTGGACCGTTCCCACCTGGTGGAACGACCTGCCTATCTCAGTTCGAGCAGCCAAGTCTGTAGCCATTTTCAAAAAACATCTTAAGACGCATCTTTTCCAGCAGCACCTGACCAAAAAAGACTAGCACTTATCTATTCTATTCACGTTTCTGTTTTTTTTTTTTTTTTAAGTGTAGGCTATATGTGTACTTGGCTAGATTAACTGAGACTTGTTACAGCACTGCCCCTTCTTTGTTTAGTTGATTCTATTGCTCACCTCATTTGTAAGACTCTTTGGATAAAAGCATCTGCTAAATGACTAAATGTAAATGTAAAATGGTTATAACTTCCAATTGAATGTAAATAAAGCATTGTCAATATATTACAGTTGTTGTTTATTTATTTGCATGGCAATAATAATAACAACAGTAATAATAGTAATAATAATTATAATACTAGGTTGGTTAAAGCAACATTTTGGCCAAATGACCCAACAAATTAGTTATTTTGTAACCCAATTTATTGGGTTAAGAACTTACTACCCAATGAAATTGGGTTAAAATAACCCAACAAGAGGTTTGTGCTATATCAACCCACCAATGGGTTATCTGTTGGGTCATTTTTAACCCAACTTTTTTTAGTGAGCACAATAACAGTTTTAATTGTATATTAATAATTTTATTGTTTTATTTACAAATGAGAAGACTTTTTCAAAACCCGAAAGTGTTGTTAGCCAATGGGCACAAGTTCTGCCATTATCGACATAGTTCAACGATTCTGTGTTTCCAGAAACCATAGTTCCAACAAACGTTCGCAAACAGCATCGTGGTTGGAACGACAGCTCTCCACCTGTGGTTAGAAGCATAGTTTCTTGTTTGCATGACATGTAGACTTAGTGAATCCTTATCTTGAGAAAAATAAGCAAGCTGACATTTAGTACAATCTAAATCTTTTATTTAGAATACATACAAATGTCATTTACGTCTCCTAATATATTACAATATCGTACTACAATATCGATATTGCATCATACTATGGTAGTCAAGCAGTGAGTAACGCCGTTGTACGGGAAATGCACCCCTGGTGAAATTTTTGAATAACTAGGCAAAATTAAATAAATAGATGTAAAAGGTCAGTTTACTCAAGAAAGACTGCAGTTTGAGTGGGAAACACAGGATTCTTTGTGGTCAGTTGATCTTTGTTGACCTTTGGGAACACAAACTTCCTGGATGCTTTCCATCTCCGACCACTGTCTGGCTACTGTGGCAACCCAAATGAATGCAGCCATGTCTATACGGTCATTTCTCAAAGGACTCAATAGACGATTCACAACAGAAAAGGGAGGTTTCCGGACAGATAAAGAGGCCTGAAGAACTATGTCAAAGGACAATTTGAAGATTAAACAGTCTCTTCTACAGCCTGTATATTTATCATGACTATCAAATTCGTATTTTTGTCATCCTTATGTGTAGTTTTTAATTAATATTCTATTAAAAGTGTGTTAATGGAATCAACTCTTTTTAATATTCCTTTGGAACAATAAACATGAAAAACAATTAGACATTATTATTAACACACAGAAAGACTATAGAAACATCTAATTAATGTGGATTGTAGATAATTTGGTTTTGGAAGTATTGTTGGAGTTTTATATTAAATCCCAGACTTTTCATTACAGACTTGGCAAATCGGACTTGATTACAGTAGCTTGGCAAATCTGTGAAATTGTGGAAATCTCTTCTGAAACTAAAACACACTGGGGTATTTTCTCTGGAGAGAATTTTTTTTTTTTTCATTGAGAAACAATTGAGATGGGTGAAACTGAGAATGTTGCAAAACTGAGTGTTGTGAAATCAGTATCATAAATGATCACTACTATTTTGAGGTGACTAGAAGTAGCAAAAGCTGTAATACCAAGTGTTGTGTTATCTCCAGCTGGTCCAAAATTACTCTTAAAGATTTTTATTCTTGTACTCATACATTTTAATTGATCTTAACTTGAGTAAGCTAATTTATACATTTATTTTAAATTAAAATGATCAACTTTACATAAATCCAAGCCCAGTTATAAAGTTCTAAAAACTCATTAATTAATTTGATTGAACTAATTTGTTTAATTTGAGTTGGCTCTACTCAAATCAATTAATTATTTTGAGCATTAGTGTTAGCCTGGTTCTGTCAACACTGCATTGGCTCAAAGCACGTCTCAGTACTTGAGAAAGCTCTTAACACATTATAGCCCTACACGTTTACTGTGGTCTCAAAATTTTCAGTTGATACCTAGAATATCACAATCAACCTATTTAGCACCTAAACTCTGGAACAGTCTTCATACCATTGTTCAGGAGGAAGACACACTCTGTTTAAATCTAGATTAAAGACCCATCTCTTTTACCTAGCATACATAACATAGTTTCACATTTTAATAATACACATCTTTAAAGGATTGTTAGGCTGGATTAGGTCAACCAGAAGCAGGAACACTTCACACAACACCTGATGTTGTTACATCTTATAGAAATGGCATCTACACTTATATTAGTCTGTCTGCCTCATTCTTATCTCAAGGTTACTGTAGTCAGACAGATCCAGACCAGATGGTGGACCTGCACTCAGGAGTGACCACAACAGCCCTTCAGCTATGAACCAGTTGGGACCTATTCAGAGTTTTAACAAGAAGGACGTTCATTGTGCTTATAGGGCCACAAATAAGCCAGTCAACTAGCTAAATGGAGCTCTGCCTTCATGTTTCAGTCTGCTGGACAGACTACAACTCTTCCTTCCCACCTAATGCCCGTGTGACATACTGTATCCCGATGTCACCTGATGGAGTTTGGGTTCCTTGCCACTGTCAGCTTTGGCTTGCTTAGTTGGGCACATTTAATATCCAGCAATATTGTTTATCCACCTTCATTAATCAGGCTAATCTGACAGCTTTGTGTCAAACATCTTTTATGTAAAATATCTTATTCAAGACAGTAAAAAAAAAATGCATTTTGTATAATCATTCTTATTTTGTTAAAATTATTCACATTTTCACAGGGACACCCCTTGCAGAATCTTCATTAAACTCTTTCCAGGAAATACTGTTTCCATGAAAGTGTGTACATGGTCTGCAACAATGCTTTAGTAGGTGGTACATGTCAAAGTAACATCCACATGGATAGCAGGACCCAAGGTTTCCCAGCAGAACATTGCCAAAGCATCACACTGCCTCCACCGGCTTGCCTTCTTCAGTGCATCCTGGTGCCATGTGTTCCCCAAGCGACACACACGCACACGCTCCAGGCCATCCACGTGATGTAAAAGAAAACATGATTCATCAGAGCAGGCCACCTTCTTCCATTGTTCCGTGGTCCAGTTCTGATGCTCACGTGTCCACTGTTGGCGCTTTCGGTGGTCAGCATGGGCACCCTGACCGGTCTGCGGCTGTGCAGCCCCATACGCAACAAACTGCGATGCACTGTGCATTCTGACACCTTATCAGAACCAGCATTAACTTCTTGAGCAATTTGACCTACAGTAGCTCGTCTGTTTGATAGGACCCACAGGTCAGCCTTCACTCCCCACATGCATCAATGAGCCTTGGCCGCCCATGACCCTGTCGCCAGCTCAGGTTCACCACTGTTCCTTCCTTGGACCACTTTTGATAGATACTGACCACTGCAGACCGGGATCACCCCACAAAAGCTGCAGTTTTGGAGATGCTCTGACCCAGTTGTCTAGCCATAACAATTTGGCACTTGTCAAATCCATCAAATTCTTACCCATGACCATTTTTCCTGCTTCTAACACATCAACTTTGAGGAAAATTTTTTTATTTGCTGCCTAATATACACAAACACACAGTTTTTTTAAAGTTTTTTTTTACATTGTTACAGAACATTTAAAAAATGCTGTTCTTTCGAGTTCTCTATTTATTTAGAGAATGAAAATGTATTGTTTCCACAAAATATTAACCAGAACAACTGTTTTGAAGTATATTCAAATATAATTTTTTTTTTCTAAATTGCAATATTATTATACAAATGGGAATATTATGTCAAAGTTTGAGACATGACCGAAGAAGAAAAACAAAAACAAATTGTGTGTTTCTTTGTGAACTCCTGGCTAACAAACAGCAGGTTAAAGATGACATTCGGCATATGAATGATGTCACTGGCCAACCTGAAGAAGCACAGCGTCCGTGCCACCTTTCTGAATTCCATGCTGCACGCTCGCGATCCTCCCTATCGCTGACGTCATGAGCGCAGCTCTGTCCAGCAGCGCGCGCCTCTATCACTGCCGAGGTTCGCGAGCGAGGAGGAGGAGCTGTCAAAGTTTACAGCCAAGTCGAGCGAGTTTTCTTAAGAAGACGAGAAGGCAAGATCTCTGTACGTTTAGAAACCCTTGAAAGAAGAGCTCTTCAAACTATGGAGTGAAGTCTGAAAGGTTTTGAACACACGAGATGGCGGGACCAACTGAGATCGGATTGATTTTTACCTTATTGCTCTCGGGGAGCTTCTGTGCGACGCCGGAAAAGAAAGGTAGGATTATTGTGAAACGGCTTGTTGTGTAAGGTTAAACCAGTTGATGATCTCCAGTAGATCTTGATGGGAACGTCGCACATACCTTCAGTTCAGAGATGTGCGTGCGCTTAGAGGAACCTCAGTCTGTCAGCGTGGGAACAGAGTGGAAGTTTGTGTTCCCTGTCCCACAGAGAACTTACACTTGGACTCTAACTTACTAGTCTTTTAAATCACGCTTTATCTAACGTGGCATATACAGATAATACTATCCCTTCTAGAGCAACTGAGGTTGAGTTTTTATAGTTCAAGTACTTGTGTTTGAACCTTCAACTTTCCACCTACCAGCCCAAATATTAAGGCTATATGAACCCATGACCCCACCCCATACTTTTAATAATGTTGTGATTTCATTAGTGCACTGATGTGATTTATATTGCATAGTAGAGGAGAAGAGAAGAGGATATTGCCTTTCATCAGGTAAAATGTGCTTCATGTGTTAAACCGACCACAAGTCAAATTCAAGTCAAAATATTACTTAACAATTTTGAAAAAAACGTAACTACATAAGGTTACAGTTCTGATATTACGGTAATGCGTTACAATAAGGTTTTGTTTGTTAATATTAGGTAGTTAACATGAACTAAGATTGTACTTCTGCATTATGTTAATTTCTGCTTTTACTATTAAGAGCAAAAGTAGTATCTGTTAACATCAGTTATGTGAACTAACATGTACATTTTTATTAATATTAACAAAGGTCAATATGTTGTATACATTGTTAGTTCATGTTAGTTAATACATTAACTAATGTTAACAAATTTAATTGTTTTGTAAAGTGTTATCAAAATTAATATTATTATGGTTCAATTCAGGTAGAAATAGCTTTATATATTGTAAAACATATTTTTATAGGCCAACAGTTTCACTGTAAAAAGTGATCAGTAGAATTAACTTTTAAAAAAATGTAGGAAACTCATAGCCTTAATAATAAGTAAATAAATGATGCGTGATTGAAAAAAATAAGTTATTCTTAAAGGTATAAAATTGTCAAGTTCACACAACTTATTTTTTCCAATTATGCATATTTCCTTTTTTAAGTTAAGTCAACTGATCACTTTTCATTGTGTTTTACAGTGTATTTTTGTATTGATTGATTGTCCAATTTGTCTGCTTTATGGTGTCAGGCTACCTAAAAATTATTTTTTATCATAATAGCATAAATCATGTTTATCATAATCATAAGTAATCATAAAACATCTCTGTTTTTCACAATTACTTCTGTCTTTTTTACTCCATCTTTTACGTTTCAATTTGATTTTCTTAATTAAATTCAAAGTGGTTAAAAAAAGTCGAGTAAACAGCAGGTTATGAATTTTGAATCACTTTGAATCACACTTTTTTAAGTGAAAGTGTGTAGTTGTTAACTGAAGGATTTCTACCTGATCTGACCCTGAAAACGACTTTTGTCTGTTTAACAAAATGTAGTCAGGTTAATTCAGTCATATTAAATGTTATATTTGACTTCATATTGATTTTATTACATGAAACTTCTTTAGGTTATCTAAAATAATATGTAGGTCCACTGCATTTTCTTTGATATGAATTCAATAAAGCCATTTATTTACTCCATGATGTTAGTGTTACAGATTGTCACATTTATTAGATTTGTTAAAGTGTATTTATATGCCACTCTGCATATTATTTAGACCATCTCAGGGGTGTCCTGTGTGTGTAAACACATGGCTGTGCCAATTCTGACAGATGGGACGCACACAAATCACTTTATTACAGTCTGCTTCCTCATTTGGACTCAATCAGGTTTACAGTCATGGTGCCAAGAGAGGAATCACCTTCCTTTAATATAAGTTCTGGTTTGACAATCATCAGTGACGTGACCTTTTAGATGCAGATGTTTGTTTGTTTGAAATGGGTACCTTTGGCTTTCTATTACATGTGGCATTTATGGCAAGTATAATAAAATGAGAAGAATAAACAAGTGGCTTTACACGGTCACTCACTGTCATTGTGAAATGCACTGATTGCCAGTTTTCCAGCCCTCATAGTGGTTTAGAGGACGAGTATTATAGTATCAATGAGGACAGTCATGACGTCCTATAATGTCTTCGGGCTCCCTGTTGTGCCTTGCTCAAGGTCAGAGAAATGCTGCAGCTATCTGTTATATTTCAGATCGAAACAGCTGTTTTGTCTTCATATGTGAATACCAGATAAATGCGTTTACTGGCCCAGATTCATAGTAGCTGATTCCAAGGTGCACCATGTTGAGCTATATTTGAATTTTCTGTAAAATGTCCCACTTTTGGTCATCAGTCCAGCACATGCCACATATACTTTCAAGTGTCTCTTTCCCTTCATTAGTTTGGCATTGACCTCTGGATACCGTCCAACCTTATTGTGACCCAGAACAATGTCTCTCAGGCGGTCACCTAAATCACCAGTGCAGTAAGAGCCATATGTGGGTACAGATGCTGAAAATCAAAGTGTTAAATGCCTTTTTTTGTTTTACTGTACTTTGCCAACTAAATAAAAGTACTCCTCCTTTCTTCCGATAAAGGGATGGGCTGTAAAGAAAAGCTTGGCGTATCTTTAAACTCTAGTTTCTTGTGTTTCATTCCAATTTTATTTGACCTAATTTGTTTCAAAATGAGAAAGTCCGTAATAACTTGCCTTCATTGTATGCTTAAATTAGTTTTGTCTATAGGCACTGAGATTTAATCTAGTCCATCTGATAGCGTTGTACTCACAGCTCTTCTACAGACACTTCTAACTCCCATCCGGACGGCTCAGAGCCGGTGACTCAGATTTAAAGCATACAAATACGTGTGAAAAGAGTTTTAGTTGTGTTTGCCGGGTCTGGGGTTTTGACTGGTTTGAAGTAGTAAAGGTGTTGGAATGAAGTTTTTCTGCATGTTGGTGTACAGTATGTCTAGAAAAGTCAAAGTCTTATAATGCTTTTTAGTAGAATGCTGCTCATTTCACAAAGTTAAGCTAAATTGTCTTGTGAGGTTAATCCTTTATTTCTCTCTAATGTTTTTGAGGTTTTTTCTCAATATGCATACTTGCATACTATATAGTAGGCGAAAAGTATCCGGACGACCTACTACTGGTGAACACTTTACTATCCAATGAGGCCACGGTAGAGGATTTGTAAATGGTGGTTGTATCCAAATTTAATTTCACACTATATAGAACATACTTTTTTAACGTTCACAAAGTAAGTTTCAAACCAAATGTACCTACTATACAGTATGTGATTTTGGACACAGCACAAGTTTCTTATTCCTTCTGTGCAACACAAATCAGGATATTGTGAAAAAGTTTTTTTTGTCTATACAATGAAAGTCAATGGGGTCCAAAACAACATTGGACTCCAATGATTTTCATTGTATGAACAAAAACATTCTTCAAAATATGGACAGCAATTTTTGTTCAGTTGAGTACTTACAATATCCCAAATGTTTCCAACTATTTGTAAATTGTAAGAAAATTGCTATTTTAACCGGGACATATGAGGGAGTCGCCTGTCAATGGCGTCATATCTGCGTTATCCGCAGATTCTGGTTTTATTTCACAGAAACGCTTTACTCTTACTGCAGTGTGCAACAAGTGTCACAGCAGCTGCCGGGCGAACGCACAGATTAACGTCATAACATCATTTTAAACACACTCAAATGTATCTAATGTGATAAACGTTACCTCATACTCATGACTGGAAAAGTAGAAATGGCGCCGGCGACTGTATCCCGTCATAATAAAAGTCCTGACTGTATCCCTCCATAATAAAAGTCCCAGCTGTGTGTTGCGTAACAATTGCTCCAGCAGCCTTGCTCTGCTCCTACAACACTCGGTCCTGCTCTACTTCATATTACAGTAACGTTAATAACAGCATCCATGAACATGATTTCTGCCCGAGTCCCAATGAGAGGTGAAGACCACCACATGTCCCAAGATCCTGTGCTCAAACTTGGCTTCATCAAGCTACGCCTTTGTTTTGAATAGGCGACCTCTAGCGGAAGGAAAAGTTACATAGTGCACCTTAAATAGTGTGGCCAATCTGCCTGAAATGATCTGATCTGAGGAAATCTGTTTTGACTGTATTCTGAACATGGCACTGTTGAATTGAATTGACACTAGAATTTAATTTAATTTAATTGAACTGACACTAGAATAATGACACTATTATAGCTGAATTGAATTAATTTCATAATTGATGAACTTTGCAACATTGGCAGTTATTGAAATGTACTGAAACAACACTGTATTCAGTAACACTATTGTCTTCCATAAAACAGCTTTTTAAAGTTGTACAAAAAGTTGTACAACTTTATCAAAATGTTACTTTTCTGTTTATTAATATGAAGCTGCTTTTAAAATGTGAAAAAATAAATATAAAGATGCTTTGTATAAAGCACTATATAAACGTGAATTTCATGACTTCAGCTTTCCTTTTTTTAGTTCCTTGGGAAACATTCAGGGTTTAAAAAATGTTAAATGTTTTATATAATCATAAAAGCTTGTAATGCATATTTTGATTAAAATGTTGGAATTCTTGGACACCTTTAGTGTCAGATTTCATGTACTAGATGGTACGATTGTGCGTCTTCATCCACGAGTCTGCTTGTTGAGTCAGGCCTCTTCTAATCATTTGCAACTTGCTTGTGTTTGTGAGCCAAAAGACAGATCTCCCAAATATTTCAAAACAGCTAAACAAAACAGTTCTCTCACGTGCTGTACCCCTGCTTATCGAGTCGCTGGCATGTTGTGCAAGGCATGCTTAGGAACTTTTGAGAGTATCAGTGAGTAAGAGAATGATCTTCAAGAGTTTCCTTAAAAGGAATAGTTCACTCAAATATGAAATGTCTTATCATCATCTACTCATCCTTATGTCTTTCCATACCTGTATGACTTTCTTTCTTTTGTAGAACTCAACAGGAGGCCGTTCTTTCCATTCACTCATAATGATTAAGGAGCTTTCGAAATTCAAATGAGATGCACTATACAAAATATCCTAAATAAGTCCAAATGACCCATACGCTCTATATGCCAAGTCTTCTCAAGCAATACTTGACTAAAGTTTAAGCAATTTTTTACTAAAAAAATATTTTCCAACCACTGCAGCCAGATTATTGAGTCAGTGAGTTGAATGTATTGTCTTATTAAAGTGATATACCCAATATTGTCAATTTGCAAAGGAGTAGGTGGGATTAAATGGACAGTTTACCCCCAAATCTTTTACTCACCATCACCAATATTTGTAAGATATTCTGAAGATTTTTGTTGGCCATACAATGAAAGTCATTGGGGTCTTATGTTAGTAAAACAATAAGACTTTTTCTGTAGCACTGCAGAGTTATTCCTGGGTCAAAAATGGTCTTCAGTATGGCGGTTAAACACATGTGAGCAGCTGGCTATCAACAGGTAGTGCAGAACAGCAGGTATCGTCACATTCAATGATGAAATACTTATTTGGCGGGACAAAGATTCATTATTATATAATATTAATAAATTATTTTCAGTTATTTTCATCCTGCTCTGAAGAATGAGGGAGAGTAAATACATGTCAACTTTTACGTTTATCCAGGTTTAACTCTGCATTTAAAATTCCTGTTCATCTCAGGTCTCTCTTACTGAAAAGTCTGATTGGATTTTTTCCCTGTTAACGATGAAGGTCAAAGATGGATTTGTTTTGCGCTCTTGTGGGGTTTTTGTCTCAGCCCCAGGCATCATATAGATTTCTTTGGAAAACACCCTGCTATCCTTGCCAATGCTGAGACCTTATACAATTTAGCAAAGACAGACCATTTGCATAATTATAGACTCGCCTAATTTTCAAAACACAGATTTGACATCACTCAGGTTCCTCAGGTCTGCCAGTTCAGCTTGTTATGATAAATAGTCTTTTTGATTTGTCAAGTAGCAGATAAAAAATGCACTATAATTCAATTGTCCACTTTTGTAGTCACATATCCTTCTTCAAAAAGCCATAATTGTCAGTTCTTCCACTAATGGCTGGAAACCATCAATGTTCTCCATTGGGATTATGAATTGTTTAGCCAATGATCTTGGAAAAGACATCAACCCTGTATTTTCCCCTAATTGTGAGATGAATTTGAGATGTGATACGGCTCTTCTTTCCCATTACCTTCCTCCCCCGCCTCAAGGTTGTTCCAAGATGGAGGACTGTTGCATTAAACTGTCAGGCATCATTTCATCGCGTTGTCATGGCAGAGAAGAATAAATGTTAATAGCATGTGCAGTTGTATTCTCTGGAACATCTTGGGCAGTTAATTGACATGGGAACAGTGTTTGGCACTGGATTGCTAGTGTCATGCAACTTTAACAGTGATGACAGGTCTTTCTCTCTTTCGCTGACTCTAGCTTCTCAGCAAATAAAAACATTGCAAAGGAATGCTTTGAGCCTACAGCGTTCCTTTAGTTGAACAGGTACAGCATGCTGCTAGCGGTTGAGTTAACTGGAAGTTTTCTGCCTGAGTTTTGGCTAATTCAAAATGCTTTCCATAATTTTGAGAAAAGAGCAAGAGTAAACGTTTAAACTTTAAAACTCCATTAATATCTAATATTTTACAATTATTATCATCATGAGCACTTAGACAGCAATTAGTCCTGGTAATCCCAGATGGCTAGACAACAGATCTTTTTAACGCATAACTAATGTTCTACTTTCCATGTGAAGCAAATATGCAGCATAATTATTCATAATTTACTTACTATCATGCCATTCCAAAATGCTATGAGATTCTTTCTCCTGTGGAAAACACAAAAAAAATATAGCCTATATTTAAAAAATGCCTTTTTTATATAATGAGTGTAAAATGTGTGTTTCTTATACAGTGAAAAGACATGGGGCCCTGGTACTTGTGTTGTAAAAATCAACAACATATCATTTCATTTTGTACATCTTTGTGTTTGTGTTCCCGGGCTTCTGGTTGATAGCCACTGTTTTACAGCAGCCTTCCTTTTTGCGGAAGCTCAAACGTGCTGCTTAACACACAAGTATGAACCTCATTGGTTCTTGTTGAAGCTGAAGCGTGCTTAGTAACACAAGAGTGAACCTCATTGGTTCTTGTGGAAGCTTAAACGTGCTGCGTAACACGAGAATGAACCTCATTGGTTCTTGCTGAAGATCAAACTTGCTGCGTAACTCGAGAATGAACCTCTTTGGTTTGTATAGAAGGTCAAATGAGCTGCGTAACATGAGAGTGAACCTCATTGCATCTTTCTGAAGCTCAAACGTGCTGCGTTCATAGGCGTAATTTGCGAGTGGGACATGTCCCCACCACTTTTTGCCAAGGTCGACATCTTGCTGCACGGATGAACCTACCTAATAGGCCTACAAACAAAACATCTCTGGTTAACTAGAAGAGCATAATTTCATTCGTTTGTTAAATAAGAGGCGATCTGGCGCTCGTTGCCGATGTTATCAGTGGTGCGGATTTCTCTTGTGGCTCGTGCATACTGTGCAGTCTTCACAGACGAACACTTTAATCTATCGCTTTACGCCATTTTGGAGACTTTCTATTTGTTCAGGTGAAATCACAAAACAAAATGCACAAAAACTGTCCCTGCTCTTGATATGCAACCACAGATAATATTTGGTTTTGATAAGCGAAAAAAATACGAGGGCAGATTATAAATGAGAGCAAAGCAACTTACCCTATATTGGTTGGTTGTCACTTGGTTGTTACCTATATTGTGTTTAGATGCAAAAATTAAACATGAGATCTATATCAATAAATGAACTATTGAAATTTTTTTCTGGACATTTTAATATATAATTTTTTTCTGCAATTGTTATTGTACATATTTTATATCTGATATAACATTGTATTAGCAATGCTATACATTATACAATGTTATAACATTAGCAATGCTATAATGGGTGCTGTCCCACCCACTTTTTAAAACAAAGTTACGCCACTGGCTGCGTTACACAAGAATGAACCTTAAATTAAATATCTTAATTTGTGTTCCGAAGATGAATGAATGTCTTATTGGTTTCGAAGGACATGAGGGTGAGTAAATGATGACAGAATTGTCATTTTTGGGTGAACTACCTTCAAGGTTTTTAATCACAAAAAAAAACTGATTCCATGGTACAACTTGACTTTGTAAATGATTATACATCTCTACATAAATATAGTGTCAAATGGAAATTACAGGGACAATCTGATTTCTTGTTTCATTTGCAAGAGCTTTGTTTGCTGCCTACAAATGCTTTATCCATTGACACAAGTCTCCACACACTGATTAAACATAGGTCACCCACTCCACGTGCCTGACACCATGAATTGTTGTATCAATAAAGTTTTTTTTTTCTATTTCCGCATTATTGTTTACACTATAAAGTGAGATGCAAAATGCCTTGAAACATCAAAAACTCTTCACCATCCTGATTTGCTGTCTCATTGTCCTCATCTGTCATTGAGCTCCCACACAGTTTGCACACGCTTTGCATGACCCCGTGATTGGTTTTGCAGGCGGCCGGCTGTGATTTCTCTCAGCAAAACCTAATGCCCAGCCTCGATTTCCTGTCTTTAATATCTGCATACTTCCTCCTCCACCTCTGCTAAGTTTTCATCATCCGTCCTGAACGCTCTTTCAAGATGAGTTACCAGAGCCCACTCATGGCTCCATATTGAGCTCCCGGGAGGGCGATTGTAAAAAATTGTCCGTTTAAGGGGCCTTCAGAATGTGAAGGCTGGTTGTTTCTGGGTCTTGATGCCTCTCTCTGGTGATTGGCTTTCCCAGAATCACATCTGCTGAAGCGGTTGGAGTTTCAAGAGCTGTGGAGAAAGTCAAATGAGTTTGTCGGGGGGGAAAAACAGACCTCCTGCTTTGATAAACTGTTGAGCAGTTTCCTAAAACTGGCGAAGAAGTCGGTGCCTCATTTTGCTGGAGTGACTCTCTCTCTCTTTGGCAGAGAACAATGAGGGTTTTCTTCAAGCAGTTTTTGAATGTTTCTCCATACGACTGCTATAAAGGAAAGAGCTTTGTGACAGAAGTGTCATGTTTTTGAGTTATTTTGTCGTTCACAGTCATGTGGCGGCTTTGACAGTTTGATTGTATGTTGATTGCGACTGAGCTTGAAATGGCCAGAATCTATTTAGAGCTCAATGCTGTGATAACCTGTCTTTCTTTCTTTCTTTCTTTCTTTCTTTCTTTCTTTCTTTCTTTCTTTCTTTCTTTCTTTCTTTCTTTCTTTCTTTCTTTCTTTCTTTCTTTCTTTCTTTCTTTCTTTCTTTCTTTCTTTCTTTCTTTCTTTCTTTCTTTCTTTCTTTCTTTCTTTCTTTCTTTCTTTCTTTCTTTTCTTTCTTTCTTTTCTTTCTTTTCTTTCTTTCTTTCTTTCTTTCTTTCTTTCTTTCTTTCTTTCTTTCTTTCTTTCTTTCTTTCTTTCTTTCTTTCTCTCTCTCTCTCTCTCTCTCTCTCTCTCTCTCTCTTTTCATACGTGGACTCTTTTCATCTCTGCATGTTAACACACATGCTAATTCTGTGACGTTTGCCGGCTCATGGGAAGAATATGTTTGGAAACTCATGAATGTCCCCGGAAATGGTGCATTGAACCTGCACGTCATGGAGTTTATAGTATTTCCATTATTGAGTGAGCCACTATGGTGGAAAGAGACCTTGGAATTCAGGCTGGAAAAAAATAAACGCTCCTTGCCGTTCTTGACATCTCAGTAGGGTGTGGCTTCACGTGAGAAGCTGCAGTTTCTGCAAATCCCACAGGATTCCTCATCACATTTATTAGACCAATAGAAAAGACCACTACATAATTCCCTTCATTTCATCCAAGGTAAGGAACAGGAACATCTTTTAAAAATCTAGTTTAAAACAAATATGCCAAGTTCTAATTATATATATATATATATATATATATATATATATATATATATATATATATATATATATATATATATATATATATATATATATATATATATATATATATATATATATATATATATATATATACACACACACACACATGACATAACTGGTCAAAATAAGTCTCTTATTTTCATCTAGCCTACATTTATTTGATCAAAACACTGTGAAATAGTACTACAATTTAAAAAAGTGGTTTTCTATTTTAATATTTTAAATATAATTTAGTTATGTGACGCAAAGCTGAATTTTCAGCATCATTAGCCCAGTCTTCAGTGTCACATGATCCTTCAGAAATCATTCTAGTATGCAGAACAGTTGTGTTGCTTAATTTTTTTTGTATAACCTGTGATATTTAAAAATTCTAAAAAAAGTTATAAAAAAGTTTAAAAAGAACAGCAATTATTTAAAATGGAGATCTTTTGTTACAATATACTCTACCGTGTGATAGTTGTCACGGTTGGTGTGGCTGTTATAAACCACACAACTCAGGAGATACACAAACAGTGAGTCTTTTAATTGAAGAATCCAACTAGGAGACACATAGGAGCAGTAGCGCGGGAAGGGGAATCTTAAACTCTTAAACACAGCCCCCCTCGTTATAGCATCAGCCCTCCCTGGTGGGGGCTGTGGACTAAAATTATATATATTGTATTTAAAAACATGAAATGAAATAAAATAAATTAAAATACTGACATAACATACTGTGTTTGATATGGGATTAAAAATAATGGGCAGTTGATAAGATATAAACTAATGATTCATTATTTTAATAATTCCTCAGGAAGTGCTTTCATCACTGTCACGTCACCTCGCTCACACTCGTTTGGTCATGGCTAGCGATAAGTAGCAGAAACGCATTTTAGACTTTTAAAAAAAATAGTTACTACTAACTACAGTTAAGAAAAGTAAAATTGAGAATTCTCATATAAAGGATGTAATCAACAACGGCAACGAAACGGCGACTGAATTCACGCCAAATGCTGACCTTGACACCGACATAAACTCTGTTTAGACATCCGCGAGCAGCAAGGTTTGTGAGCTGGACGTTACCATGGACTCAAACCAGTCTGCTGAGGTCGGGACACATGATCGGATGGTTGCCATCAACACCATCGAGTATTTATATTCCGGTCGAGGTATAAAATGGTTTTAAATCAACAAAAGATTTTGAAATATGTTATATTTAGCATTTTATATGAAGCTACAGGCTGTCTCTACTAGCATAATCCGTGTATCATTCGTTCAGTCGTTTTTAATTTAATTTAACATTGAAAGCAGAAATTTGAAAACGGTTCCTTTTTCATTGTTTTTTCGAAAATACGTAAAACAAGAATTCAGCTAGGATTTTCGTTCTGAGGTAGAAAAATTAAACAGAAACAGCTGGATTCTACCTCAGAATGAAAAACAAAAAAAATCAAGCTGAATTCTTGGTTTTCATATTAAAAAAAGAAAAAAAAATTCTAATTTTTCTGCTTTCAATATTAAATAAAATAAAAAACGACTGAAATGATACACAGATTTTGCATCCATACTGTAAACATTCTTTTTTCCTTTAAAATAACAAAAATTGAAAGGAAATGACACACGCAAACCAGATATACTCCTACTATAACACCTGTCTGGTCGCCAGCGACAACATAATGACGTCACTCATTTTCCGACCCAACTCTCAACCCCCCTCGATTGAAACGGCTTCCAGCGCGCCTGCATAGGAGATAATTTGGCGAAAATCTGAACAAACCACAATACCTTTACCACATTTCAACAACACCAACACAAGACCAAGAACAGACTGAAACTCAGGGCCTTTATACATGGCAAACAGAGGACTAATGAGACTAATTAACTACACACAGCTGAACAGAACTAAACTAACTAGGGTAACCAAGGAAACACAGGAGTGGCAGGAAAATGAACAAAGGAACATGTGACACGGAAACAGGATGACAACACAAACAGACCAGCATGTGACGATATAGTAAAGATTTCTATTGTCAGAAAAGATTTCTATTTTGAATAAATGTTGTTGTTTTTTTTAAACTTTTTATTCATCAATGAATACTAAAAAAGGCACAACTGTTTCTAATATTGATTATAACCGAGTATCAAATTCATTGACTCCAAAAATGTATATATATACAGCATTTAACTGTTCTAAAAGGTCAAATTGTCTGATTTTTTTAAGAGACAACTTGGATTTGGCAACTATTTTTGAAATATTAATATTTTAACAAAATTAAGAAAAAAAAATACTACTTAATAAGCTTTTAAATTTTAAAAACATCATCCTTTTAAAGAGTTAATATAAAGTAATTTAAATTATTTTTAGCATTTTGGATTTATAAGGACATTTGTATTTATGCCCCCAAAATGAAATATCAAAATTTGAAAATATCAACAAAAAAAATCAAAAAACATGCTTATCATAGAAGAGGTGCATTCAAGCCACTGTATGAATGAATTGATTTTTAAATGTATGTTTGAATAAGAGCCGGTCAAAAATACAGCATCACAACATTGATTGTGTGGTGCGTCACACTGGCATTCATTGGCGGTTATATTTCATTTCCTATTGGAGATCACTGAGGTGTAATATTGTAGGGAACACATTGTTCAGGATTTTGACAGATGCAATAACACAGCAAACAGAGCCTGTCCTGTGTAAAGCGTCAAACAGTTACTCAAATATTTGACTTTACTATTTGATCAAACAGTGCCAGTTGTCCTATCGCAATATTACGTTGCTTATGATGAACCCTCGTATCTAATATATAGTGACTCATGTATGTGTATTAGAAGGAAAAAATGGATGGATGTGGAAGAGTTGTTTTTTTAGAATTGTTCGTAGATGTTCAGGTGCTTGTTCTCAGACCCTTTGAATTGGAAAGTTCTGTTTCCATTTATTATTCCATGAGGTGTATATTTAGCACTTGAAGGAAAAAAAGAAAAAAAAAAGAAAACGGTAAAGGAAAACATTGAAAAACAGGATGACAGTTCTAGGCCAGCAGCTCCTGACGCACATACGCTAAAATGTGCACTAATGCAAGAATATGCAGGGTAAGAAAACAGCGTTTATTGAGCTGTAACACATTTGTGGTTGACAGTGGCCCAGTTTGAAGTCTGGAACAGTCTTTTATCCTAAAATAGTGTTTTTCATAATATCCAATTGAAATGTCAGCTGTGTAGTCAGTGTATTGCTGACTAAATGAAGACGTTAAGAAAGACGTTTCTGCTTTTTAAGGAAAGGCAACCATTTTGATTCACCTCTTCCCAAACCTGACCACATCTGACCAACCTTTCATACCATAATTTATAACTTATGTTCATAAAACATTCAATTTGAGGCAGAGCATGTAAAGGAAATCTCCCTGCAGCCAAAGCGAGACATTCATCTCTCGATATCCTCCTGTGTCTTCTTGGATGATCACGTTTCAAAATAACACTTGATCCGAACAGGCCGCAGATGCACTGGGATAGGTGATACAGCCATCAGTGACACTCCCTCTACACACTTCTATTGTGAGAACACAGTATAGGACATGGTGTGAAAATATAGATGTGAATTGTAATGTATCTCTTTGTTTACCTGCTTTGTTTAGTGTATTGTTGCTCTCAGGTGAATTGCTACCGAAGGAGAATACATACACCTCAGACAATACATACACCTTCTAACCCTAACCCTAACCTTGCTTTATTTTATTTATTGGCATTTTGCCTCTATTATATATAGAACAGTGAAAAACTAACCGGAAAGTGGGGGGAGAGACATGACCCAGGCCAAATTCATACTCAGGACCCCACTGGGATACAAACTGTGTTTAAGAGTTTAAGGGCCAGATTTACTAAACTGGGCAAATTAGCGTGAGAGCGCAATCCCATAAAAGTGTCAATGTGAGTGGAAAGTTCTGCATGTGATCCACAGACAACACAGTAAAGACACAGACACAGGATCATTTCCATAATGGCCGATGCAATTAATCAGTTAAGAGTCTGGTTTAAGATGTGCTTTTTTTGGTTGTTAAATAATGGTGCAAATACCAGTAAATGCACAAGTGCGAACCTTAATCACCTTGCATTATCCATTTAAATACTCTCCTCATAAATTTTGCATCTGAAAGGGAAACTCGTATAAGTGCATATGCAATAAGATCAGTCACAAAAATGTCTCACAAAGCAGTCTCACGCAGTAAATCCTGACAGTGGTTCAGTAAAAAAAGGGTTTGCAGAGCTGTTGGCAAATCTGGAAGTCTATTTTTAGGGTGTATTCACACTTGTTGGGATAATTGGTTTGATTAAAACAAACTCTGGTGCGATTGCTCTGTTAGTGCGGATCATTTGAATAAGTGTGAACACTGCCACCAAACAAGGGGGCCGAGGCCGCTGAAAAGATGAGCGAATTCTGGTGCAGATTGACTGAAATATGAACGCAACTCGGACCAAAGACATGTAAACAAACCAAAACCGGGACATGATGTCACAAAATGCGACCCTAAAAAAGACAGAATGCTCAAGCAAACCTGTTTTTCTCATCATAGTCATGATGTTGCAGTTCGGTACAGACATTAGATCCGCGACCCTTTGTAGCTGATCTTCGCTTGAGTGTGTCGGAGGGATTCCTGCCGCTGTTTTGACTCCTTTACTTATTTCATAAGCTCTTCAAGAGTTCTCAGCTGGTCAAAATACCATCATATGCACATACAACGAGCGTGTACACAGCACAGCATTATTTTGGATGTTTGGCACATTTCGTTTGCTCAGACTTTATTTTAATGTCTTCTCATTGCAGTGTAATATGATATATTACAACACTTAGTGTACGTATATGTTTAGGGTTTGGTTTTGCGTTAAGCTTCTTGTAATTTTGCATAATTTATTAACATTTGCAACAAGTTAACAAGTGTTCCTAAAATGTTAAGCTTGGTTGATAATATTTGCAGACATTAATTACTATAATTATTTAGATTCACTTTGTCAAAACAAACAAAAAACAAATTGCACTAATAGTCAAGTCAAGTCAAGTCAAGTCACCTTTATTTATGTAGTGCTTTATACAATACAGATTGTTTCAAAGCAGCTTTACATTGATAGCAGGAAAATAATGCAACAATTTTTTTTCGGCTGTACAGCCGCTCTGGAGGAAACAGCAGTGTCATCATCTAGCTCAGTTCAATGTGTAAATGCAGGCAGATCAATAATGTTGTTGAATATTTAATGTCCCCAACTAAGCAAGCCAAAAGACAGAGGCGATAGTGGTAAGGAATCAAAACTCCGTCAGGTGACAGAATGGAGAAAAAATCTTGGGAGAAACCAAGTCACAATTTTAAAATTGTGTCAACATTTGTCAAAATCATTTCCTTTGGTAATCGATAGTATTCCACAGATGTGCTGGTATTATATGTTGAACTGTATTTAAAGGGATAGTTCACCCAAAAATAAAAAAAAATGCTGTCATTAATTACTCACCTCATGTCGTTCCAAACTGGTAAGAGCTTCGTTCATCTTCAGAACACAAATGAAGATATTTTCGATGAAATCCGAAAGCTCTCTGACCTCTTTATATACAGCTATTTCATTAACAATTTCAATTATATTTCTGTTCTGAAGATGAACAAAGGTCTTACGGGTCTGGAACGAGATGAGGGCGAGTAATTTATGACAGCATTTTCATTTTTGGGTGAATTAACACTTTAACCTGGAAAATTCCTTTAAAACAGATGAATTCCCAACTAACAATAGTAACATTTCTATGCTAATACAGTAAATGATTAGGTTCATTTTTCATCCCAATCCTTATTGAGTGTCATTTATCTTGGCAAACAGCAATAATTAGAAAATCTTGAATCAAATGCATCCTATTTCAGATAACTTGCTGAAATTGCACGTCTCATAGGAACTGCCGTGATATGCATCTAGGATGCCCTGCTGGATGTGGTTTTCCCAGCCCTAGGCTCTCTGCAGCCGAGACTTGTGAGAACAGCTGAACTTTTTCCCCTCTTTCATTCTTTCCCATTTACGCTCTTTTAATTCACAAGTCTTCAACTGTTCAGTACGACGGAACTAATTCATCACTGTTCAGCTCATCTCCATGTTGACATATCTATATCTGCGATCACTGTGTTATTTACTCACTTTGCCAAAGGCTTTTTCGCTAAAACTCGTCAAATGTGCTTAGAACTTCTGACAAAATTGACACCTCCACAGGCAGGTTTCACATGAATGCTGTCGAAACTGAAGAAATGCAGGTATTATTGCAACAAAAACAAGTGTATCATGGCTCATTTAGGGTTTACCGGGATCTGTTGTCTTGCTTCATTTCCACCCTTCTCAACTCTTGAACAGTTTTGACTTATTTTATGATATCCTGATGATTAGCCTTGGTTTCTGCAAAGCGTATCTCCTGATTTCTTTTATATCACACGGAGAAGTGTTTTAGTCAGACTGTGTTTGTTTGGTCTAGAGATGCGTTACGGTAGTGCCAAAGCGAGACTGCATGTCTCGCCTACAAGGTCTCGTAGAATGTGTTGATTTGCAAAGTGGATCTAATCCCAGATGTCCCACTCTCCTTTAGGTAATTCGTCGGTTAATTTGGCCAATATCCTCCAAGCAGCAACTCTTCGTAATGACTTCTGAGGCAATGCATGCCATAGTGTTTGTGGAAACATTAGTGCCTGCAAATGTAATTATAGAACCATTACATGAGATGGGATTCTTGTGAAGTACCACTTCAGGGCTGAAAAATTTGAATGTTTTGTCTTTTAGTGCGAAAACAACACATTTCCTTGGTGATCATTTCGTTAATGAAAACTATGAAGAAAAATGTTAATTGATTACCTTTTTTTTTCATGGTGAGAACAACATCACTAGACTTTACCAAAATCTTGCGATGTTTTATTCAACAAAGATGAGCAGAAACTATTATAGACTGTTTTTTTTTTTTTAACAAGCCTCCACCAGCGTTCCGGCTTAGGGTTGCCAGATATAAAGAGTTTGATCAAAGCCTTTTTTCCCCCTTAAAATTATACATTTTCTGCACTGTGTTTATTGATGTATGTTGGCGACTAAATCGGCCATCAAACCTTTTCAGTTGAGCTGCATGATTCTGGATTAATTGAGGATCACAACTTATTTGTTTTAAATAAAGATCACAATTCTCCCACGATTCTGAACAGACAACTAAACAAAATAACATGTAATTTGCTAAAGGTTCTGACAAAATTATATTTGCTGCAGTTTAACTATTTAACAAAAAATGTCATGGCCCCCAGAATATTTTGTTGTATGAATATCTGAACATGCAATATGTCAAAAGAAAGATCAGACCCTCTGCTTTTGAACAACAACAACAGAAATTATTCTAGCTTAATGCATTCTTTTTCTTTTCTTTTTTCAAAACTTGAGCAAAAACACTCAAAAAAAAAAACCAATGAACTTGAAACAATGATGCTGTTGAATGAACTTAATTCAATTAAGGAAAACTTTTCCACGGAATTGAATTACGTTTTTCCAACAAAATCTAAATGGTTTGAAATGATTTGTTGTAATCTTGTTGTATGAACATAAATTCATTTAGTTAAGACTTCTAAAAAATGGGGATGGAACATCTCCTGTTCCATCCCTATGCACAGCATCCTGGGAACTATAAATACACTGCCCAGTCAGCGCAACATAAATTATTCATGTAGTCCCAACACAAATGGTTTAGGTTAACTTATCATTTTACAAGTTTTATTTAATTTAACGTAATAAAATTGAGTAAAATGGCAATTAAGTAAAAAACAAATGATTTGTGTTGTTTCTTATTTTATTGAAATAAACTGAGGAAAACAGCTAGAATATTTTTTTTTTTTGAGTGAACATTTTGAGCAAAAAGCTGAGAAAATCGTCAAAGACTACGTCCAGATCGGATTCAGAATGATGATCAAAACATAGATGGAGTAGATCGAGCCCACCTAAGGTTTCACAGTCCTATAGCTCGCCATGGGTCGAACATTTCATTCAGTAACATTAGGAAGTTTTGATTTATATGCTGTTTAATGTTGATGATCACGTTATTTTACATATACATCTGCTTACAAATGAAAACGTTTGTTTCTGCTTTGTTCATTTATAGCATATAAGTCAAGTCAAGTCAAGTCAACTTTATTTATATAGCGCTTTTAACAATGCAGATTGTTTCAAAGCAGCTTCACAGTGTTAAACAGAAAAATAATGCAACAGAATATATTTCGATTATCATACAGTAACAATGTGGGCTTTAGATCAGTAATTAGATCAGTAATTTGGTCTATATGGTTAATTTAGTTTAATAATTAGATTTATTTTGAAATGTATTTACAGTGAACCACAGTAAAAACACGGAAAGCCAGATATTTCCGTCAATGCATTTTCTCACAAATGACGGATATTTCTAATAAAATGTTTAATCCAAGTTAATTCTTTTTTTTAAATCAGTTTGAATGAATGATTCAATGACTTACTCAAACACTTAACTTGTTTCTTATTGACTATGTTTTTTATTGACTAAAACTAGACTAACTCGATAAAAAAAACTGATATAACTGTAAAGCTGATAAAAATGAAATAGACATTTGAGAGTACCAAGACAAATTAACATTAGACTAAAGACTTGCCATAATTATGGCGTCTGAAAATTCAGAATAGGAGACGAATAGGAAGAGACAGATAGTGGGAACAGAAAGAGAAACATTTGCCTCACCACTGAGGCCAGGAACAAGTCTGAGTACATTGACGTTTCCATGGGGATGTGTGCATGTAACACAAAAGAACCTTTATTCGATGGTTTAGCGTTGACTTTGAAACAGGATTTACCGCCATTGTTGGCAGCATAATGCTTTGTATACACATGACTTTGCTTACAATATTACTCGCTTTTACAGTGAAGGCTGCGGTAAAGGAAGATTATTATCCTATCTTACTAACCCTTTTGAAACTAAATAATCCACTAAATGAACAAACCTTAGAGTTAAGCAATAAGAGTCATGCTCAGAGTCAGAATAAGTCACCTAATGCCAGGTTGATGAGATCTCCTCCAGCAGGAAGTTGAATCATTCTGTGGATTTTTTGTCTTTTACAGAGACACGCATACAGTGATTATGACAGCAAAGATCTTACTCAGAAGCTCAAGTAGTGAAAAGATTTGAGTTTGTGCAATTCTTCATCATTAGTTGAATTAACGGAGATAATTTCATTTCACACTGGCAGTGTATATGTTGGTAATGGTCACATCTGTGGTCATAAAATGATCTTCTTCCGATATTTTATTTTGATTTACTTGACATTTTTGTAGGCCATCCCGGCAATGAGTATCACCCTGGTTCCCACAACAAAAACCAATAACATTTTTTCATAGGCTTTTGGATTATTGCAGAACATAAAATCTGTGACCATCAAAGTTTATGATTCTTACATGTTTTGTTCATCATTATAATCTTCACAAATTTAATACGTCTTTTATGAATGGCTGAAGTAGAAAGGCTAGATGACTTATAAACAACCCCATCACCGAGCTTCAATAACTCTTTTAGTCTTTATTTAACTCTTTCCCTGTCAGTGTTTTAAAAAAAAGTTGCCAGCATTTTTGATAATTTTCACAAAAATAGCATGGCCTCCAGAATATTTTATTGTATGAATATCTGAACATGCAATATATCAAAAGAAAGATTTGTTTAAAAAAAAAAACTGTTTTATTTTAGCTTCATGCATTGTTATTTATTAACATTTGGATGTGGGCATTTCATAAAAAAACAGACAAAACAAAAAAACATTTAGAGCAAAATGCAAAAAAATCATGTTTTTGTCATGATTACATGTTTTTGTCAAGACTACATTCAAATCGGATTCAGAATGATGCTAAAACATAGATTAAGTAGATCAAGTCCATCAACACCTCTAAAGCTTCACAGTCCTATACTGTAGCTCATCCTGAGTCGACATTTCATTCAGTAACATTAGGCAGTTTAGATTTATATGCTGTTTAATGTTGGTGATCGTGTTATTTTACATATACATTTGCTTATATATTATATCATTTTTTCTGCTTCTTCTTCGCCTGTTTTGATTAGGATATTTAGTTCTTTTTTTTCAGAAGATGCCATAGCGCTCCCTACCGTATAACAGTGAAAACACAGAAAGCTCTGTCAATGACGGGGAGTGTTTTCTCACAAATAATGGAAATTTCCATCAATGGAAATTGTTAAAAGAACCTTTTCCCTGAAAATTTGAGTTCAGATAGTTTTGAAGCCTAGTCATATTAAGCCACTTGTTAGCTATCGCCTTTTACAAGACAAGTAAAAGGGGGTAGGGGTCTGCAGGGCACAACCTAACACAGGGTTAGTTGTAACGTGCATGGTTTAAAACTTTCCACACATGCCAGGATGACAAAACTTTGTGTATTTACTAGTTGTTATATCAACATTATTTAGAGAAAGAAAAAAAAATGCGGCAAAATTAAAAAAAATCTTTAGAAGATATCACTGAACATTTATTTAACCATAGCAAAAGTACATTTCTTAAGTTTATTTTTCATCTCTGTTTTGTTCTGTTTATTTAAAATAAGACAAATCTGATATTATTGTAATCTTATATCTGTTATTTAACAGTTGAGATCGTTCTTTAATGCTGATCTAACAGCAGAAGACACGAGCCAGGTTTAAATCCCAGTTGCACAGATGGGTGCTTTGTAACACTGCTTTACAATGAGCACCTATTGAACTACGCTATTATATTCTATACTTTTATGAATTCTTTTGAGAAACCATGAGAAAAGGGTGAATAATGACTGAGAGTCAATGTTCAGAAATGATTCATTATTATTCTGTTTTTAACTATGCTGTATAGCTGTATTTAGCGATGTGTTTGATGTCAAACTCAAAAATTTGTGTATTTTGAATGATTAAAAAATTATTTTGTTATAAAATATTTTAGTTTTTTTTGGATTATTATTTTTTGATTATATCAGATAACATTTTAAGCTGTCATTTGGTCATGTTACAATGTACCCCACCTACGGGGCGTGTTGTCACATTTCACTTCCATTCTTTCGAAGTAAATCAAGAAAAAAGTATACACTGTATTAATGAAACAAAACCACATCATTGTACTAGAAATGTGGAAAATTAATGTATTTACACAAACTGAGAAAGTCCAAAAGCTTTAGGTTGTGCCCCGCTCTCCCCTATCACTGATGTATTTGATGTTGTTGTATAAAATGTGAAAATATCTTGATCTTGACCACAGATCTTATTTCAGGCATTTAACTAAAAATCCATTTAAAAAAGTTATTTCTTATTTTCACTTCCTTAAAATCAATTGATTTTGAGGAAGTGAAAATAAGAAAAAAAACTTCTGGTAGTGTTAAAATGCTAACACATACACTATATTGCCAAAAATAATTGGCACTTCCCTCCAAATAATTGAATTCAGGTGTTTCAAACATGGTCAAAAGTGTATGCAGACTGCTTCTACAAACATGTGTGGTGCAGTGATAGGTTGCCACCTGTGCAATATGTCCATTAGTGAAATTTCCTCACTACTAAATATTTATTATTTTACACAAAATATTTATATATGTAAGAATGGTCAAAAATTCCCATAAACACTCCTAAACCTTGCGGAAAGCTTTCCCAGAAGAGTTGAAGCTGCAAAGGGTGGGCCAGCTCCATATTAAACCCTACAGATTAAGAATGGGATGTCATTAAAGTTCATGTGCATGTAAAGGCAGGCATCCAGAAACTTTTGCCATTATAGTGTATCTGGGTTTTGGCCTACAAAAATACATCCCTGCAGCACTCTACGCATTTGGGAAGAAAAAAAAATACATTTGAAGAAAAAAAGTGGTGTTTGCCATTTTGACAGTAGTGTTCTGCTATGCGGCTCTGAGTGTCTTTAACACATTGCTATGTGGCTGGTTTTGTCACCTTTCTATAGACTTAATATAACATGGTATTATTAGTGATTCTGATTATTTTGCTGTGGGAGTGTTTTTAGCTGCTATTTCTTGGTATTTATTTTTTTTATTTGGCTTTAGAAAAGTAAGGTGGCTCACATTGAAGCAAAGACTTGGGTGTTCAGAATAATGCCGGTTAACAATTGAATAGTGGCAAGTTGCCAAGAAAAAGATCCTGTTCACATTTCAGAAGTAAAATGGGCCCTGTATTTTCAATTATGTATGAATGAGCAGGCCTCCTTGTGTAGTTCCTTTCTGACAATAAACTAGCCTTTATAGTATTTAGATTGCAGGTGTGTTAGCCAAGCTAAACAAGACAGAACCTGTTAACAGACCTGACGAAAGATATTAAGCCTTTTTTCTTGACAGTTGACATTCAAACTAAAGCAATAGAGATGGAAGTCAAAGTATTTATTTTTCTAAGTGTTGAGAGGAGTGAATATTATAACACTATTGTACTGTAGGTTGACTCACGGACACACTGTTTCTCAAAACTGCCAGGTGACATGCTGTTGGTGGGGAATTGCACTACATTTCCTCCTAAGTCATGTGATGTTCAAGTATACTGTGAATGAATGCAGGAAGCCCATCAATGGTAAATAAGAACAATAACCCTCACACCGCGTTTCAAACGGTCTTGCTGTCTTAACCGAAATGGAACCCTGTTACTGGCTGATTTCAGCAATCTTTAAAGGCATCCGTGGCACACAAACTCTCCTCATGTAAAGTGTACAAATTAATTGCAGTCATTTTTATGCAGGTCCCCCCTTGATTTTTACATACAACACAAGGAAGCTTGATTTCAATCTTTGAATTAAATTGAAAAAAGTGACAAATAAATACAATATATTAGAATAAAGATATAAAGATAAATAAAGAGACACTTTTTTGGGCATAGGTCTAACAGTATTCATGTACAGAAATACTAAAGAATAAAGTAATCAAATGTAAAATAACACTGGATAGTCTTTTAGTCCTGTAAAAATGAAATACATAGGCTAGCAATCCTCTTTCCTTACAATTAAAGCTATCCTCATTTTGTTGAATGTATAAATTTGTAAGACTTAAAAAGACATGTAAATGATAAACAGGGCTGGGAAGGTTACTATTAAAATGTATTTCACTAGATTACAAAACACATGCTTTACAAAGAAATTCGTAATGTATTTCGTTAGATTACACAAGTTTTGCAATCTAAATACTTTAGAATACTTTGGAATACTAATAAGGTTATAACACAAAGGGACCACCAAACATAGGACTTGGTTTTCCTCTGCATAGTACTACATCAGTTTTTCAGTTTTCCACAGAAAAAAATGCAGACAATCTATTTAAGCATCTAATTTGATCTTACTTTGTCTGTACGTGAATAAGCAAGTTTTTAAATATTAAAAATATTTTAAAATATTTGAAATATTTAAATAAAAAAATGAAAAATGTACACATCATCCTGTTCAACAGTTTTCACCCCCTGCTCTTAATGCATTGTGTTTCATGGAAACTTGTTTCCGACACTAAATATAAAAATGTAAACTGTAATTGCGACTTTTTATCTCTTGCAATGGCATGTCATAAAGTCAGAATTGTGAGATACAAAGTCACAATTACCTTTTACATTTTTTCGTCTTTTTCCCCCCTCATAATTTGACATTATAACTTGCAATTGTGAGATTATGTTGCAATTTGTATAAATTAATTTTGAATTTAGTCATTTGTCTAGTGGAGTATTCAGGACAGGACTACATGCAATTTCCCAGATCCCTCTGATTTTGTTAAACTTATTAAAGTTTTGCATATTCTGCAAAAGGGTATGACACTTATGAGCAGAAATGTATCTTATAGGATGCTTTTGCAGAGTCAGAGTCTGAATCACCAATTGCTGTTTACATTAATTGCCTGTTACAGTTTACATTAATGTCTAAATGAAACAAATGACATTACAATTCAAAGTAATCACTTTGGTAATCTAAAATACTTTTCAGATAATTAATTAAATACAGTTACTCAAATTTTAAATACGTAACTAAGTTACATGTATTTCGCTACTCCCCTTGAACACCCTGATGATAAACTTAAGTGACAATGCAACACCGGTCCGACTGCAAGGGTCCCGACCCCCGAAACAGTGACTGATTTGATTTTATAATCTGTGTGGATTAGGTTACTCATACAACCTACATGTTAAATTGAATCAATGTCTGCGGGAATTTCCCGGATTATAAGCGCAAGACCTGTGGTAATGAATACAATTATTGCATATTGCTAAGCTTACAAAGATTTTCGTTCCTCAGAAATTGAGAAATCCAAAGAAATCGTCCTCTACTGGCAGGGGTTGGTGTAATTCATTACTTAATGTAATAATTGTACTGTGACTGTGTTTTAATTACTTTTCCCTTGAAAAAGTAAAGTAATGGATTACTCTTTAATTTTTCTGTAATTTAAAGTTACTTCTGATATAATTGCATTAAATACTGTATTGACTATAGAACAATTCTATATAAAACAATAGTTAATTTGAACATCAAAATTTAACGTCTACTGCATTGATCAAACTGCTTTCAGAAGAGTTTCTAATTAAGCAGTCTTGCTCGGGGTTATTTCCAGTGCTATGAAAGTTGTAGACATCAAAACAGCTCAGAAGGATGTTTCATGTGTCAGAGCAAAGCAATTCATCTATATCACTTCTAGTGATAGGTGTAGAGGCTTCCCGGGACACTGATAAAATCTCCCTAGAGATAAGCTTGGAATGGGTCCAGGAGCAGATTAACTCCCTGACTGGTCCAGGGACAGTGTTTTATGTATTTGATTTCTCTCATCAGACTGATTCAGAAAAAGAATCCCTTATTTATTTATTTTTTCTTCATTTAAAGAAGTTTTAGAAATTGTTTTATCCATTGCCTAATCTAATCGTATGCTCATAACTCTTCCGATTTAGAGGATTCATAATGGTTGAAGGGTCAAGGGGTCATATATGCGAGAGAGGCTGTTTTCGTAGTGGCTAGCCAAAGCTATGAGAGGAATTTGAGGCAGGCGATGAGCATATTCCACAGTCTCTAACAATGCCAGCCAAACACTGAGCTGCATTGGGTTTTAAAGCCAGTTTACCAAAATGCTGTCAGGTCCAAAAGTCTAACACCATAGTAGCCCCTTTAACACATACAGTCTTTACTGGTAAATGACCAGTAAATGACCGGTAACAGATCATGTGTGAAATGGAGCTTTTCAAAAATACCAGTAAATTGGTTCCGGCAATTTACCAACAAGGGAAGTTTTAAAATTACCAGTAAATTACCGGTAATGTGCCCTGTGTAAACGCGGAATGAAGATAACTGGTATATTCACGTATTAAAACAGAAAGTGCTGATGTAAGAAGTCTGCTTTGGGCCAATCATAAAGACTTATGAAGATCGCATGAATACTCTGCGCCGTTTACAGTAAGGTTTTTAATAGTTTTTCTATTTAAATAGTCACTTAGAGATCACCTTTGACTGTTGCACCATGTCTCGCAGCTTTTTCAACACGTCGCACTAGAGACCCAGCCTTTTTTTTTAAATCATCAGCGTGGCGGCTCTGCAGTTGGATACTATTACACAAGTGTTGTGTTTTTAAGAGCAAACACTCGTTCTGTTTGATCATCCGTTATGCCTGTCACTCAGACATCAAAAAGATATTATCAAATTTAACAGATTGTGGAAAGCACTTCTCCTCATGCCGGCGAATGAAGACAATGGTGCAGTGTCTATAGATCATCTCCGATGACTGACATCACAGAATTTAGCGGTATTTTGCTGTTGATGTGTGAATGGTCTCTTATCAGTAAAAGCCAGAACGCCGGTGCTTGTGTGAACATTGTATTTGTGTATTTACGGTAAAGTCATTCTGGTAATTTTACGGTAATTTACCAGTATTGCTGTGTGAAAGGGGCTTCTGATAATACATCTGATTTGCATATCTCTTAATATAATATTTGTTATTCTATTCTATTCTATTCTATTCTATTCTATTCTATTCTATTCTATTCTATTCTATTCTATTCTATTCTATTCTATTCTATTCTATTCTCAAGCAGCACAAATCCACACACTAGTTATCCTGCATGGTTTAAGAATGACACACAAGCTCGATATCACAAATTTACTTATTTATATATAGTTCTGCATTTTAAATAATTTATCTTTTGTCATAACTTTTAGAAAATTCTACAACTTTAGAATTTTGAATCCCAGTGTCCAAAATAGACTTTTGGACACTACTACATTGACCAATACTGTACAATTACTATTTTTGTTGTTGTTTATGAAATTTAGGCAAGGTTAATGGTTAAGGCCCTCATGAACTTTCCCCTACCTTGTCTTTTAGACAATAAATTTTGTATATAAACTTCACAGTTACAGCTTTCATAAAAGATCCTTCCTTTAGAAGAAAAGGCTTGAACAATTTTAAAGGTGCAAATTAAGTTTAGTCATAAGTGCAATTCCTTGTCATATGAGGATTTGCCATGTGTTCAACAACTGAAAAATGCAGAACGTAAAACAAATTGTAATGTTCTTTGATGTAAACCCGCAAGGTGCTATTTGCTAACATCAAGCACATCTCAAAACAAATCATCCATCCAAGTTTCATGGTCCATTCTGCAACATGCAGCATTCTTCACAGGAAGTATCACCACATCTGCAGCCGGACGAACATCTGCTCTGATGTAATCCAGTTACGACACGTGAGCATTCTTTACTTATGCCGCTGAAAACCATCAATATAAATAAACAAGGAAAATTATTCAATTGATTTTATTTTGTGACTACAGACTTAGAAATTCAATTAAAGATTAATTGTATTTAGGGAAATAATAAACACATTTTGTAACTAATAATAAACAGTTTGTTTTCTCTTTCAAGTGTAAATTAGAAGAGGAATGCTCTGGATTCAATGAAAAGCATCTGTGGTATGCTATTGATTACAGCAGAAAATAAAGTTAACTCATCCCTCAATTTGTAAAAACAAACAACAAAATCCTGTGTGTGCTTACAATGAAAGTGTATGGTGCAAGTTATTCTAATAGGTTTAAAAAAATAGATAATTGTATTATATATATATATATATATATATATATATATATATATATATATATATATATATATATATATATATATATATATATATATATATTAGGGCGGAATTTAACGCGTTAATTAAGATTAATTAATTGCGTGACTTTAACGCGTTAATTAAGATTAATTACTCAAAAATTGATAACAATTTTAACTTATTTTTGCACCGCGGAACGTTTTTAATGAATGAGTTTGACGGACCGTTTATACTGGAACACCAAATAGCGTTCTTGACTTCTGAACACAACAAACCACAGTGAACATGAACGAAGAAGCTGACGAGACTGCTTTGCTTGGCAAATTTTGTTTTAAAAAACGAAAGGATGGAAGCGTCGACAAGAGCACGGTTGTGTGGAAGCTATGCAACAAGGAATTTGCGTATCGAGCCTCAAATATCACCTCAACCCAAACGCTGGACATGAATAAATAAACAAAATTTTGTTGATTAAGCTTATGTATTCAGTCATTATTCAATGGTATACTAAAAGTCCATGTGAAAAAAATTACTTCTCACTGTTCTCAGGTCAAATATTTATATGCAATTAAAATGCGATTAATTTCGATTAATTAATTACAAAGCCTCTAATTAATTAGATTAATTTTTAATCGAGTCCCGCCCTTAATTATTATTTATAAATATTTTTTACATTCTACAGATGCTGAATATCTTATATCTTGTACTGAACCCAGAATATTCCTTTAACATCCACCTCACAAATTAAAATCTATTAAACGTCATCAACATCATTAGCCTGACGTGGTCATACTCAATTCTAATCAGAATATGAGTCTGATACTGCTCCGTTGGGCTGTGATTATGGGGCGTGTTTCAACCGAACCAGGAAAGACCTCAATTGGCTAAACCTACAACCAATCAGAGCAAATGAGCGACGCGTAAAGTTAGTTTTCTAATGTCAACAGAACTCATCTGCACTGTGTTTTGGGCTATAGTTTTGAGTAGCAATTGTGTGACATTGCAAAAACACTTGGCAAACCTGTCTGCACGCACACTGGAATAAGTAACGTTAGAAGTGTAAACGAATTTTGCCAGTGTTGTAAAAAAAATATTTAAGTAAACACAGAGTACTTACCAACACGATCATCATTTCTGAGAGAAATAGTGAAGGTGAATGCATATACAAACAAGTTCTCCGTTTAGGATGAGGACAAATTCAACCCAAGCGCCTTCAATGACGTGGATGATTACGTTACTGTTTATCATCTGTCCATCATCATCTAAAGCCCGCCCTGACAATTTCATTGGTCTGCACAGTTTCTCTTTCGGGCATAATTACTCCTCTATGGATCGAGTCCAGCCCGAATTGCCCGAGCAAAAATGTTGTGGGCGGGGCTAAATTCGGCTGCCATCCAGGCTAGAACACCATATTCATCATCAGTGACCTTAGATTTGATCATACTTCAAACCACAAAGCTTTTGGCAATATAACCACTCTTCAGTCTCAGGCTCTCAGTACTGTCTAAATCTCCCTACAGATCACCTCATGTTTCATTGCACCAGTGGAAGCTTGGCCATTTCAAAATAGCATTTTTCTTCAAAAAAGTTAATTCCGAGCCAACTTCTATGCCCAGTTGAGTGATACAGGGCAAGGCCGCTCGACCCTTTCGAGTTTAGAGTGAGGGGGTGGGCTTAAAACAACTGGCTTGAGGATGTGATTGTAGTTTTAAACAAATAGTGCCATTGTTTTGAGAGCTCTGCCTTGGCCAGTGTCTTGTTTTCAGTGGAAAAGATGACTGTTGAGAAGGCATTGGTGAACTCCAGATGAGATTCAATACTAAAAGTACATCTCAACTGCAATACGTGAAATACTATGTTATTTCAATTTGAGTCTTAATTATTTCCTCAGAATATTTCCTGAGATTTACTCCAGTTTTTGGCACATAATCTGCATTTTAAACATGACTCCTTAATGTGTCATGCAAACCCCTCTGGATTTCTGAGCAAAAAACTGATTGGTCACAGTTATAGCAGAGACTTGCCAAAAATACACAAGACCCTTTTTGCTATTGCGAAACATAGTGTTGTACCTCTTTACGGTTAGCGCGAGTAGTCCATCTTGTGCGTCAGTCTCTGGAAGGGAGTCATTCTTTATCTGCATGAACAAAACCACGTGTGCCATAATGTGAAATGCAGAATGCTACAATGAGTAAATGATGAGTAACGGTTGGGAGCAGCACACAGGAAGCTCATCCCTGTGCACTCTCACTCTTTAAATCAGAGCTCCGTCCCCTCGGTCACTCACATCCTAATCAAAAACATCACAGCTTGTTCTGTATGCCTGAACATCTGTTATAATGATGCAAAATCTAGGTTGTTAGGGCAGTGGAATAAACATAATCTTACAAATACATATTGATGTTCATAAATATGCTCGATAAGAGTGTTGTTTTGTGTTTACGTCCTAAAGAAACATCTGAAGTTGGTGGTTAGCTGTCACCTCTGAAATACATTGTGTGCTGCTCTGTAGTTTGTGGAAAAGGTTCAGGGCAACAGGGGATTCCCGAAATGCAGCTGCCTCTTTCCGGCTGGAATGATGTGTGAAATGTGTGGGTTTTCCAGCAAATGGTGTAGTAGACTATTTTATTGCAGAGTAGGGCTAGTGGAAAATGGGAAAGTGCCCACAACTTTGCCCATGCTGCCCACTCATTTTTTTTCTCAGCTCTCATAACTTTCTTTCCTCTAGTAATGATAAAATGTATTTTAATGTAAAAGGAATGTGTGTGTAAGTTGCTGAATGTTTAGAGCTCATGTAATAGTAGCAGACATCCCACCTCTCCGGAAATCGAGCGAGAAGCCCTGTTTCTGCCTGGTATCATGATGCATTTTCGATGATCCGATAACAAGTGGTCAGCCAAGATGCATTACTGTTATACCTCATATTATGACACAATTCAAATGCGATTCCTCTTACCGCCTACATACAATATTACGTTGAGACCCTCTTCTCTTATTTCGTCACACTCGACTTCAATTTCACTTCGAATTGTGGACCCGTGTAATGCAGCTTACGCACACGCACGCACACACGCGCACACACACAGACATTAACATATACCCTGAAAAAAACCAACAAGCCAAATTTTGCATGCATATTTTTAAAGTAAATTTCACATATGTAATTAGGTAAACTCTACTAAACTAAGTTAAGTAAAATTAACAAAGAAAATAAGTCATTTTAACTTGGCCAGTAAAATTGTAAGTAATTTAAACTTAATTTCCTTTGAAATTCTTTTATATTCAAACAATATAACACTGAATTACACCACATTTTTTAATGTGTATGTTTTGCTTACATTTATTTTTTTGAGTAGAAAATTAACTCCAAATGTCACAAAATGGCAAGTTACTAAACCTAACAACAAAAGCAATGATAAAACACTGCAGCCGTTAAACCCCAGTGCATGTTGGGAACACCAGTCTCAGAAAAATGTAGTAGTTTATCTTAATTTTATAACGTTGATATTTGCACTTTAATTTCTACAAGCTTGAATTTAGTACTAATATAGAATTTACTTAGTTCTTGCCTGAACTAACTTTTTGTAGAAATTACTATTTATTTCACCACAGAATTATGTTTATCAGTGTATAAGTTAACAGAGAGGACCCATGTAGACACTTATGACTAAAGACTCCGATATACATGAAGCGCAAATCAACATATTCCCTCTCAGCAGTGTGTGCAGTGTTGGATGTTCACCAACAGAATATTGCTGGTCACATATTTCAAACTTGTTTTACCCCTAAAAAAAACCTTTGCCATGAGTATTTGGGGGCTTTAAGTGTCAAAGGTTCAGTAATCAAATATTGAAAGTGCATTGGACCGAGCTCCAAAAACACTTCAATCAGCAGTAAGGGGTGCACGCACTCATTAGGCAGGGGTGCCTGTGTTGCATAGCGTGTTCATGAATTTGGGGGTTGAGCTATCAAGATAGGGGTTGGATCCTTTTAGGTAGAGGCGTGTTTGTTTTGGTGATTTCAAATATCAACAGCGTTTCTAAGAAATCACTTACTGCACCTTTAAAGTGTGTAGTATTTATGAGGATCTATTGACAGAAATGCCAAATAATATACATAACTATGCTTTCAGCGGTGTATAAAGACCTTACATAATGTACCGTTATGATTTTATTACCTTAAAATTAGCCATTTCAGTCTTCTTACACCATGGGTCCCCTTACAGTGAAGTCGCCATTTTGTCCCATCATGTTTCTACAGTACCCCTAAACGGACAAACCTCTCTACAGAGCGCTAGCTACTCTCTGCTCTCTCAGACGGTGACATTTTTGTCCTGTGTTGGCCACCGCTAAAATTTAGTTTAAAGTTAAGTAAACGGTTGCTCTGCTTATAGTTGAACTTGAATAGTTCTTGAATAATACTACTTGAAATATTGCACATTTCGCTTATTGATGGTCCAATAATAGCGCAAGAACTGCACATCAATTGCTCAACAGAACTGTGTTCTTCTTCACTTGCACAGAGTGTGTTTCTGGTCTAGAGTTGGAATAATAAGTAAATGTGTAACCTTAGGTTTTAGCACGTTCTTTAGCCAGCATTACCTCACACTTACGAAAGAAGGACAAAAGCTAGCCAGGGAATTTGACTCAACCTCATAAAACTTTTGTTCTGTTTTCTTCACTTACTTGACATGGCACATTTTCTGAAAGTTCACTTTGAAGATTTCAAAACCCTACTGACCGCACTGGCTCACTGGTTGCTGTATTAAAATATAATGTCCTTCTCAACTTTGCTTAGTCATCTGATGTTATAGGGTTATGACAGACTTGATGGCATAATTACGGCCCTGCGAACACTAATGTTGGGTTTCATTCACCATTTGGAATGATCTGGCTGGATTAGGATAGAACATTGTTTCAACTCAGCCATATATACAGCAACAAAAGAGGCTGCACGTAATGTTGTAAGTCAGTCAGTGATCTTTGCTTGACGCTAATGAGAACAGTGCATCTTTGTTACTATAAAAACACAGGCACAGTGTTTACGTCTTGAGAAGAAAGAGACACAAATCAAATCTGTGGACAGAAAGAAGACAACCATTGCAATGAATCAGCCCTTGGCTCCCTCTGGTTCTCCCAAAATGATGAATAAAGCCCACAACTGTGTAAGCACCAGTGATCACATTAGCAACTCAATGGGTAACTGATCTGAGTATCATGAATGGGCACGTTTTGTTCACACGGACAGCGTAAGATGAATGTTCACCAGTTCTGTAGCTTTTCCAATAGATTCATTTTGGGTCATTCTGACATTTTCGTGCCTTTTAGGTTGCTAATAGCTACAAGTTATAATGTTCTACTGATTAAGCCCAAAAGCCACCAAGTTAGGAATGATCTAGTTGCATGAAATCCTGCAGACGTGATCTCACCGCAACTTGATCAC
The DNA here is from genome assembly GCA_023029165.1 of Gobiocypris rarus. Taxonomy (NCBI): domain Eukaryota; kingdom Metazoa; phylum Chordata; class Actinopteri; order Cypriniformes; family Gobionidae; genus Gobiocypris; species Gobiocypris rarus. The sequence continues at coordinate 28,085,513 of CM040915.1, read as the reverse complement.
AAGTTCACAAGGAAAATGCGAAATGCTAGCGCTAATGTTTTGCTAATGTTACAGCTAGGTGCTCAAAAGTCCTTTTCTCCAGCATTCCAGCCCAGGGCCTCAGGATAAACAAAGTCAAAGATTTGCAAAGTGTAACTGGAGATGTACACTGAGTTGTTAGGGAGCGCTTTCCAAGAGAGATAAACATTTGCCTCGGTTTAGGTCCTTATTTGTCTCTCTCAGGAGTTTTCGTAGAAAAAAAAAAGTGTGATGCTTTGCGAGACGAATGACCTTCTCTCGTCTGATTAAACTGATTACCCTACAGTTCTTAAAAAAATAAAAATAACTATATCTAAGAACACAGTGTCCATCAGATTCAACTTATATCTCCTGTGTAATTGAAAAAGAGTGGGCAAAATGTTATTTTTCAAATTGATAAATTTGACGCTACTTAAAACATGATGACTACTTTGAAACTGATACTACTTATAATTGCTAACGGCATTCAAGCTACTGAAAAAAGTAGTTAGCTTCACATAAAGCTACTAATAGCTACTAACTACATTGGAGTAAAGAGGCTAATATTTCAGTTTATAATTGAATCAGAGACATGTATCTGGCACAAAACATGAATTGTTCTTTAATTCAAAAACCTAGTTAGCCTGACGTCGTCATACTCAGATTCTAGTCAGAACATGAGTCTGATACTGCTCCATTGGGCTGAGATTATAGGGCGAAAATTCCTCTGCACTCCATTGGATAGACCTTCAACCAATCAGAGCAATGGAGTAAGTGACGTATGTTGAGTGATGCATATTTGTCAACAGAACTCAACTGCACGCACGTTGGAAGAAGTTGAAGATGAGTGTAAATGATCTTTGCTGGTGTTGTTCAAAGATTGTAAGCATACACGGAGTACTTACCAACACGATCATAATTTTTAAGACAAATAGTAAAGGTAAATGGATATACGAAGTTCTCCGTGTAGTCAAAATTCAACCCAAGCGCCCTTTGGTGACCTGGATGATTACGTTACAGTTGATCATCTGTCCATCATCGTATAAAGCCAGCCCTGGCAGTTTGATTGGTCCGAACAGCTCTGGTTCGAGCATAGTTCAAGTCCAGACCAAACTTCCTGACCTCAAATGTTGTGGGTGAGGCTAAGTTCAGCTGGCATCCAGGCTAAAACCTAGTCACTTAAAAAGACAACTTTACATTAAACAAACTGAGATGAAAACAATAGCATTTAACTAAATATTTATGCACAGGGACTCATATTTACAGTATGAATACATTTTTATTGATCTATATAAACAGTCCAAACTAAAGAATAACGGTAAAATGGACAACACAGTAAAATGGACAACACAGATAACACAGTCTTTTGTTTCTTTGTTACTGTTTTATGTTTTTCAAATTCGTATGAATTCGTACAATTTCACTTGTGTTTTTATACGGCTTACTCCTGCCCCACAGAGGGAAATGGTTTAAAGGTGCAGGTTCCGTACTTTTTGCAAATCATGCAAAATTAGTACAAAATTATCATAAAATACTTACATTTCCTTGTGAGTTGAATAGGACATACCAACAGTGAATATAAAAGAGAGAAAGGACAGTTTCGATAGGGCTCTTTATTTATTTATTTTTATTCATTTTATTTTTTTGTAGTGATGCATCAAAAATATTGTTTTATTGAAACTCTGAAACTTAAAATAAAGTTGTTGTTTTTTCTTTGTTTTTTTTTAATAATCAATCAATTAATTACATTTATTAAAAAATCAACAGTCATATAAAAGCTGACTTTTAAACATTTCGGAGAAGCACTAATAAAATGTTTTGGTCAATGATTTATTTTCTTTTTTGACCGAAACATTTCAGTTGCTGAAATTTTTTTGTGCTTCACTATTAAAAAAAAAAAGCCATATGTTCTCTCACTATGGCATTACTTGTTGGAAAAAGTAGCTTTTTAAATAAAAAAATATATGCTGATATTTTTTTAAAGAGCAATAGCATTGTTCGTCTGTTCCTCCTCAACACTGAAGATACTGGTGTGCAACAGAGGAGGAAGCTTTACAGTGGGTGAAATGAAATCAACACAGTATCACTTTCTGCTAGTAAAGCCAATAATGCATTTAAAGTACATTCTGTGAAATGAAATACATGGCTCTTCCGTGGGTGTTTTGCTTCTGGCTCGGTTCAAACACGTGTCTTTCTTCCCAGTTTTCTCAAATCCGCCCTTTCCATCCCTGTTTCTTGCTCCCTCGGCCCTCCCCGGAGGCCACTATAGCATCTGGGTCTGGAGTAATGCAATGACTGACCCCATACAAGGAACTTCCTGAAATGTCAGAAGGGCCGTTTTTTCTTTCTTTCTTTTCTCTGCTTTATTGCCATCTACTTTTTTAAATTGTAGTGGGGTTGGTTTTGTGTGTGTGTGTGTGTTTGTGTGTTTATTCCATCTTCTTCCTGTGTGTTCTTCAAGTCCCTGATCTGGAACACCCCCACATCTCCACAGTTTTAGGCCTGTATCCCACTCATTGGATCCACTCCCAGATGGAATCCAGAATTGTTCTTCAAAGACGCAGAATACATCATTGTCATCCACACCCTGAGAATCCTACATTGTGTTGTGATGCTATCTTTGTTTACATTGCGCCACATGCAGCGGAATACACCTCCTCTCCTCATCCTCAAACAATTCTGTCCTAGCAGGAGAGGGAAGTGTGGGCTTAATGCACAGGAAGAGCTGAGGAAAAGCTTTATTTCCCTCATTAAAACTGGTAGTGGTCCTGAGAGGTTTAAACTGCTCTTTAAACCCAAAGCCTTGAGCTCTAGATCCAAGAGGGATGATTCAGAGACTTCAAAATTACTTTACAAAAACATCTGCCTTTATTCTTGCAAGAAGAAAAAAACAAAACAAACATATGTTCACTTTCGTGCAATTCAGCTTCCAGGAGAACAAATGAAACTTTCAAACAAAGTGGGGATAAACTTGCGGTCAGGTGTAAATTTTCCTAAATTAATATTTTATCTTAATATGTTATTTTATACGGGGAGTTCACAATTTTACCTGGTGTGATTTGTTTATTTTAAAAAAATATAAAACACAGTAAAAATACATTTTATTATAAAACAATTATTATATTTAAAATTTTAATGTTTTGTAATATTTGTCTGATCAATTGCAATTTGTTTTATTAATAAATGGCATATTATTCATATTAATAAAAACAAATCTATTGACAACTTTAATTTTAATACATACTATATGTATACACAGTTGAATGGCACACTAAAAAGGCCTGTGTGTTCTCTGAATAAAATACACTGTTTTAATTTAATATTACAGGTGCCTCCAAAGAATAAATAAGGACTGATGTAATTACATTGGAAACAATTTAGCATTGCTATTTCCTCATAACTGTGGATTTATTTTCCCATAACTCAATTATGACTTGAACAGCTAATGCCATTCCAGGTAATGACACTGTATTAACGGGAAATGATCTGTCCCATTTTGTCGATTTTATGTTGTATTAGAAATGATTTTAGTAGAAATATTACTGTCTATTTGGTCTTAAATGTGCATTCAGTAGTTTGGTGCAAATTTAAAGCCACAATAAAGCCACAGTTGATAATTCTTGATAAAAATGTTTTTTTTTTTACATTTTACATTTACATGTACGCATTTAGCAGACGCTTTTATCCAAAGCGACTTACAATTGAGGAGTACAGGAAGCGATCGGTCATGAATAGGTGAAGAAACCCAAAAAAAGTGCCTTAAATACCAAGTTTTGGACATTAGAGTAACCTTAAGCTAGAATAGGGAGGGAATAAAAGAGAAATAGAGGAAGAGAAGAGTTATTTTTTATTTCTTTTTATGATAAGATAAAGTGCTCACGGACGAGATGAGTTTTTAGCAGTCTTTTGAATGATGACAGTGATTCTGCCATCCGGATGGAGGTAGGAAGATCGTTCCACCAGCCAGGAACAATGAATGAAAAAGTATGTAATATTGCAGTATTTATTATAAATGATTTATCCGTGCACATCATTATTTATAAAAAAATAAAAAATAAATACATCATGTGAAATCGTTAATATTTAAACAACTTGGGTTGTTTTTAACTCAGCATTTTTTAGAGTGTAGTGTGGATGCATGGGAACACTTTACACACATTATGAAGAATGTTCAGCACACCTACAGCCAGCGGCAAAAAGCAACACTAAAACAGTTACGTCAAATGCAGAGAAGAACAGTATACCTAAAGTTGAGCCAGCCTAAAGACACACCTAAGCATGGCACTGGGCCAGAAGGATTGCTAGAAGGAAGTGAGGCAATTCAATCTTTAACGACGATCTGAAACAAGTGACGTTATCTCTGGTCATAATTTCTTCATCACATGCTACAGTATCATCCGTGTTATTGGAAAACATCCTACTGTCTCAAAGAGTCATGTGTTTTATGCAACATCCAGTGAAATCAACCAAGTCATTTGCTCCAGAAGGCCTTCATTCTGCCTGGGACTGACTCAGGAAATGAGTAACTCCATATCGGCCATCCTAGATAACACCGTTAAGACACTGTTTATGAATTTATCTTGTCCGGTGTGTAGGCGATGGCTTGATGGCTTTACTCTGCACTGTGAAACACACTGTCTCATTGCAATGTGAGTATAGCAGAGCACAGGGAACCTGTTGTCTCACCCTCAACTTTTCCTACTGAGCTGTTTCTTATAACAGAAGCCCTCTTCTGTTCTTCAGAACTACTTGCCTTTCGCCCCTTTCGTAACATTATAAAAGTTTTTTCTGTCTGCATCCTTGCTGTTTGTATTAATGTACTAATGTGTGTAAAATCCTGATTGGAGCATCCCTATAAATAATGCTACATGATAAAAAAGAAGACCTTAACCATGTTTTCTGTGATCGTTATTAGCCGATACTGCCTCCTATGATTGGCCAATACCGCCTCTTGTGATTGGCCGATACCGCCTCCTGTTATTTGCCGATACTGCCTCCTGTTATTGGCCGATACTGTCTCCTGTGATCGGCCGATACTGCCTCTCGTGATCGGTATTGGCCAATACTGCCTCCTGTGATTGGCCGATTTTACCTCCTTTGATTGGCCGATACTGCTTCCTGTGATTGGCCGATACTGCTTCCTGTGATCGTATTGGCAGATACTGCCTATATTGTGATTGGTAGTGGCCAATACTGCCTCCTGTGATTTGCCCCAAAAATCCTGATCAGAACAATATTAGAAAAAAATATTTTTTGTCCATACCATGTGTAACGAGGTATGTTGATATAGGAAGAAGGAGGCGGGAACTGGCGAACTTTCAAATACTTTAATAAATGAATAAACACAAACTGAATGTAAAAACGGCAGCCTCCTCATTGACGACTGCTGCACACACATAATGAAACATAAACAAAACGTAAAAGTCCAGGCCTGGTCCTCTTTCGTTCTCCACTGTCGTCGCTCCTCCTTTTATGCCTCGCAGCTCCTCGGTGAGATACGAAACCAGTGCGGCGTGCAGCTGGCACTCATTATCTATCACGCTACCAGCCTCGTGCCGTTCTCCCACGGTCCCTCGGCCTCGACTGCTTGCAACACCATGAAAGTCAAAGGATTCCAGTGTTGTTTTGGACCCTACTGACTTTCATTGTATGGACAAACTCTGTTGATACATTCTTCAAAATGTCTGCTTTTGAGTTCTGCAGAAGGAAGAATGACATAAGATTGAGTAAATGATGACAGAATTTGTATGCTTGAGTGAACTTTCTCTTTAAATAATTTTTAAGCAAGACGAAATGTGAGACTTCTGTCACTCAGTTGTTTACAAGCTTCAGCTTTTCCTTCAAGAACAGACACGTTTAAGAATGTGACCCAACAACCCAACGACAGTGAGTATCGTCTGTGATAAATCTCACGTCAACACCTCATCTCATGTACAATACTATGAGTTTTGCTAAGAAGACTTTGAGGAGGGGTTTCTGTAATTGTGCTGTGCAGTTCATCCATTCAGTGTTTATAGAGAGTGAGTAAAGCTCCATTCTTCAAGTTCTGGTCTCCTTGTCTCAAGCTGGCTCCTCTAAACTGTGTCAACACACGTTTATCTCGAAAGTGGAGTCTAGCTTATCCTAAAACTAGAAACAACTTTGACCTGAGACTGTTTGGCCTCTCTGTTATCTAACTCCATTAAATAACTGAATTGCCACCCACACAACAACCCTTTCTATCACTGATATTGCACCATATATGCCTAACTAGTGCAGTGTTTCTCAACTGGTTTTGGTTCAGGACCCAAAGTTGACCTTAAACGTGACCCAACGCAGAACCAAAAGGTCTTAAAATCCACAATTAAATGTATTAAAATCACCATGAACTTCACAGGCCCAAAAGTATACTTTAATTATTTTGTGTGCTTTCTAAATATCGGTTAAATTATATTGGCACCCAATACTTCACCATACAAAACAGAACAAACCATAATGATTCTAGTTGCAAGTGAACCCATATTTAATGTAGTCTGAGATTAAAACCCAAATCGCGACATGGCTGTATGTAAATGCGTGTTTCAGAGTGAAGCACGGCACTGTGTTCTTTTACACTTAAGCAGCTCATGATCCAGTGGTTTTATAAACCTTATAAACCTTGCTTGTTTAATGTTTTTCTCTGCATTTCTGAAAATGATTTACTTTCCCTCAAAAGATCTTTTCTTTTGATCTTCCCTCAAAAGATATTTTCCAAACGACGACAGCATTTTTTTTAGCACAGTTGAAGACCACTGCAATTTGGAATTGTATAATGATAATAGAGAGGATAAAGTAATGAAAAAATTGAGGAAGAGGAAGAGAAATGACTGTAGTAGAACAGACCATGAATCACCAACACATCATTGTTGATTCATTGTTTTGTATTTGTATTGAGGTTACTTTGTCTGTCATATTTGAAATGCTAATTTCCTTGAGTGGGGATTCCCATCACCCTTTGCAGCTAATCAAGTGATGTCTTAGGAAGTCACTTTTGAAATGACTGGATCTGTCTTCTGTTTCACAATAACTTAATTATTACTTATGTAGTATTGGAATTATTCACATTTTTACAGTCTGATGCATCTATTAGTGGAAGCTGCCAAGATGTTGGTCTCATTGGGGATATCCTGTGGTGCAAAATAGGGGTTGTTGATGACTGATTTTGTCATTAATCATTGACACCTCACAGTTTTAGCTGTTTTGATTTTCGCTGTGTTCTGAATCAGAGCTCATAATGGCATCTCTGCAGCAATATAGACCACACTAAGTAAATGTAGTAGTAATTTTTTACCAGATGAGTGTGTGAGAAAGAGTAAGTTCTCCTAGCATTCAGAGGAGCTCTGCGCCACGAGCACTATTTATCTTGGCCCACCTCAGAGTCTTTCCTTTGCCGCTCAGAGCACTTAAAACAAACGCCCACCTACACTGAATTCTGATTGGTTCATTAGCTGCAAAAGACACCTACATGCCTCAAATGGGCTCTGGTATAGCATTCACAGTTGATTCATTACAATCATTTTAGTCTTTTATTTGTATAAATAAAGATTTTGAAATGGCTTGTCCAGAGCCTAGACCTGAATTCAAGTGAAAACCTGTGGTTTGACCTGAAAATTGCAGCCTACAGACGCACTCCATCTAATTTGTGTAATTGGAACAAATTTGCATTGCAAAATGGGCTAAAATTCCACAAATGTGGCATAAACAAGAAGGCTCGAGACTGTAATTGTTGTAAAAGGACTGTGTATAAAGTATTTCATGCTCACCAACACTGTAAAAAGTGATGAGTTGAAAAAAAGTGAGGAAACCGGCTGCCTTAAAATTATGAATATTAAACCATGCATAATGGAAAAAAATAAGTTATGTGACCTTAATTATTTTAAGGCAATGGCTTTCCTCACTTTTTTAAGTTAAGACATCAGATCACTTTACAGTAAACTAGAAAACAGTTATTTTATTTGTAATAATATTTCATAATATTACTTTTTTCAATGTTTTTTAAAAATACTTTATTCTTTTGACGGCAAAACTGAATTTCAGTATCACATAATCCTTCAGAAATCATTTTAATATGCCGATTTGGTGCTCAAGAAACATTTCTTATTAATGATGAAAATGGTTTCTATATTTGAGGAAATCATATTCAGTATTTATTTGAAATATAAATCTTTTGTAACAAAATAAAAGTCCTTACTGTCACTTTTGATCAATTTAATGCATCTTTGCTGAATTATTAATTTATTTTTAAAAAATGTCTTACTGTATTATTGAATGAATAAAACTGATTTTAATGTGTTCAAATGTATGTTTAAAAATATTTTGGCTGACAGGTTTAATGAATTAACAAATTGCAAAAAGAAAGATAGAAAGAATGAATACTTAATTACCACCAAAACCATTTCTGCTTCTATTGGAATTTGCCTTTTATTTTGGATTTAATTGTTCTTTCTTTCTCTCTCTGTGTTTAAGTGTGTCAGGGGGCGAACAACAAACTGGCCCTTCTGGGAACAGTGGATGACCATTATCAGATTCTGGTAAAAATGTACAGCAACTGCACCGTGGTTCTGGAAAACCTGGAAATTGCATATATGACAGAAAAACATGACTTGTCTTTTCTCAGGGTATGATATATCCATTTACAAACATAACGTTCAGTGCTATTTAACTGTTTTGGTTGTTTTAAAAGTAATCTGTAAACCAATGATTTTAGCATGTTGCTAATTATAGTTTGTATTTCATGACGAATGCCTCAACAATATTTAAATCATGCAGTATAACAACTCTTTATATAGTTTTAGTGTTGGATGTTTAGTAAGTTTTATGTTTTTTCAGAGCATCCAAGAAGTTGGTGGCTATGTTCTTATCGGGGTCAACTCGGCTCCCATCATCCCCCTTGAGAATCTGCGGATCATTCGTGGCCACTCCCTTTTTGAAGACAAATTTGCTTTGGCCGTCCTCCTAAACTACAACAACAGCATCGGACAAGGCGTGAACCAGTTACCACTGACTAGTTTAACTGGTATGTGGTTATATAAAAGTGTTCTTTGTCCTACTTTTTTCAAATGGGAATAACACATGGTTCTAACTGACCTGTATTTATGTATTTTGCACATTTGTTTTGTAGAGGGAATAACATGCATTAATCTCCATGCCCAGTGCTGAAAGTTATATTTGGAAAATAATAATAGACCTATATTTCAATTGTCACTCTTAGTGAAGTTTGTCATACAGTACTTTAATACATTGTTCAAACACTGTAATTTTCCCTCCTAGAAATACTGAAGGGTGGAATAAAATTTAACAGTAACAATCATTTATGTAATGTGGAAACCATTCAGTGGACTGACATTCTGAACATGAAGAGCCAACCTAAAATTAAAGAGCCACCACCAAACTTCGCAAGACACTGTATGTCCCTGAATTGTCTTTTTTTATATTACAGACATATTAAATGGTACTAACTAATGTTGCATGTTAATTAAGAATGTTCTACTCTACCTCCCACAGGTAATAAGTGTGACCCGAGCTGTCACAATGGTTCCTGTTGGGGCCCTGGCCCTCAAAACTGCCAAACAAGTAAGTGTTCCTAAACTACTCAAGTGACTGAATCTGAATACTTTCAGTATTTTTACTAAATTAGTGAAAACACGCTATGTAGAAGTGTTTAAAAACAAAACAAAAAAAAAAACATATCTTTTAGAAACTAGCGACTGGAAACATACTTTTTACTACCATTCAAAAGTTTGGTTCTGAAAACTGCACTCTCTCTAAACCCTTTCTTTTCGAGAGCTGATTGGTCAGATGGCCCAGTCTGTTGTGATTGGTCTACTCTGCTCTGATTGGTCAAGTCAAGTCACCTTTATTTATATTGCTCTTTTTACAATGCAGACTGTTGCAAAGCAGGTTCACAGTGTTAACAGGAAAATAATGCAGAATTTGATGATTTGATGATTGATGTCATCCAGCTCAGTTAAATTTTCATATAGTGTAAATTCAGGCACTAGTCCACAAATAAGCAAGCCAAAAGCCAAAGACAACAAAAAACCAAGCGCAAGCTTGGAACATATGAACTTTACGAACTGCAAGAACAAAGAAATTTGTTCGTTTTCTCGAGGTGGCAAGAACAAGAATAAAGTTTGTTCTGGCCAGGACAAACCATACTTCACGAGAAAAGCAGTTGCCGGACATTTCCGTTTCTCAGCATCAACCCCGCCCACTTTACATTTCTGACCAATCACACAATAGTTCTCGGACTCCCACAAGAAAAAAGTTCTGCTCAGATAATGGGTCGAGAACAAGCTGCGAGAACTCCCAAACCAGGGCTCAGAGAACAAAATGACGTAATTTTGTTCTTGCAGCCCAGGGAGCGAGAACTTTTTTCTCTGTTCTTGCAGAGTATGTAATGGCCTTCATTTGGGGGGCCAGTTCTCCTCTGGCCAACGAACGTACAGTGTATGATTATGATTCAGGCAAACATTACAAGTCAGAAGTCATATTAGATTGGAACATTCAGAATAGTTGTCCAGTTCCATCTGGTTGAAGATTAGAGTCATCACGCAAGAGACGGGTTTATTGAGGATCAGTTCCACTGGATGACGTGACGATGAGGCCTTCACAGGGGAGAGTCTAGTTGACGGGGATGGTCCACCATCTGATCTGGATCCAGCTGACTACAGTAAACCTTGGGATAAACAGAGAGACTAACATTAGCGTATGCCGTTCTTCTTATGATGTAACCAGTACATCAGGTGTTATGGGAAGTGTTTCTGGTTCCAGCTGACCTAGTTAATGCAGCATAAAACAATCATTTAACTGATTTGAATAGAAATTGATAATGTTCTACGTGTATGCCATAGTAAAGAGGTGTGTTTTTAGTCTAGATTTAAATTTAAATGTAAATTTAAATTGATCAGATGGCCTAGGCATTGATTGATACTCTGCTCTGATTGTTCAGATGGGCCAGTCTGTTGTGACTGGTCTAGAAAGCACAAAACTTTTAAATGTTTCGATAACACGAACCAAACTCTTCCAGGCCTCAGCTACAACTACAGTGCTTGCGGGTCAAAGTAGACGTTCGAGGGGCAGCCAAAGACCGTAGACTGGCATTATGCAAATATGTTACATTGGTATGGAACAGGAAGTGAGACAGTTCAAAATTGATTCTTGTATTTTAGGAGACAATAATTTGCACTTGAATCTTTGACAGCTATATTACAAACTACATCAAAAGTACTATTTGAATACGCATAATTGGGACACTTTAATAATTTTGTGGAAACCAGGATACTTTTTCAGGACCTTTGATGAATAGAAAGTTCAAAAGAACAGCATTTATTTGTAATATAAATCTTTTGTTATATTATAAATGTCTTTACAGTTGTCACGCTAGGTTATTGCAAGGAACGTGTACAATGAAGGAGATTAGAACAGGGAACTGACTTTAATGAGTCACCAGTTTTCAAACATTGATGCACCTCTTGAAGGAAATAAATGTGATGATATTTACATCAAGAGGTGCATCAATGTTTGGTCAAGATCTTGAATCTTGACATTGTCACCCTGGGATATGGCCATGATGTGTCTTCCTACATGGTTGTTTAAGAAATGAAAAGCTACACACTCCATCAGGTTAGAAGAACTGCCAAACATACAGGTCCTTTTAAAAAAATTAGCATTTTGTGATAAAAGTTCATTTTCCACAATCTATCTGGGTTTTCATGAGCTGCATGCCAAAATCATCAGTATTAAAACAATAAAAGACCTGAAATATTTCAGTTGGTGTGCAATGAATCTAAAATATACGAAAGTTGAATTTTTATCATTACATTATGGAAAATAATGAACTTTTATCACAATATGCTAATTTTTTTGAGAAGGACCTGTATAACATGCTATAAACATAATAATCACTGCAGTAATGATCCAATCATAGACTCTTCAGCATTTGCCTATTTAAATCTAAACAACGACTTTTCTTTTTGTCCGGGCAGTGTATTTCAGTCTATTTCTGCTGAAGAACACTACTTGACCCCTGAAGGACTGTTTTGAAAACTCTTCAGAAGAATATTGAATTGTTGTTGCTGTTCTCAGCTGTAGCGAACACTGATCTCTGAAGTTCCTTCTCTCTCTGAATCCAGTGACTAAAGTGATCTGTGCGGAGCAGTGCTCGGGCAGGTGTAAGGGACCCAAACCCATCGACTGCTGCAATGAACATTGTGCCGCCGGCTGCACAGGACCCAAACCAACCGACTGCCTGGTGAGAACCACACGTGTGCAGATTCATTTCCCAAACATTCACTTGTTTGCTCATTTTTTATATGAGAAAAAAATCATCGCAATTACCTTTTTCATTTTTTTTTTATTTTGTGGCGGAAAGAAACTTCCATTGTAGTGTACTTGAAAAAAATACAAAAACTTTTTAGAAGTTATTTAGCAGCTGGAAACACTTTATGGCTTGAATGTCCTAATAAAAACTATAACACTTCATAAATTATTCTGATTAAACAACATTTGATTGCATTTCTGCAATATTACAGTAAAACATGCATTACCAATGGAGTGCACAGCTGCAGTAAATGTAACCTCAAGGGCATTGAAGATGCTTTCGGACTAGTGTGCTCATGGGAAATGCTGTGTGTGTGCTTGCATTCTGCAGGCCTGTAAGGATTTCCAGGATGAAGGGACATGTAAGGATGCATGTCCACGGCTCATGCTTTACGACCCCAACACCCATCAGCTCGCTCCCAACCCTGACGGGAAGTACAGCTTTGGGGCGACGTGCATCAAGATATGCCCACGTAAGTCGAGGCTGAAGTCAGAATGAGACACCATTCTTCACTATGTTTTTTTTTTTTTCCTACTTGAACACACGACCAGATTCTAATTATATCTTTCATGTGAATTCAAGCTGTTAGGTCTTGCATTACTGCATTCTAGAGATTAATGTTCAGGGTTAAAATATAAACAAATTCAGGTAAAGAGAATCACTCTGGTGGATCGTGAGTCTGCAACTCAAACTCTGGTTTCTGAATAAACATCAGGATAACCATGACAGAATGATTTTAGGCATTAGGATTGTTTTGCTGGTTGGTTGTGGTTAATGACTCTGGAGTGAATGATGGTTTGATGTTTTTCTCAGACAACTATGTCGTGACAGACCACGGTGCATGTGTAAGAACATGCAGCCCTGGAACCTATGAGGTGGATGAGGGTGGAGTTCGGAAATGTAAGAAGTGTGATGGACTGTGTCCAAAAGGTACAGTTGAGACTGCTGGTCAGGTTTTGTAAGAAACTGTTTTTTTTTTTTTTTTTTTTTTGACAAATATATTACTCTTGTTTAGTTGCATTTATAACTGTATTTTAATATAATCAAAAAATATAATTAACTCTTTCCCTGCCAGCATTTAAAGAAAAAAGTTGCCAGTCATGCCAGCATTTTTTATCATTTTCACAAAACTTTTCCTGGCCCCCAGAATATTTTGTTGTGAGGATATCTGATAATGTAATATATCATAAGAAAGAATATACAAGTAAATGTTTTATTCTAGCTTCATGCATTATTTTTTATCAACACTTGAATGGTAAGTTTCATTAAAAAAGCAACATTTTGAGCAAAAAGCTGAGAAAATCGCATTTTTGTCAAAGACTAAAACCAGATCGGATTCAGAACGATGATCAAAACATAGATGGAGTAGATCGAGTCCATCAACACTCCCAAAGCTTCACAGTCCTATACCTTGTCCTGGGTTGACATTTCATTCAGTAACATTAAGCAGTTTAGATTTATATGCTGTTTAATGTTGATCGTGTTATTTTACATATACATCTGCTTACATATGACATCGCTCGTTTGATCAGGATATTCAATACTCTTTCAGAAAATCTGTCACAGCGTCCCCTACCATATAACAGTGAAAATTGTCAATGGAGAGTGGCAGGTCTCTCTGTACAAATGAAATGTATGAGAGTCTGGTAGGACGAGGCTAGGAAAGAGTTAAAACTATATAGAACAATAATTCATTACAGTGTCTGTTAGTGATCTGTCCTTCCATTAAATTGCACGTTAACTATTTTAACTAAGCTTTTGTAACAACACATATAACCATGAAATGTTGTATTTGTGTGTGTGTGTATGTGTGTCTGTATCATTTAAAAGTTTTGGGGTTGATAACATTTTTTAATGAAAAAAGTCTTATCTCTCAGCAAGGCTGCATTTATTTGATCAAAAAATATTATTACAATATAAAATTTATTTAACTTTTAAATCATTTATTCCTGTGATGTCAAAGCTGACTTTTCAGCATCATTACTCCAGTATTCAGTGTCACATGATCCTTCAGAAATCATTCTAATATGCTGATTTGGTGCTCAAGAACCATTTCTGATTATCATCAATTGCGAAAACAATTGTTTTTGTGGTTTTAGTGCATTTTGTTCAGGATTCTTTGTTTAATAAAATATTCATGAAAGTTGATGAATAGTACAGCATTTATTTGAAATACAAATATTTTGTAATATAATAAATGTCTTGTCATCAATTTAATGTGTCCTAGCTGAATAAAAGTTACATACTGGCTCAACATATTTAATAATTACATTTATTTAAGTATAAATCTTGCTGACCCCAAACCTTTGATATACACATTTAATTTTATGTTTGCATTATAGTTGAGAAACGTCTTGGTTACGTGTGTAACCCTCGTTCCCTGGTGGAAGGGAACGGAGAGGGTAGGTCAGTACTCACGAAATGGGGGTTTTGCTAGAAGCCAGCTGCCTTCGATCTCAATCAAAACAATCCAATGGCATGGAAATGCCATGGGTTTGCGGAATTTGCATAATGCAACTCCGCCCCAGCGCGTGGGTATAAAGGCATTGCATTGCAATCTCGCATTACGTTTATCTGCTGAGGAGCCGAGGCTGAGTGCCCCGGCCATTCCAGCAGAAACAGTGGATGTGGCATGGGGACGTAACGTCTCCGTTCCCTTCCTTCAGGGAACGAGGGTTACATACGTAACCGAGACGTTCCCTTTCAGTCAGTACACTCCAAGTTACGTCAGTACTGACGAAATGGGGGTCCCAATGTAATCTCGCCACAGCGGCTGTCTTCCAGCGCCCTGGAGTAACCTGAGCTCCCTGCCTTGGAACTACATGACGAGGGGCTGGCTCAGCTACCAAGGTACACTGTGAAGCATATCCCTTTTTGGGGAAATGCAACACAATGCCTACCAGTAGGGAGGACTTAAGAATACACGCTCAAGGAGATTTGCTGTGGAGAATACACATGTGGGGGTTGCCCGACGGGGGAACCATGCACATGGGGCACCTAGCCTGACATGAGGGCCGGACCGTACGGGCCTGCACTCTGGTGCCACTGTCAGCAGTGCTGGAGGAACTCAGGGCCTACTGAGAAGCTCATCTGAGTGGAAAGCGCACGCATCCAGTCCATGGAGTGGAATGGCGCAGCAAGCGATGACAGCTGAGTCTGTCCAGTTAATGGTTATCTCGGGCTAGTACACGAGAGGACAGAGGCTCCACTCGCAGATTATAAAATCTTGCGAATGTATTCGGTGTCATGTGAGAGTTAGCCGGCCCAAATTCCAGGCACGCTTCGTTAACCAGAAAATGCCTGCAGGTCCCCTACCCTCTCGATAGAGGCCAGAGCAGTCAGGAGCGCTGTCTTCAACGACAGGAACTTTAACTCCACTGACAGCAGAGGTTCAAAGGGGGCCTTGCGCAGAGCTGATAAGACCACGGCAAGGTCCCAAGAGGGTACTTGTAGAGGGAATAGGCCAGGGAGGTGCTGTCACAAGGAGTATGAGTTCGGAGAACCAGGTCTAGCCGGGCCAGTACGGGGCGACCAAAAGGACCTGCTCCTTGTCCTCCCTGATCTTGCATAGTAGCTGCACGAGAAGGCTCATTTGGGGAACCATGCCCACCTCGGGACTCGGCCGCAAAGCCAATGCTGGAGCGCTCTCATATGGAGCAAATCGAGCGGCGTTACTGCGGCTGGGAATGCCATATGCCCCAGGAGCCTCTGAAATGATTTCAGTGGGGCAGCGCTCTTGCCCTCGATCTGGCGAAGTCAAGCCAACAGAGACTGCGCGCACTCGCTCTTAAGCTGTGTGCACATGGCGACCGAGTCGATCTCCATACTGAGAAAAGAGATCCTCTCGTTGGGGAGAGTTTGCTCTTTTCCCATTTGACCCGAAGGCCCAGACAGGCTAAGTGGTGGAGTACCAGATCTCTGTGTTCGCACACCTTCTCTCGAGAGTGGCCCAGTATGAGCCAGTCGTTGAGGTAAATCAGAATGCAAACCCCATGTTGCCTAAGTGGCACAAAGACTGCCTTAACAATCTTCGTAAAGACGCGAGGGGACTGAGCTAACCCGAATGGACTAGCCTGTCGCGGCACTCTGAGGACACAGCGGACGGATGGGACCCCGGTGGACCCCTTGGTCGCGCCGCTATCGAGCAGCGTAAAGGCGGAAGAGGCTGTCGAGCGGTCGTGGAAAGTCAACGGGGACCTCCACGACCTCGACACCTCTTCATGCACTTCCGGGAAGAATGGCACTGGGAGCTGACGTGCGCAATCGGCACAGGCCGCCCCCAGAAACCAATCATCTAGCCTCGAGCGCTCGGGACATGGCGGAGGGTTCCACTCTCCACTCTCAAGCATGGCCGTGACCTCTGGATCAGACTCGGGCAATGCTGGCACTCCCGATGGAGGCAGCACAGCCGAATCCTCATCTCCAGAGGAATCCAGCCCACCTTGTAACGCTGCGATCGACATGGCATCGTCCGCCCGCGCACCAAATGAGACACTGGGTCCCGGACGGGAAACACCAGCGTCATCATCTGGTAACGCTACGGGTTGCAGTGCGCCAGAGGGGGGCCTGGCCCGAGGAATGTCTGGGTGTTCCACACCGTCACCCTCAGATCACCCTGACCACCAGACAAAGTACTGCCTCTCGTGGAGACAGTAGATTGGGGTGTGGTAGAGGGGACTCTCCCTCCAGCACGGAGATCACGGAGTCTTGATCGCAGCACTGCGAAGGTCATGTTCCCGCATTGAGAACATGACTCGTCCACGAACGCACGCTCGACGTGTACGAGGCCCAAACACGCCAAACAGCGATCATGCCCGTCAGACAGACTTACCTGCCGACCGCACCCAGGAACGGAATATGGGCGAAACATCTTTAAAAAGACACGCCGCGTGCAGCTCTTTTAGAGAGGAGTTTTTTATCAGGCAGAGTGCTGAGACGCCCAGAAAGAACACACAGACCACTGCGCAGACCACTGCACAGATCGACAGGAATGCAGAACTCACTGGAACGCGCTGTACACCAACACTCTGGGGAGATACTCATCTTGAAGAGAAAATCGCTCAGGAAGGCAAGTAGCATTCGGCTTCGAAGCAGAAACGTAATGCGAGATTGCAATGCAAGGCAGTTTATACCCACGCGATGGGGCAGTGTTGCATTATGCAAATTCAGCAGACCCATGGCATTTTCATGCTATTGGATCGTTTTGATTGAGATCGAAGGCAGCTGGCTTCTAGCGAAACCCCCATTTCGTCAGTACTGACGTAACTCGGAGTGTACTGACTGAAAGGGAACACAAATTTTAGCTTTCTAAAGACATTCATACATTTAATGTCTTCAGATCCAAAGTTTGTTCAGATAATTCAAAGCATAAATTCAGTCAAGTTTTTACTGGTAGCATAAGTACTGAATGTATTATTGCCTTCAGGACTAATTCATCACCTAAGAAAGGAGTTGCAATTAATTTTTAATGTGTGTGCTACCATCCACAGTTTGCAATGGGCTTGGAATGGGGCCTTTGATCAATGTCCTGTCAATCAATGCCAGCAACATCGACTCATTTGAGAACTGCACAAAAATCAACGGAGGTGTTGCAATCCTCACCATAACCTTCAACGGGTGAGAATTATGTTTTACACTCTCTGAACAAAGAATTGACTATACAATGCTTAGTACCATTCTTTGTTGCTGAAAGACGATTATTATATACAAATATTTTTGGTTACACTTTATTTCAATTGTCCGCTTTAGACTATTAGTAACTTTGCAACTACATGTCAACTAAATCTCAGAGTTAGTATTAGTCGACTGTTAGGTTAGGGTTCGGGTTAGTAGAATAAGTGTACATGTAGTTGCAAAGTTACTAATGTCTGTTTGGGAAGCATCAAAATAAAGTGTTAACACATACTGATACTCTAAAGATTGGTATTTGACATTTAATTGCAAATCGATTCTTATCGATTCTCATTTTGATTAAAGTTTCAAAAGTTATAACTTTTTCTTTAATGTCCTTTGATTAACATTAATGACACAGACGCAGCAGGTTTATTAGGCTGCTGTCAGTTTAAGAGCTGCACGGATTCAATATACTGATACACATGTTTTCTTTGTCAACTATTTACGTTCACTTAAGACAAATCTGTGTTAACGAGGATATTTTGATAATTTTGTGTGTATTTGTTTGTCTGGCAATCACTAGACCGAGCTCAATCTTTTAAGATTGAACATTGGTCTCAGGAGTCTGCTCAGGAGTCTGCTCTGTATTTTCTACTGCACATTAAAATTTGCACACATAAATCATTAAGCAGAATGGAAATGCTCATCCACTATTGAATCCACGGTTCCTGAAAACTTGGTACCAATTTTCGATATCTAATCATTCTTATAGTCAGTAGAGTGTCTGTTGAGGGAGCATCAAAATAAAGTGTTAGCAGATATTAAGCAGATAGTCTTATAATCTAATGAGAGTTAGTTGACATATAGTTGCAAAGTTAGTAGAATGTCTAAAGTGGACCATCTAAATAGTATTACCTTTTTTTGTTGCCATTTGCCATTTGCTTAGCATTTAGATTGTTTGACTGAGCCAATTGTTTTTTTGTTTTTAGTGACCAGCATACTAAAACTCCAGGACTGGACCCAGACAGGCTCAACGTGTTCAGAACTGTAAAAGAAATCACTGGTGAGAATGCAGTGGTTTAATATTGGATGTGTGATGGTTAAAATGGTGTTTGTAGGGGACCTTTAGCCCCTAAGTGTTCATAAACTTCTTCTTTTCCCAACTCAAAGGCTACCTGGTGATTCAGCAATGGCCAGAAAGCATGTCATCCCTCAACGCCTTTGAAAACCTTGAGGTCATCCGTGGACGGACTAAAAAGCAGTAAGTCAATACAAAATATTGCAGTCATAAAAGGGGCTTTTGCACCGGGTAGTTTTAGGAACTTATTTATAGGAGCTAGCCACCAGGGCGGTTCCTCAAAATAAGTGTTGCTGTTTTCCTGGTTGCATTCGCACCACCAATAGGAACTCTGAAGTGACATTAGCAGTGCTTGTGACTTTTATAATGGTGGCGCTGAGAATGGGAGCTCTGTGTGATCAGGCTCTGCCATTCTCCATCTCTATTAGGTTATGATCTGTTTTACAGTCTTGTCCAATACGTTATTAGATAGAACTGTTATACAAAAAAAGTAGACAGTATGAAAAAAGTATTAGCGTTTGCTTTGTGGTTGACGTTCAAAGTTGCTAGCTGCGCAGAAATACAGCAATCGCTTGGTCCCCTCAAAGTTGCGTTGGATTTTCTCTTTAGTGTAAAGGTTGAGATGTCCATCTATCACTGTTTTCCATGTTCGTAGAGTTTGTTTGTTGAGTAAATATACAGACTATAATCTGTGTGTGTAGACAGCGTTTTGTTTTAAAAATGTTGAGTGCAGATGTTTGCTGCGTTCGGCCAATCAGCATTGACTTACGTCACTGGTAGTTCCTATAGTGCTGGTTTAGACCCTACTCTGAAGTAGGAGCTAATTTAGTTCCCCCAAAAGACATTCCTATAACTGAAATCATTCTCGGTTCCTGAGGTGTGAATGAACACCAAAAAGCGAGTACTTCCGCTATTAGTTCTAGGAACTATGAAAAGGTTCCTCTGGTGCAAAAGCCCCTAAATATGTTGGCAGTCTCAGAGAATTTTGATGGATTATGACAAATTAGGCAGCTTCTCCTAAATGAATCATTTTGTTGAGTCTGTTTTACATATACAGAACTTCCATCTCTCTTTCTCCTGCTCTCACAGAGGTGCATTTAGCTTTGCTGTCACCAAAACTAAAATCACACATTTAGGCCTGCGGTCTCTGAGGGAGATCAGTGATGGTGACGTGGTCATCACTCAGAATGAGAATCTCTGCTACTCCAGCCATGGCCACTGGGATCGCCTCTTCAAATCTGAACACCAGACTGTCAAAATGTCAGCAAATGCTGATGCTGCCACCTGTGGTAAATTGATTTTCACAATAACACCTGTCAAAGAATTTCAGTTTAGTTCACCCCAAAAATGACAATTCTGTTGAAAGTTACTCACCCTTATCTCCAAACCTATATAGTATGTGGCTGTCTTTTTCTGTGAAGCACAATTGTTCAAGATTGTACAATCTTTTTCCAAATACAGTTCACACTGATTACATCTCAAAAAAGCGCACAAAACATAGAAGCAGTCCAAATGACTTCTGCACTTTATTCTAAGTCTTTCCTTGTGAAAACAAGTGCACTTAATTGTATTGAGTCATATAATACAAATTTTAAGTTGTTCACTGAAAATTGTGATCACAATTTCTTCCCTATAATGACACAGCATATCCACAGCAATTGGGTTATCAACCGGTTTGTCCATTATAATAAATTTACTTAAAAGTCTAATTTATTTCACAAAAATTGTTGACACACTCATAAGTACCGTTCCACTTTACTACATATGCATAATTGTACGAATATCACTAATACTGATGAATAAACAGTATAAGATAAGGCTATTAAATACTAGTTTTTGTTAATACAATAAAATTAGTATTTGTATGAGCCACAAGTCATTTAAAAATATACAAAATAACACAAAGTGAAAATAAGGTGGCATTTTGGGGGACCAGAAACAACAGTTACCAAGGTAAATAGACAGAACAAAATTATAAACGCAACAGTTTTCTTTTTGCCCCCATTTTAATGAGCTGAACTCAAAGATCTAAGACTTTTTATATGTACACAAAAGGCCTATTTCTCTCAAATATTATTCACAAATCTGTCTAAAACTGTGAGCGCTTCTCCTTTGCCGAGATAATCCATCCACCTCACAGGTGTGACATATCAAGATGCAGATTAGACAGCATGATTATTGCACAGGTGTGCCTTAGGATGTTTTCACACTTGGGTTCTATTGAAAAGAACCAGACTCAGACTCCTTTAAGTGGACCAAGAGGTGAACCAAGTGAAAAAGGACCCAGTTCTCTTCACGTTCACACTGTCCATGTACCTGAAGGAGGACTCAGATCCCTTTTTGGTCCACTGTACTAGGAATGGGGTCTCAGACCTCTTTGTGTTCATACTGTTGCTTTTTGGATCTAGTCCAGTTCAGTGTTTGATGGCTGACCCATGGCCTTCAACATTTGATCCAATTCACTTACATTGTTTGTGCCTCAGTAACTAAGATATTTGTTTGTAAAGATTATTATTATTTTTGATGACATTGCTACAACTGAAAAAAAGAAAACTGCATATACTTCATTATATAACATACTCCACTGATACTTATATTAGACTAATGCAGATGTTTATATTCACTTAAGACAAAACTACCTTTTATGTGAAACTTGTGTGTTTTTGAAACTTTAAAATATATGCAATACGATGCTAAAGATTGCGTTTAGTACACACGCAGTGACAGCTGGCTTCTGCGCATGTGCTTTAAGTGTGTGCGCTTGTAAAACCATTTTAAACTGGTAAGGTGCGCAGTCTGTCTTACACAGTTCGGAAGTGGTTGAAATTGCAATGTGTAAATTGTGAACAAATCATTTGTAGAGATTTGCCAGAAGAAGAAGCCATGATGAACAGCTGATTACGGAGGCATCTGGTGACGAAACAATGGAATGTTTGTGTTTAGATTGCGTGTTTTTTTTTTAGAACCGCACCATAAGATGAGATCGAATGAGATCCATGAGATCTCAGCTTTAAAGGGGTTTGAGATTGTTTGGAGTGTTCACATA
This sequence comes from Gobiocypris rarus, assembly GCA_023029165.1. Taxonomy (NCBI): domain Eukaryota; kingdom Metazoa; phylum Chordata; class Actinopteri; order Cypriniformes; family Gobionidae; genus Gobiocypris; species Gobiocypris rarus. The sequence continues at coordinate 28,063,439 of CM040915.1, read as the reverse complement.
TGTACAAAAATGACGCAAACAGCACTCAGACCCAAGAAAAGGACCAAGTGTGAAAACAATAAAAGGCAGCTCTAAAATGTGCAGTTTTACAGTATTGGGGGGGAGGGGGGATCACGGTATATATCGTCACGATATCATGTCACGGTATCTCTTTGCATTCAAAATGCCATCAATAAAATGCACCTGTGTTCGTTGTCCATAACATATGCCTGCCCATACCATAACCCCACCGCCACCAAGGGCAACACGATTCACAAAGTTGACGTAAGCAAACCGCTCACCCACACAGCGTCATACATGGGATTCATCCGTGAAGAGAACACATCTCCAAAGTGCCAGACGTCATCGAATGTGAGCATTTGCCCACTCAAGTCAGTTACGACGACGAACTGCAGTCAGGTCAAGACCCCGATGAGGACGACGAGCATGCAGATGAGCTTCCCTGAGAGGGTTTCTGACAGTTTGTGCAGAAATTCTTTGGTTATGCAAACCGATTGTTGGTGCCTGGTCTCAGACGATCTTGGATGTGAAGATGCTGGAGATCCTGGGCTGGTGTGGCTAAGTGTGGTCTGCCGTTGTGAGGCCGGGTGGATGTACTGCCAAATTCTCTGAACTGCCTTTGGAGACAGCTTATGGTAAAGAAATTAAATGCTGTTTTACTAAACGAGGTTCAGGAGGAACATGTCAGATAATTGACACAGGTGGAGAGTACTCAGCCAATCAACAAAAGAGGTATATATACGAAGCTGTCTTACCTCCATTTTGTTGACAGTTTTTCCAGCATCCCTCCACCACCCCTTCTCCACATTTTTCTCTTTTTTTTCCTTTTTAAGTTCTAAACCACTTACATACGGGGGGTACTCTGGGTTCGGGCCAAAGTCCGAGCTCGAAGCCCTCCCCCCGGACAGCACGCCAAATATGCAATTAAATTATATACAGTGTGAACTAGTGAACTTTCAATTCACGGGCAACAGCTCTGGTGGACAGTCCTGCAGTCAGCATGCCAATTGCACGCTCCCTCAAAACTTGCGACATCTGTGGCATTGTGCTGTGTGATAAAACTGCACATTTTAGAGTGGCCTTTTATTGTGGCCAGCCTAAGGCACACCTGTGCAATAGTCATGCTGTCTAATCAGCATCTTGATATGCCACACCTGTGAAGTGGATGGATTATCTCGGCAAAGGAGAAGTGCTCACTAACACAGTTTAAGACAGATTTGTGAAAAATATTTGAGAGAAATAATTACTTTTGTTGTTGTTTCTTTGACCGCACACTCAAGACCCAATCTTGTGACCCACCAGTTAAGAAACACTGGTCTAGAGAACACATGAATTATAAAACATAATGATGTAAACAAATAAATATTTTTATATAAACACTGCAACATTAACTAAAAAAAAATAATTTTAGTAACTCAGATATGCCTATGCCATAGATTGGACATCAATGATATCAAGCTTCCTTGGTTCTTGCATCTATCGTATATAAAACATATGAAATAAAGAGATTCAGTTGTTTGGACTACTTTTATGGTGCTTTTATTGATTTAAAAATTGTGCTTGGTTTATCTTTTGTGTTGATATCTAATCTGTGTGTGTGTGTGTGTGTGTGTGTGTGTGTGTGTGTGTGTGTGTGTGTGTGTGTTACAGAGAATCAGAACAGCACATGTGATGAGATGTGCACTGCTGATGGCTGCTGGGGTCCTGGTCCCACTATGTGCTTCATCTGTAAGCATTACAGCCGTAAAAAACACTGTGTGGCTTCCTGTAACCTACTGGCCGGGTGAGTGAGAGAATATTGAAAAATGTGAAAAATATTTCAGCTCTGTAGGTGCATACAGTGCAAGTCAATAGTGTCTAAAAAACATAAACGCAGCCTAAAAGCATTGTGAATTGTGTTGACTGACAGATAATATAATAATATCAATAAAATCAGCTCAATCAACTCAAATTGCTTGAATTGTGTTTGGATGGATGGGTGGATGGATGGATTGATTGATTGATGGATTTTTTTTCTCCTGATTAGTGATTAGTCTCTCCTCTTCTGCAGTATATGCTGAATGCACTGATATGGCATCCTCAATAAACCCGTCTCCGGCGTGATGACTCCGATCCTTCGAATATTCCTATTTAATAATTGTTTACCTGAAACGTCATCCTAAATAAACCCGTCTTTGGCGTGATGCCTCGAACTTTCGAATATTCCATTATGATTTCTGACCTGTAAGTTTACCAGAATAATAATGATACACTGTTAGTTAATTGCCAGAGGAGAACTGGCACCCCGACTGAGCCTGGTTTCTCCTAAGGTTTATTTTTCTCCATTATGCCCTGAAGGAGTTTTGGTTCCTTGCCACTGTCGCGTCTGGCTTGGCTTGCTCAGTTGGGGACACTAAAATTTTGATCTAAATTTGCAACTAAATATCCAAACTAAACTAAATTAACTATATCAACTATATCTCTGATCTGCCCACATTATCACTATATGATAAATTGAAATGAGCTGATGATATCACCGTTTTCTCCAAAGCAAACGTATAGCCGAATCAAATTTTGTTGCAATATTTTCCTGTTTAACACTGTAAAGCTGCTTTGAAACGATAGTCATTGTAAAAGCGCTATATAAATTAAGTTGACTTGACTTGACTTGACTTGATTGGTTAATTGATTGATTGATTGATTGATTGATTGATTGATTGATTGATTGATTGATTGATTGATTGATTGGGTTTGTGGATGGATGGATTGATTGATTGATTGATTAATTGTGGCCAGCTGACTGTACATTATCTCTGAAAAAAATATTAGTGAATTTGAACGTTTTGTATTAAGTGATTATTTGGTTATTTCAATTAAATTATTAAACTGAACAAAATTTTGTCTATATAGTGAGCCACGTGAATATGAGGTCTACAAAACGTGTGTTGAATGCGACTCCGAATGTCTGCTCATGAATGAAACTCTGACCTGCACCGGCCCTGTAAGTAACAAACCAGCATGTTCTGCTAGATGCCAGTAAACAGTGTTTATTTTTTGAAATAGCTGATTGCAGCACACTAGTCTCTCAAACCAGTGTTTTCTGTCCCAGTAGTGTCCTGAAAACATATCATTAAATTCACATCACTACAAGACTGTAGAAAAGTTGCTTGTGGCTATCTAATTGCCAACTTTTGTCCAGGGACCCGACAAATGTACAGTCTGTGCTAACTACAAAGACGGACCGCACTGTGTACCACGCTGCCCACAAGGCGTACCAGGAGAGAAAGACATACTCATTTGGAAATATGCTGACGTGATGCACGTTTGCCAGCCCTGTCATGAGAACTGCACCCAGGGGTGAGAAAAGCTTCACAAACGATGCTTTCATTTGAATGTAATTACATAAAACGGTCATTTGTGTAATTCATCCAGGTTAATCGGGGGACTGCAGTGTGTACTAGTTGTGATTGTTGGATTTTATGTTTTCCTTTTCAGATGTACTGGGCCTGATCTGAAAGACTGCAAAGATTTCAAAAGGTGAGAAATTAATCCATCCTATAATGTGATTCTTTGGATATTCCAAAAATGTGATGTATACGACAGTGTTCATCCATTAATTCTTTATTCTGATGGTCCACATTCTACTAACTATAAGTAACTTTGCAACTACATGTCAACTAACTTAAGACTGGCCCACACTTACCAGATTTTCAAAATGTGAGAGACCACAAACATCGATTTAACAGTTTTGTTCCTCTAGTGTATGGAGTGCCATGATGTGACCAAGACACACAAACAGATTCCGATTACAAACAACCAGAATCCCGCCTGTGAAATCTCGCAAAATCTCTCGCGACCAAACTTGACTTTAGAGTAAACAAACATGGCAGACAATGGGCAAGAAGAAAGAGCGATAATAGTTTTTGGACTGCTTTTTACAGAAAATTCGCTGAAAAAAAAAGAAAAAAGGTTTGGATGAAGTCATGGAGAAGGCGTTAACATGGACTTAATATGTTACAGCTTGAGCTGGAGGAGAGTCTTACATCAGCTCGCTTTCTGATTGGATATCGTTTTGTTTCACGTGACAATCTACAGAGTTTGTGTGCGTTTGTCCTTGGGGTTCCCCACAGGAACACAACAGGATTTCTGATCGTAAATGTTGGATATTTATGATTTTACATCGGTCACTCTTAACACACCTCTCACCCCACAGGAACATCTGATGAGATAATCCGTACAACCATCAAGATAATCAGGGCTTTACCTAGGATTGTCGGAAGGGGACAATTGGGCCCAAAATCGCCCTGAATATCTTGTAGCGTGTACCCACTTTAGACATTCTACTGACTATAAATAAATATGTCAACTTATTCTACTAACCCGAACCCTAAAACCTTACCCCAACCTAACAATCTACTAACACAACAGTCTATTAATACTCTAATGCGAGTTAGTTGATCTGTAGTTGCAAAGTTACTTATAGTCAGTAGAATATCTAAAGTTCATATTTATGCTATAATTATTGATTTTATTTGGCAATTTTTATAAAAATGCTCTCTATTGCTGTCACACCTCGTGTTTTTGAATGTAAAAACCACCCAAATGTCATAAGTTGACCGCATACAACATAATAATAAAATTAAAAAGCCAGTTCATGACCCCTTTAAAATAGTGATTTGGATAAAATTGGATAATACTGTTCAAATGGAACAAATCTCACAAATGCTGATGTTCTAATGAAAATGAGAGCATAAACATGCAATAAATGTGATGCGATTTATGATCAAGGGAGAAATTATAGGTGAGGGGACCATCTACAGCTACATGCAAAACTCAATAATGTTCTTTTGGTCTGTAGTTCGGGTTTGCCCATGATTGCCGCTGGTGTGGTTGGAGGTCTGCTGGCGTTAGTGATCCTCGCTCTAGGAGTGGCTGTTCTATTCCGCAGACGCCACATCAGAAGGAAGAGAACCCTGCGACGACTCCTGCAAGAAAGAGAGGTCAGACCACAAGACATCCAGGATATAAATATTCTGAATATATACTGTTAAACAACCAAACACTCATAGAAAGAAGAGAGCTGGCAGAGTTTGATGTCTGCGGGAAAGAACTGAATGTTTTATAGCTTCGGAATAGAGTCAGACATAGTAACTTCAGACAAGCTGAAAGCATGTGAGATCAATGCAATAGAGCCGGTTTGCAGTTTTAATGTCAACAGTCTAGTATGAAAGCTGATGGAAATCAGTCATTGAGGCAGTAGTGTTCATGAATACCGACAGATCCATGTCATCCCGTGCTCTTTGGAGGACAGGATGTGTGTTTGAGTGTAGAGGGGAGGCTTCCTGACTCTGTTTGTCTCTACAGCTAGTGGAGCCTCTGACCCCCAGCGGCGAAGCCCCCAACCAGGCCTTGCTGCGAATCCTCAAAGAGACAGAGTTCAAGAAGATCAAAGTGCTTGGGTCTGGAGCTTTCGGCACTGTGTATAAGGTGACTGACCTCTTTTTAAGGTTGCGTATGCGTATGTAAATACTTGTTGCTATGTGCATGTCCTGTTTCCTCTTTTGATGCCTTCTCAATTTTCGGTACAAAATAAGCTCAATAGACCTTAATTCTTTAAACAGGAATGAAAACAAGGCCCTAAGGATAGAAGTACTGGTTTAATGTACCCTAACCCTAACCCTAACCCTGTTGTTCAACAACATGTCTTCGAAAAAACTTCCAGTGAACTTTTGAAAGTTGTGATTTGTGGTCTAGGACCTATATACGGTGCTTGCCATTGTAAAGTGTGTAAGTCTATCCCTCACAGTCTCGTTTTTCATGTGTAAAATTCAATATGACGGCTAACCTGACTAAAGCCGGGACCAGACTGCACGATATCAGATGATTTTGGTCGTGGCGGTGATTGTTTAACGACAGTTCTTGTGTTGGGACACTAGATTCAATCATTTTATCTCGTATTGTGTGTCATAGTTGACGACAACCAACATTCATCACGACATTCAGACAGAAAGGCTGCATCTGAAATCGGTTACTTCCCTACTATATAGTAGGTGAAATTAGTATGTGACTAAAGAAGTAATACTAAATTCACGGTACGCATAAAAGAGTAGGCAAAAAGTCCCCGGATGACCTAATACTTTCGGCGAGATTCTGAAATGTGCATACAATCGACACTTTACTGTGAGGCCACGGGAGAGGATTTGTGAATGGCAGTGAAGCGACGCAACTGACGCTGGTAGGTCACATGATAATGACAACATGGCGAATGTAGTACGTCTGGATTTCATTCATACTACACACACAGTATGCGATTTCATACGGTCCTCCATGACGTGTTCCGTCACATCTGTGACGTTGACCAATAGGAGCGCAGAAGCTCTTCCTTACGCAGCTTTCTAATATAGCGAAACGAAAGAAACGATGGTGTTGTTGCCTCCTAGGTGGAATTATACAATGGAGGAAAGCTTTATAGAGCTTTTGTAACAATTATCCTTCCTTTATGATGTTTCCTTGATGAACTCCCATCACAGAGTGAAGAAAAAAAGATTAAAAAAAGATAAATGCTGGCGGACGATAGTGCAGGCGCTTCAGCAACCCGGTGAGTACTGGAATTAGCATCAGGCTAGTCCATTGTTTGCTAAGATCTTGATACAACCTTGCTTCCAGAAGACAGTCGCTAGTTCCGCATTCTCGATGACATCATACATTATTAAAGACAGCAAGCAATGGTTGATCAAATTCTTGTCCACGACAAGATGCATATCCTGACACAGTGAATGTCTGTGCATGGTCTGAAGCTCATGGCACAAGTGCACTTCTACTTTTGCTAGTAAAAAACAGTTTAGTCCAAAAAGGTTGTACCTAGTCTCTTAATGAGTCATGGGTGTGTTTTGGGCGTTACATGCAATAAACCAATCAAAGTCTTATCTCCCTTGCACCATGGCGGATTCGCTATTTATAGCACATTTACATGACTGTGTGTCCCTGTGTGTGTAATCAGCAGAGTGCTCCAGCCTATATGTGCATATTACTAACGTGCCCTTTAAATAACACAAAAATATATTTTTTTTGTTGGTCAATGGTGCAGTTGATTTCAGTTGCCTCAAAATAGCATCACGCTAAAGCTTGGTACATACTCTACAAGAACAAATACATTTTCTAAAACAAGAAATTAGCATTAACCCCGCCCACTTTACATTTCTGACCAATCACACAATAGTTCTCGGACACCCACAATAAAGCAGCCCTGGGAGCGAGAACTTTTTTCTCTGTTCTTGCGGAGTATGTAACGGCCTTAACAATGCGCCTAAACACACCTCGTTTTCAGACCAGCACGCCCATGTACGAACAGATGGCCGTGAGTGCATTTGCTATTTAAACAACAATAACTGCTTCAGGCTGAAACTTGCAAAAACACTTGCCTGCCGTCGCATTGCGCCTGGTGTATGATAGGGGCCTATCAAGCAGACAAAAATATTGTATGGTCTGAAACCGGCATAAGGTCTAATCGCTGTTGATCTGTAGACATAAACAATACTTGGTTACAAAACACTGGGTGTTAATATGGAATATTAAGACGAATATGTTTCTGCAGGGTTTGTGGGTTCCAGAGGGAGAGAGTGTGAAGATCCCCGTCGCCATTAAGGTCTTACGAGAAGCCACGTCTCCCAAGGCAAACAAGGAGATCTTGGACGTGAGTATTAGAGTGTGAATTGACTTGTTTGTCACATCTGACCTTAGTAATGATTTATTCACCGTGACTCATTGCCTTGTTTTCAGTTTACTGCTGTCAATACTGCATGGATAATTAAAGAGGCTACAACAAGTGACATACCAAAAGGAGTTTAAACTATTAATGTCAGCATGAAATAGAAGTTGTGATAGTCTTTTTTGTCCTATTTTGACATGTATCTGAGTGAAAAGGCTTCTTGAATAAGAAAACATGTAGGGCGGGACTTGATTTGGATGGTTGTGGTTTGCTATTGGTAGATCTCATGTGAGTGACAGGTTGCCCCTCCCTCACGCCAGTAAACACATCATCAGAAAAGAGAAGAGATGCTAGAGGGAGGGGAAGTTATTTGATTAAAAAAAATGACAAGGAAACATGCATTTTAACATTTAATACTGCAATATTAGCGGCAGCAAATTTAATTTGCAGCCAGTGTCTTCTAGCAACTCTCCATAGACTTGCGAGCTGGAAAAAACAAACTCTGGTTAGGCCAATCACATCGTGTATAGAGTTGGTGGGCGGGCTTAACATAATGACGGTTCCGCTTGCTACTTGTAAACAAAGAAGCTGGCGAACGGCGGTTTTTCGAATCGGCTTTGGCCGCGACTCTGGAGAGTTAAGCTTTTCTTTGAGAAAAGAACAGCACTGAAATCATTTTTAAGAAGAGAAGATGTGTTCGGAGTTTTGCCGACCGGATATGGTGAAAGTTTAATCTATCAACTAGCTCAGTTTCACGTTGCTCTGGTTGGTTGTAGCGCCCATCCTATTGCGTGCAGAGGGAATTTGAAAGACAACCGTTTATCCCGCCTCTCAGATTGAGCCCTGTCAATGGGGAGTTCCCAGACCCAACATCTCGATGTGGGTCTGGCTTGTCAGGCTAGCAATATTCCATTAAAAACAAGAATTGTCTGTTTTGATTTCATGGTGACTTTAAGGCTGGCTGAAATTGCGCAACAAATGACAACATTTAAAGCTTTCCAGAGTTGACTGTTTGATTTAGAGTGTTCAGAAACAAATCTGTTATTGTCGAACTGACCCAACAAAGCACAACATCTGCAGGAATGTGTTGTTTGTGAACTAGGGAGCTAGCTTAAAGGGGATAGTTCACCAGAAATTAAATTCCGCCACTTAAATGTCAATGTATTCGATAAAATATAAAACCAAATGGCATAAATCACGCTTATCAGGAAGAAATATTTCACAAAAGTTGTTTGTTAGATTTAAAAAAAAAAATCAATATAACTACAAGTATACTGTTAATGTTCAAAATGAAAATGATTTTGAATCACATGTCAAATGTTACAGTCTATATCTGAAATGAACTGACTTCATGCATTTACTAAACATCACGGTAACACTTTACAATAAGGTTTCATTTGTTAACATTAGTTAATGTATTAACTAACATGAACTAACAACGATCAAGGCATTTGTTACTGTATTTGTCAATCTTTGTTAACATTAGTAAATAAAAATAGAAATGTTCACTGTTTGTTCATGTTAGTTCCCACTGCATTAACTAATGTTAACAAATACAACTTTTGATTTGAATAATGTATAGTATTAGTAATGCTGAAATTAACATTATTAAATTAACAAAAATGCTGAAAAAGTGCAGTTCTAAAATCAAACCTTTTTCTCTTTTTTGCTTATAATGTGATTATTCATGCATCTGCACTGTATCTGTGTGATCCAGTTATCCAGTAAATTATTTCAGTAAACACAGACAGTGAAATCTGTTCCGTCATTCTAGTTAAGAGAATGATTGTTCAGAAAAGGCCATAGTCTCCAGTGACAAGCTCAGCTGAAACCTGTTACATAACCTGAAGGGCTGTGTGTAGTTGATGCAGAACAGAAAACTTCAACCAGGAGGAGTGTAGAAATGGAGGAATTCCTGCTTATTGCATGCGCTTAAACTCATAAAAGTCCTGTTTGCTGTTGCAAACAGAAAGATTGTAGTTTTCTTCCAGTAATCTCTTCGATTGTGAGAATCTGGCTGCAAGGGCCACTCTCAAGGTCACTTTGAGGATAATTCATAAGGAATTTCTAACAGAAAGCCGAAATCTAACAGATCTGCACAGTCGTTTCAATGTTAGAACGAAAAATTGAAATAGATATCAGTCACTCCCTCATTATTTGAAAGGAAGAGGTTGTTGGTATTGGCAGCTCTAAATCGCCTAGGAAAAGCCCTGTGAGGTTTTGATTTTCCTGAAGCATTTTTCTTCAGGCTTTCGTTCGTGCAAATATTTTCTAATGCGCTCGAGGCACCTAATTTGTTAGTTCTACGGCTTTAGGGACTATAAACAGCCTCAGTATTTGTCAGTGTTGCTGTATACCATATACAGTATGTAGCATTGGTGCTGAGCTCATTTGTTTGTATCTATAGGAGGCCTATGTGATGGCCAGCGTCGAGCATCCTCACGTGTGCCGTCTGCTCGGCATCTGCCTGACCTCCACCGTCCAACTTATCACCCAGTTGATGCCTTTCGGCTGTTTGCTGGACTACGTCAGAGAAAACAAAGACAACATCGGCTCACAACACCTGCTCAACTGGTGTGTGCAGATTGCTAAGGTAAATGGATTGTCACTTTCATTGTTTTTTAAATCTCATCCCTTCAGCTAACCAGTGAGTCATTTCATTTGATGATGAGCAGATGGTTAAGATGTCTGTCATTGTGTTCAGAACAATTCATTATTAAAAAAAAATATTATTTTAAAATAAAATGATTAATTTCAGTAATTTTTAGGTTTAATTTTATTTGTAATTAATTATTAAAGGATACGGCATCCTAGTTTAATTATTAACTTGTCCCAGTCCTGTTCCCCCTCTTTTACTTTCCTGTAATTTCACCACTGTCCTATATAATAAAAGGAAAAAGGGCGCGAAAAATGCTAATTGTTTAATACATTGCAAAACTAGAAGGTATAAAGAGACATTTTTAGATTTGGAATGGATTGATATGCCTATCCAGGTTTCTCGCTGGTGATGCGAAACCAAAAATAGGTAATACCACTCACAGATCTCTAGCACTCGCAAGTATTCAATATTTGAAGTCATGTCTGAAGTGCAAATCAGTTACTGTGATGATTTTTTAAGCAGATGGGCCTTTTTTGGTCCTCACTGCTGAGGGAATAACATTTATTTTTTGAGAGAAACTTTGATCAGAATAGGAATGGAAAATGTAGAGATATGGTTGATATGATGATTTAACATTCTGAGAAAAGAAATATATGAACAAATATATCTTAATCTTCTTGGATCCTGACTTTCTTTTAGTTTGAATATCATCATTTTGCAGTCATTCTTTCCAGTTGTGTTTCCTATTATTCCCTAATGATCTATACCGCATTTGCCCTTATCTGTGTACTTCTTAGGGCTTATTTACACTTAGTCATGTCATAGGGGAGAGCGGGCCACAAAGCTTTTTGACTTTCTCAGTTTGTTTAAATCCACTTGGAGTTAGAATATTTATTTTTTTCCCACATTCATTTCCCACAGGTCTAGTACAATGATGTGGTTTTGTTTCATTAATACAGTGTATACTTTTTTCTTGATTTACCCCGAAAGAATGGAAGTGAAATGTGACAACATGCCCCGTAGGTGGGGTACATTGTAACATGACCAAATGACAGCTTAAAATATTATCTGATATAATCAACAAAATATCCAAAACAAACTAAAATATTTTGTCAATAAAATACAATTATTACCTTTTTAAAATAAAATAATGGCCTTTTTTTATCATAAAAAATACACAAATTTTTAGATTTTGACAACAAACACATCGCTAATTACAGCTATACAGCATAGTTAAAAACATAATAATAATTTCTGAACATTGACTCTCAGTCCTTATTTACCCTTTTTCATGGTTTCTCAAAAGAATTCATAAAAGTATAGAATATAATAGCGTAGTTCAATAGGTGCTCATTGTAAAGCAGTGTTACAAAGCACCCATCTGTGCAACTGGGATTTAAACCTGGCTCGTGTCTTCTGCTGTTAGATCAGCATTAAAGAACGATCTCAACTGTTAAATAACAGATATAACTAATAAATAATATCAGATTTGTCTTATTTTAAATAAACACAAAAAAACAGAGATGAAAAATAAACTTAAGTAATAAAATTACTTTTGCTATGATTAAACAAATGTTCAGTGATATCTTCCAAAGATTTTTTAATTTTGGCGCAATATTTTCTCTATACACGTAGTGTTGATATGGCAACTAGTAAATACACAAAGTTTTGTCATCCTGGCATGTGTGGAAAGTGTTAAACAATGCATGTTACAACTAAGCACGCGTAAGGCTGTGTCCCGCGCTCACCTTCATCATGATCAGTCTGATTGTGATTTGGTATATGTTCCATTTACAGTACAAATTTTACAGTACATTTGCAAGTTGCTCAAAAAAAAATCAGTAAGGATGGATAAGAACAGAGAAAGGCAAAAAAACTAAAAAACAGAACATACACATCAACATATACTAATTTATCTGAACAAGTAGACAATAGACAAATAAGCTCAAATCAGTTGACTTATTTTTGGCACAAATGGAAACTCATACATTTAATGTATATACTAATAATTTATATACTTTCATCACATAATTTTCATTCCAGCTTGAGTGAGTACATCACTATATTAACTGAAGTCGACCAAAATCTTTTGCATTTCTCTCTCGCTGTATTAGGGAATGAATTACCTGGAAGAGCGCCATCTTGTGCACAGAGACTTGGCTGCTCGTAATGTGCTAGTGAAAACCCCTCAACATGTGAAGATAACTGATTTTGGCCTGGCCAAGCTGTTAAACGCAGATGAAAAGGAGTACCACGCAGATGGCGGAAAGGTCTGTTATTTCTCTTTTGTGAAAAAGTGGATGTTGTTTTTGAATTTACTAGATGAATAACTGTTCCTAAACTGTCCTAAAAACTAATGAAGAGATGAATGTGGCCTAATTAGGAGTGTTGGGTGTAACGCATTATAAGTAACATGAGATATGTAATCAGATTACTTTAAGTACCTAGTCGTTTAAGTAACTAGTAAAGTAATGCATTACTTTTACAGCAACATATTTTAGTTACTTTTCCCAATAAGTAACGCAAGCTACTTTGTTTTTCCATTTATTGACTGACAGCTCTCCTGTCCACATGTTCGGAGAAATCGTGAGTAATGCTCCTTCACATGCTCTCGGAATTATCCTTAATACGAGTTACCTAGGTAAAAATTGCACATGAACGCCCTCCTATTTCGATTGAATGCGATGAGCTTGTAATCACGACTTCAGAAGTGGGAATTATCAAAATTTTTCGATAGCATGTGAAGGCAGCATAAGTGCAGAGGTGTCGTGTGTGCTGTGTGAACATGATAGTTATTGTAGGTCTAAACTAATGTGAGCATTTAATCAGCTCACAAATCCAGTATTCCCAAATTAAATAAAAACAGTGAAATGCAGAATATTACACAAACCTGCAATAGTTACATTAAATTACACAAATATACTTTATGTATTTAATCTCACTTTATTAACCGATGTCTTTGCTACTTACATTCGATTATCCAATTCAACCATAATAATAAGAACAAATTACTTTAGACATTGTGGGCCCTATCGTACACCCGGTGCAATGCGGCACCAGGCGCAGTGCAAGTGTTTTTGCTAGTTTTAGCTTGAGGCAGTTATCATTTTCACGTCCTGCACCACGTTGTTTAAATAACAAATGCACTTGCGCACATCTGTTGGCATTGCTATTTTGAGGTAATTGAAATCGACTGCGCCATTGACCAACAGTATTTTTTGTGTTATTTAAAGGGTGTGTTAGTAATATGCACCTATAGGTGGGTGCAAAACATGCATACACTCTGCTTATTACACACACAGGGACGCAGAGCAGCACACAAACATTGTTAAATATTAAAAATAAAAGGATTCCTCTTTGGAGAAGCGTTCAGTCTTTCCACTCGCAAATTCCTCCATGTAAATAACGAATCCGCCATGGTGCGAGCGCAACTGGCTTTTAAAGGGAATGGGAGATGAGACTCTGTTTGGTTAATTGCACATTACGCCCCAATAAATCACACCCTTTTAGACGATGTGCCTGTCGCACCGACCATTTTTTCCATCATTTAAACAAGCAAAAGTGGATTCGGAGACCTGCGGCATACGCTTCAGACCATGCGCTTAGATTGTTAAAATAGTGCCCATTGTGTTTTATTCTGCAATCCAGAATGGTGGCACATCTAAAAGGTTTGTTTGATCCGCGCCCTCAAATGTACAGACGTGAATTTGTATTTCCTTCCACCTGAGGCTTATTCATTTCAATTTTCGTGTGAAACGGCATTTACATTTGACAAAAAATACAACTTTTTTTGTCATTAAAAACAAACAAACATGCAAGCACAGCCAAGATGAGAAAAGGTAACGCAAAAGTAATGTAATGCATTACTTTCCATTTAAAGTAACTAAGTATCACAATTAGTTACTTTTTAGACAGTAGTGCAATGTTGTAATGCATTACTTTTAAAAGTAACTTTCCACAACACTGCTTATTAGTGTCCTAACTATACAAGATTAAGATTACTAACAATCATAAGTTCATCTTTAGAATGTGTCAAGTGTGATCGCTTCCCATTTTTTAGTTTGAAATAGAGATTTTATGTTGCCTTGTCCATCAACATCCTTCAACAGGTGCCAATAAAATGGATGGCGCTCGAATCCATCCTGCACAGGACATACACCCACCAGAGTGACGTCTGGAGTTATGGTTAGTAACAGTTTACCAATGTCAGAAGTAAAAGGTATTGCTTATTTAAAAAAAATTAAACTTTTACATTTTCCATCGAAAATACAGCAAGAAAAAAAATATATGGCAGGACTTACCCATATAGGGAATTCCTTGGGTCATGAAAAGTTTTCACTGGAAAAACTCCAATGAACATGACCAGGAATGTGGATGTAGAAAGTGATAGGGTTAATGTTGACCTTATAAGATCTCTTTTTAAGCCGTTTTGAATGAAATCAGCTGTTTTTCATTGAATGATACTCTACTCTAGGTGTGACAGTCTGGGAGCTGATGACATTTGGAACAAAGCCATACGATGGGATTCCCGCTCGTGAAATCGCTGAAGTTCTCGAGAAAGGAGAAAGACTTCCTCAGCCCCCTATCTGCACCATTGATGTGTACATGATAATGGTCAAATGTAAGTTTGATTCATTGCTGTATTATGAAGTGGACATGTGTAATCCTTTCTACCTTTTTCATCAGTGATTGATGAAACCCATTAATATACCATAAAATTGTTTTCCAAAAGTACTTTTCCAGCAAAGGTATTCCAGCTGTTATTCATAAAAGCAATGTCTTTGTGTGTTTTAAACATATGATGCTTCTGATGGAAACAATAAACCTATTATTTATAGTGGGAACCAGTGGCAGAATTGGTTCCCTCTGCAAGATAAAATATGACCAAAAGGTGAAAAAAACTTTTTTCATTTACTGTAGCTTTAGTAGCTTTGAATCTTTATTTATGGTGCAATGATAATTCAAAACCTGTAACCTGATAATTATTTAAATTAAATAATAAGTTATGGTTAGCTACCTTCAAAGGCCAAATTATTCAAATGTCATACTACATATAAATATATATAACGAATAAAACACCAAAATGAATAGTTAAATTCTAAAAGTGAATGTAGGCATCACAACATCATAATGTACAGTATGAAAAATGTATATTCATGTTGAGATTTGTTATATTTAAAGTCGGCATGAAACGGAAGTTGCGATCTTCATTGTGATGACATGGTTCCGAGTGAAGCAGTTTATAATAAACAATAATAAGCAATACTAAACAATACCTATGAATTAAAAAATCTCTAATATCGACTAATAACCGAAATCATACTGATATATTGTGCATCCTCAGGTTAAAACAACATGAGGGAAGCTAGGCGATGATAGATTTAGAGTGCTTTAACTTAACGTCTTTGTCATCATCGCCTTTATCCTCACATCACTATGTTTTCATTCAGGTTGGATGATCGATGCGGATAGCAGACCTCGCTTCAGGGAACTCATTGCTGAGTTCACCAAAATGGCTCGTGACCCGCCTCGCTATCTCGTCATTCAGGTGAGAGAAGCACAACTCTGATTTGTGAAAGCTCACTGGAGCCTTGCTCTCATCTGATCACTGTCACTGTTTTCCTGTTGGCAGGGTGATGATCGGATGCATTTACCCAGTCCTTCTGACTCCAAGTTCTACCGCAGTCTGATGAATGGAGAGCTGGATGAAGCGGTGGATATAGAAGAGTATTTAGTGCCCAATCACAGCTTCTTCAGCAGCCCCAGCACCTCCCGCACGCAGCTGCTGCACTCTGTGGTAATACACACAAACACACTGTGCTGCTGCCTCTGGCTACTTATCCAGCTCATCAAACACCAAACATCAAATCATTTCTAATAAGCATTTTCAATCTCATTATAAAAATACAGCATAAACAGATCACACAAGATTACATGAAAGCCAGAATGATTCAGAACTACTTAAAACATGACATTATCAAAAGTGACAGTAATGAATTTTAATAGTGTTTTTTTTTTTTTAACTTTCTATTCATTAAAGAAACCTGTAAAAAAAATTATCATGGTTCCCAGAAAAAAAGCAGCACTGTTTTAAACATTTAAAATTATGAGAAATGTGTGTGTGAATATATATTTAAATAAACTTTTAACATTTATATATATATATATATATATATATATATATATATATATATATATATATATATATATATATATATATATATATATATATATATATATATATATATATATATATATATAAACATTTATATATAACATTTTACATTTAAGAGCATTCACAATTAAATATCTGACACTGGCCAATATTAAATACAGTATCAATAAATAATAGTAGTAATTATAATATTTATATTTTTTATGTTATTATATAAATTATACTATTTATAACTAAAAAAAAATGTATGCGGAAAGAGCAAATCACTAAACTTGGTTAAGGTATTTATCACAAAATTTGGCAAAAAAAAGGCAAACTACAGCTACAGGTTTTATTTTTCTATGCAAAAACAATAAAAAGCTCACAGGAAAAAGCATACATTGACTACAGCATAATTAGTTATTAATATTTAGTTGGTTCTCTCTTTTTTTGCATGTGTTGTATGAAAGCCTGGGTAAAAATGATGTCCGCACAATGTGGAGTGTTTCATTGTGTTATCACAAATAAAACAATTGACTTGACTACTAATTGTACAACTAGGCATGCTTACAAAATATTTAACACATTTTTAATAATATTTGAATAAAGGCCGGACATTTTCATAGGCTGGTCATACATTTTGGCCCCTACTGTATATAAAGTAAAAACATGGCTTACTACATATTATATACTTTTTAAAAATATATTCAATTATATACTAAATGAATGCAGTAGCCCTATTGACAGCCCATCTAAAACATCTGTCGCAGCTGACCGCTCCCTGCGGTACCAGTAAGGCAGTGACTGCATGCGATATCAAATCTGATGAGTGTTGTGTGCTTTCACTCAAAAGGACGGAAAGTTCACTGCAGAGGCGTGTGTACCTGGCCTGATTTTCATCGTCTTCTGGCCTGGCCTCCTTCACCCATTTCCCGTTCCTCTGTCCTTCTGCTTCTTCGCCCTCTCCCCCGCTTCCTCCCAGCTGCCTCCTGATTAATGACCGTTCCGCAGCAGAAAAGCAAGCACGTCTGTCCAAGAGGACTCGCCAGGCCTCAGTGTTCTGAGCGTTTCCTGGCCTCGCGCCTGCCGCTAAGTGTGTGCAAAGCTCCTTCAGCCTTTCAAGTCTGATTGCTTTTGCGGGCAACACTTGTTAAATTTTTTTTGGCAAAACGAAGGTCTTGAGCTCAGACAGAGTCTTATATAACACAGGCATTGAGGCATAACCATTTAAGGCTGTAGTTTCTCTGACAGATGGTAGCTTATTTAGCCTATGTTTCTTTTTGTCGTTACTTGTGTTTTATGAACGTGTTTTGCAAAAGAAAACCTGTGACATGCTTGCGTGAACTGCTGACTAGGTTTTGTTATGGTCCAGGAGCCTCAATAAGGCTGGCTTCTGTTTTCCTCGTAGCATGTTCAAGCCTGTTATGTGCATGCGGTGGTAAATACAAAGATTTATGCAGTCCTCAGTCATCATCTTGAAATGTCAGTTAAATGGATTAACCACTGTACAACAGCGACTAGAAATAATACAAAAAAGTACAACAAATACATTTCTACACATGTTAGTACCACATCCCTATTACAGGGGTCTTGTGGTAAAGTACTTCATTATTCATCAACACATCTTTTAAAAGAAAATCTTTGCCTAAATGTTTCATGGCCCCTCCCACATTAAAATTGTTCAGTAAAATAAAGTGCCCCGATTATGCTATTTTAAAGGCTTCTAAATTTGTTTTGAGGTCTCCTACAACAGGTTAATATGCATTCAATATATATATATATATATATATATATATATATATATATATATATATATATATGGCCAGGATGCTGGGGTTACACCCCTACTCTTTATCGAAAGATATCCTTTTTATTAGATTTTTAATGACCACAGAGAGTCAGGACCTAACGCCTCTTCCGAAGAACTGTGCTTTTAACAGTACAGTGTCCCCATCACTATACTGGGGTGTTATGACCCACACAAACCACAGGGTGAGCACCCCCTGCTGACCTTACTAACACCTCTACCAGCAGCTACCTAGTTCTCCCAGTTGGTCTCCCATCCAGGTACTGACCAGGCTCAGCCTTGCTTATCTTCAGTGGCAAACCAGTCTTGGGCTACAGGGTGATATGGCTGCTGTCAAATGGTTCAATAAACGATTCAGTCTCTCTAAACCCCTCCTTTTTGTGAGCCTACTCTGCTCTGAATAGACCAATCACAACAGACTGGGCCATCTGCCAATCAGAGCGGTGTAGACCAATCACAACAGACTGGGCCATCTGCCAATCAGAGCAGAGTAGACCAATCACAAAAGACTGGGCCATCTGACTAATCAGAGCAGAGCAGACCAATGACTACAGACTGAGCCGTCTGACCAATCAGAGCAGTGTAGACCAATCACAACAGACTCTGCCATCTGACCAGTCAGAGCAGAGTAGACCAATCACAACAGTCTGGGTCGTCAGACAAGGAGGACAGGAATTAAAAATCATTTCAAGCAGTTCAGAATCAAATTTTAATTTTAGGAGACAATGGCCCTTAAAACAAATGTACGACTGAAAACTGTGTATGGTCGTTTCGACCCAAAACTTGACACTTATCAATATGGATGTGAGCTGTGGCTATGTTTAAATCTCAGTTGTGTACGCAAGTTTTTGAGTTACAGTGAACTTGCGTGCAGCATAGTAAATCTGGTGGAAATTGTTTTGAGAGCATTTTGACTGGAACCAATACATATAAAGCTTAATCCACATATTCATCATTTAATGTGTTGTCAGTGGTAAAATGTCCTATTGACAGTGTGTCATATAGTCGATCCAACATATTTTCTATTAAATACTTATTTCAAATACAAGGTTAACAGGTGTTTTTGGTGTCCTCCATGTCATAAACTCTAGAGGCGAGGCTTCTAAACTGAATTTTTAGGGCGTGATAAATGACGATTGTTTTAAGCCACCACACTGATTAACATCCGATCATTAGTACGATGAAATTGGCGGCATACAACTGTTTCATGAATCATGAACATATAAACCCTGTCATATGATGATCTGTGCCCGATTCTACGTAAGATTGATAAATGAGGCCCAATAACTCCACTTATCCTGCACCTTTTATATTCACAAACAGCTATATACTATAACAGCTGCATACAATGTAATATCTGAAAAAGCATAATTGGGGCACTGAAACATAATGTAAAATGTCAAGTTTGATTATTTTGTATATGTATATCCATGTTATTATAGGTCAAGTTTATAATGATGATACACTCAGTTGGGGTGGCATTTTTAGAATCACCAGTACAGTTCAATCAAGCTTCCAATACTCATTTGCGATATTAATGGCAAGAAATTGGCAAAAGACAATTTGTTTGATAAAAGTATTTGGTTTGTTACAAATAATATATACTTGATTTTTAGGGGTTGATACTAAACACATAACTGCTTTTATTTTGTTTCAGAGTCTTAACAGCAGCATTGGGAACTGTCACAACAAAAATGGGGTAAGTTAATCATGTCAGACATCAAGACACTTTACTGCATTGCTAGCTAGTAACAAGGGGGCATAAAGAATGTATAATCTCCATTGCCGCCGCTCCCACCACGCGCATCACGCGCTGCGTGTATAGGGCACCAAGTGCTGAGGGGGGCACCACAATAAAATTCTCTCAGCACAACCCCCAACCCCAATCTGTGCTTTTGCTCTCTTCTATAAGCAATCACCTATTGTTAATTACAGGAAATGAAACCGGTTTAACACAAGCTTTGTTAAGAAATACATGTTTACTTTCTCACAGAATGGTTTCCCGGCAAGGGAGAACAGCATGGTTCTGCGTTACATCCCAGACCCTACAGAACGGTTCCACGAGGGAGACTTCCAGCCAGCTCCAGGTTGGAATGGTCAGTCTCTTGAAATTAAAAAAAATTTGAATGAGGACCAAAAACATATGAGACACTATTTAGTTTATGGTGAAATGAGCACCTCTGTTGGTTAGTCTTGGTCTTACATTCTTGTAGTATACTCTGATTTTGTACTCTTAAAGGAACAGTTCACCCAAAAATGGAAATTCTATCATTTATTTACCCTCATCTAGATTTAAGGCTGTATGCTTTTTTTATTAAAAGAAACACAAAAGGATATATTTTGAAGAATATGCACACTGCTTTTTTTACATAGAATGAATTTCACATAGTAGGTAACACTACTTGTGGGCTTTAGGAACAGCCTGAAATTTAAGTCTCTTTGCACTAAAAAGACCTTCAGTCTAGCTTTCAAATCTCAGCGTATTCAAATGTGTCCATTGTAAAGTTATGTAGCAAACATTTTTCAAAATATCTCTGGAATAAAGGAAGTCATACAGGTTTATATGGATTCCCTCAAAGGACGTTGGAATTTCAATGTCTTTGCATCCACTAGGAAACTTTGCACTCATCCACAAAACTTTTGCGTTCCCGAGAGAAACTTTGAGTTAAATTCTCAAAACTTTGAGTTAAATTATCAAAAGTGTTGTGTTCTCCAGAGTAACTTTGATTTAAATTCTCAAAAGATGTTCCCCCAAGAAACTTTGAGTTCAATTCTCAAAAGATTTGCATTCCCCACAGAAACTTTGAGTTCAATTCTCAAAACTGTTGCGTTCCCCAGAGAAACTTTGAATAAAATTCTCAAAAGATATTCCCCCAAGAAACATTGAGTTCAATTCTCAAAAGATTTGCGTTCCACACAGAAACTTTGAGTGAATTCTCAAAAGATTTGCGTTCCACACAGAAACTTTGAGTGAATTCTCAAAAGATGTTCCCCCAAGAAACTTTGAGTTAAATTCTCAAAAGTGTTGCGTTCCCAGAGAAACTTTGAATAAAATTCTCAAAAGATATTCCCCCAAGAAACTTTGAGTTCAATTCTCAAAAGATTTGCGTTCCACACAGTAACTTTGAGTGAATTCTCAAAAGATGTGCGTTCCACACAGTAACTTTGAGTGAATTCTCAAAAGATGTTCCCCCAAGAAACTTTGAGTTAAATTCTCAAAAGTGTTGCGTTCCCAGAGAAACTTTGAATAAAATTCTCAAAAGATGTTCCCCCAAGAAACTTTGAGTGAATTCTTACATTTTTTTGCATTTCCCTGGAAAATTTTTTTCAAACTGCACAAACTTAGCAAAAATGTTGCATTCCCTCAAAAAACTTAGTGTTAAGTTTTGCATTCCCCTGAGAACTTTGTGTTCATTCGCAAAATATTTGCATTCCCCATAGAAACTTTGCATTTGTCTCAAAGTTTTGCTCATAAGTTTTGTATTCCCCAGAAAACTTTGCAATTGTTCACAAAAGTTACATAAACATTTTGCAAGAGAAAGAGCAAAAAAAAAATCCTCCCATCTCGTATTCTTTTCTATCACAATGTCCCTTAAGGCTCTTCATTGGTTTGGAACATCATGAGGGTAAGCATCGCTTTAATAGATGCTTATACCCTTAAGGTATTTTTGTATGTAGATGCACATTTATATCTTAATGAACTGCTAATTCTAAATGATTGAGGGAATACAATTTTTATTTAGCCCATGTTGTCCTCCTTCCCAGAATATATGAACCAGAAGGACTCACTGATGTCCAACATGACCAACCCAATTTACCAACACCCAGGACCCCCCCGCACACTTCTGCACTCTTCATCAGCGCTGGACGAAACTGAGGAAGAGTACCTCAACTGCTTCAAAAGCCCCCCTGCTGGCGCCCCACCCGAGTATCTGAACACGTCTCACACGCAGCTCCTTTCTAGCCAGCCATTTTTCAGCATGCAGGGCTTCAACCCCCAGAACAGCATGGACAACCCAGACTACCAGCAGGACTTCTGCCCTCTGGAGCTCAAAACACACACCAACGGCCACTTGCCGGCTGCGGAAAACGCGGAATACATGGGGCTGGAAGTGCACTAGCACATTCTGGAGAAGAGCAACTGTTAAAATGAGCCACTTTTCTCTAGGACATCTATTTATAGTGAATCCACAGACAAACATAAACAGAGTTGTTTTCCTGCCGTCAAGGACAGAACAAGCTTTTCATAACCTGGGCTACCTTTCAAATATGCTTGTTTTCGTTCTGAACAAGACTTGGTTGGATTGAACATATGTGGCTCCAACTCTCACAAGAGACTACGAACGACAACAGGATATGAATCTTTCGATGCCAGTAGAAACATGCTGGTGTGCTGAAATTGCATTTCACGGAGCAAGCTTGTCGACACACACGTTAAGACTGCTTTTCAAGTAATCTGGTTTCTGTCAAGTCAATAATGTTTTTAATGAGCAAACAAATTACCGTGCTCAATAGAGTCTGTAATCATAAAACTTGGCAGTGGCCCCAGAAAGTATGTAGGACACTTAAGTCACATTTAAAAGTGTCTGAATTTCATTGCATTAGATACAAAATACCAAATCAAGAAAACAAGAATGGAACATGAACATGCTCCAAGAAGTTTGACCAGAAAGTATCCAATACTTTGTATTTATTTTGAATAACACACACTATTGTTCAAAGGTTTTAGGTCAGTAAGTTTTCAACATTGGTTATAATAATAAAAAAGAGAAACTTTGATTTAAACTCTCACAAGTTTTGCGTTCCCCAGAGAAACTTTTGAGTTAAATTCTCAAAAAAACATTTGTATCCAAAATATAAAGCAGCACAACTGTTTTCAACATTTGCTATAATAAAATCAAATCATCATATTAGAATGATTTCTGAAGGATCATGTGAGAAGACTGGAGTAATTATGCTGAAAATTCAGCTTTGATCACAGGAATAAATTACAGTCTAAAGTATATTCAAATAGAAAACAGTTATTTGAAATTATAATCATATTTCACAATACTGGTGTTTTTACTGTATTTTGATCAAATAAATGCAGCTTTGATGAGCATAAGAGACTTCTTTCAAAAACATAAAGAAATCCTACCGGCCCCAAAGCTTCTTCATATTTTAAAAACCTAATAAACTGAATTGAAATGTGTATTTTATCAAATGTCCTTGGTTTTCATATTATGCTGTATAGGCTGATGCAAAGACATTTATACATGTTTTAATAGTGACTCAAGTGTCCAGATACTTCCTGTCGGACACTGTATGTAAGCTGAACTCAGAGGCTGTTTAATGCCTCTCTGCTGTGAATGAACGTCTAAATTGAGTTAAATTCAAGATGTAACTGTTATGTTTTTTTTTTGCTGGAAATGTTGGCTGTGTGGACAGGGCTACGACGATGATCTTAGAATCAGCCTCGTCCGAAGGCCAACATATGACTGGTACATGTACAGAACTGTAATATATGGCTGACATTTGCATTATTGTATCTAATAGAGTATTTTATCCATTGTCATAAAAAAACACACATATGGGGTCACTCATATATTCCATTTTTATTTGTTTTCTGTTTTCCATGTGTTTTCACCCTCCTGCACCATGCTTGTCTTAAGTAATATTGCCTAATTGAATCACACATATCTCACAGTCAGAACATATCATGATCTTTATGATGTTGCACAAATCAAAGTAATGTGGTTGGATATCTTAAAGTCACTGTCCTTCTAGCTTTGATCAATCTTTTGAAAACATTTGCTGTCAAAATATGGTGACAAAGTCCTTTCTCCTTTTTCCTCCTGACTTTTGTTATATAAGAAGTACATTCAATAAATACTTGTTTTTATAACAGGTGATATGTACATGTTGAATGCATGTGATACAATCAAGTGGGTTTTACTTGCCATCTAATCAGGGCTAATTTCATCAAAGCTGTTTTAATCATTAATTCAGGGGTGCGTTCCACCTCACGACCCTGTCCCAAATGGCACCCTAAACACTTGGGATCTTCCTAGGTGACTACATATTGGGGACAACACTACATATCGAGCACCCTTCTGAAACCTAAAATACAAAAGCCCTGTTACAAATGGCACGCTTAATGTGCACTTTCGGTCTTGTGGACTTATAAAGGCTGCCGCATATATGTATCCGTTAAGTCCGTGAGATCGTGGTGTGTACCATTTGTCATTTTAAGTTTCAGAAGTGTGCTCACGAGCGCCCCATTTACGGTTGATATGTACCCTTGATGCAAACTTTTGCCAAGCCCGCACTAAAGCAGACTACTTCCTGACAGTCAAAACAGTGTTACGTCATGAAAGTGCAGACTCTTAGGAAGAGTGGTGAGTGTTTAGAGTGCCATTAGGGACAGGACCAAACGGGACACCCTGCCATCTCATGGACTTAACGGACACGCACACACAGCCACAAGACCAAAAGTGCATATAAAGTGTGCCTTTTAGGACCAACCCATACACTCGCAAACTTCCTTAAAGGATTACTTCACCGTTTAGAATTAAGCTTTGTATCAGTAGAAACACGGTAGTACATTGACCGTGTTTCCTTCTATCATGTCCCCCTGAGACGAGAGATTTCTGTATTTTTTTGTCTGGTAAATTAGAGTACAAATTTAAATAAATAAATGCTCAACCTTATGATTATCCAGTCAGATTGCAGCAACTTGAAAATGTTTTGAAGGACTGGACTCTTGCTGAGCACTGGGGGTCAAGAACATTAAACACTTTTGAAAAAATTCTTTAGGATATAAATGAAGCCAAAGAGGGGAGTAACAATTGCATGAAAGGTACTGGACATTACAGAGAGGCACCTTATATTTGGGTTTGAGTGGATGGTGGCATCATCTTCAACGATGGTTAAGATCCTTAGCTTTCCCCTTGTGAATGTCTTCTGGCTCTGTGTCCTGCAATAGAAATAAGCATAAAATTAGGGTAAAAACAAATTTTTGATTGAATTCCAATGAACCACATGTGTTCATAAACATGTGCTCATGGAACTTTATTTGAAAAGTAAAGGTGGCCATGATTTTAAAGGGTTAGTTCACCCAAAACTGAAAATTAGCCCATGATTTACTCACCCTCAAGCCAGGTGTATATGACATTCTTCTTTCAGATGAATACAATCAGTTATATTAAAAAGCGCATAAAAGTGCATCTATCCATCATATAACTACTCCACACGCAAGCGCGTGTCGACCTGCATACCGCTGACTGCTGGAAGCTAGTTATTTTAGTCTATAAAGTTTTAAATATGGATATTTCTAACACAAACACAACACTTTGCTTCAGGAGGCCTTTATTAACCCCCTGGAGCCATGTGGAACAGTTTTATGATGGATAGATGCACTTTTATGGACTTAAAAAACAGAAACCACCATTCAGTGCCATTATAAACCTTTGAAGAGCCAGGATATTTTTTATTTATCTAACTTTTATTTTTCTGAAAGAAGAATGTCATATACACCTAGGATGACTTAAGGGTGAATAAACCATGGGCTAATTTTCAGTTTTGGGTGAACTATCCCTTTAAGCTTGTTCAAATTCAGCCATTGAACTAAAACTGATAAACAGAATATATTTCCTAAACCCAAACATTGCCACACCTGCATGGGACTTAGCTTGACAGAGAGATTATCACATGCTAAATAATTACCTGATGTTCAAGTTGGTCTAGTAGGATCTTCTTCCCATCTCCATACTCTGTACAACTAGATGTGTATTCATCCAACGAAGGGAAAATGTGCTCTACTGCTCAGCACAGACCCTGACAAAAAACATTGTTAAAACAGTAAGAATTAAGTGTACACAACTTAATTTAGATCTAAAAATAATAAACTCACCTGATCTTTCAAAAGGTCACTTTTTTCTCTAGAGTAACTCTCATCTGTTGGGCCGAAGCTTTCTTATTTCCTGTTATTGAACTTGAGGGTGAGTAAATGATGATGACATTTGATTTTTGATTTGATTTTTTTGGGTGAACTATCACTTTAAGAGAATCAATATTTTTGTTGCTTACAGGAGTTGTATTGAAAGAAGCAAGTTCATCATATGACAGTTTGACTGCCATTGTGGAAAAAGAGAGAGAAATAAGCCGAAATAAACCTCAAAAAAGTAACCTCAAGAAATATAATGTAAAGTCAGCTAACAATTTACTTCAGTTAGGTCTTTGAGTAAATATTTGAATATGGTGATATTTAAGCATGACTATTTATTTTTACATGAAATGGAAATGGTATTTACAATAAGTGATTCAATTTGCAACAGGTTAATAACTAATCTCAAAATGGCCAAAAGTTTACTATACCTAAAATAACAAGAAATAAAAGTCAGCTAACAATTACCTTCAGTTATTAAAGTTATAATTTTAAGGGTTGACCATACTCAAACTTCGAATGAAGTTTCAAAACATGTATTTTACGTCTCATAAATATTAATATGGTCAAGATCACGCGTTCAATCGTAACGTTTGGCTTTCATCCAATCAACATGACCAGCGTCTCGTAACTAATTGATATTCATGAGCTACGTTGTCGTCACATGAACACGCCCAACTTTTGTGGTATTAGCAATCTGTACTACATACTCTCCACCGGTAGGTGGCAGCAACTCTAAAGCCCGCGCACACCCAGACGAGGAAGGCTGGACGGACGGCGTTTGATAACAGGAAATAAGAAAGCTTCAGCCCAACAGATGAGAGTTACTCTAGAGAAGAGCTCTGGAGTCAGAGGAGCAATGCCTCTACCGGGGGGAAAACAGATTTTCTGTCTTTTATGGGTTATAATTTTATCATCACAGTGGGTAAGTGTGGCGATGCGCTGTTTGTTTACTTGTTATTGTGACTGTAACTTGTGTGTGGATTTGTAGCCTAGCACAAACTTCAACCAGCCTGACAGTTTCCAAGAGTTGTCAGATCACGTCTGGTCAAATCCTAGACAGCAACGGTGTGTGTTTTTGGAAGTCAAAGGCCTTGGCTTTAAATAGTAGGACATCCCCTTTTGTCGTTGTAAGAATGAAACTGTATTTTATTAAACTGTTAAACTCCAGTCGAAGCTTATGGACAGAGCTGGGGGAAATATGATTTGTCTACATCATCTGTCAGTCCTTGCAGATTTACAAAAGAGCACATGATCTAACATGCAAGATCAGCGTTTATTAGACTAGAAACGCTGTTGTGGTGTTTTTAAAGGATGGGAAGAGAGCTGTTAAGCTGATTGATGAGTCAAATGTGCCTTTGCGTTACGACACACTGGATGGATGTGTCCCAAAACCTAGTGAGCACCCTTCGTAGGCAGCATTGTTTTGGTCTGTAACTTACATGCGATTTTCGAGCCTTCGGATTTACCATATAGATCCTGTGATGGCCGAAAATGTCTAGGTGTGTAGCTCACTAAGTTTTGCGATGCAATCAGTCAACCACTCTTTCACGTTGACTAGAAATAGACGCAGACAAGGGGATTAACGATCCCTGTTTATCTCTCAAATTCAAATGCTCTTGCTTTCATTTAGCATTTCATTGTCATTTTCATTTTGAGTTCCTTGTGTGTGTGTGTGTGTGTGTGTGTGTGTGTGTGTGTGTGTGTGTGTGTGTGTGTGTGTGTGTGTGTGTGTGTGTGTGTGTGTGTGTGTGTGTGTGTGTGTGTGTGTGTGTGTGTGTGTGTGAGTGAATGTAGTTCAAAACAACTGTCTAATCTAATGTTGGTTCAAAGTCACAATCTCTAGCATGTGCATGAGCAGACACTGTTTGACCCCGTTCATCGAATCTGAAACTTTTAAACTTTGTTTGATCTTTTGACTCATGCTAGTGACAGTGAGTCAGAATATAATTTCTATTTTATTTTATAGTAACCTGAGACAAACATCATGAGTGTTTGGTAACCAAGGGATCCTGGTTGAGCTCATTTGTTTGGCTGTCCTATTTCCTAGGATTCTAGGATTTCAATATCCATGTGTTGTTTGTATACTAGGGTAGGAACACTAGTAGGTTCTACACTATCTCCTGAGTCTTGATTTTTTTTATTTCAAATAATTTTTACTAAAACGATCATATCAATTAATATTCATTTAGAATATAGACAAACCTCATATTACTGTAATTGTTAAGATTTGAAGATGGATATTAAAATATTGTAAACGATAGCAGCTCATGAATCTATCAATTTGCTAGTTCTATAATTCAGTGACATGAAATAAAAAAAAAACATCCCTTTACTCTAAAAGCCCATTCACGCCAAGGATAATAGACTATAAAGATAAGGATATAGTTCTAAAAATCATTCTCAATATTAAAGAATAGCAAAGTTCACACCACAGCTATAAGGATAACGGCACAATATTGTTGGAATCATTTTCAGAACAATTTTATTCAGCTGATGAACGATAAAAACACTGACAGCAAATCAGAAACCATCCTGCTGTAACAAACTCAAGCAAAGTGACAGACAAGCACACGCTTCGATCAAACAGAACGATATTGTCCGCTGTTGTGAACCGTAATATAGTTGTCTTTTTAAATATATCTTTTTTGTTTCAAAAATGATCCAAAATCAATTTGAGCAAGTACATAACCAGCCAGTGTTCAAAATCATCTCCTTACCTTAGCCCAATTAACAACGGTAAGCTTGTTATAATGTGTTCTAATTACAGTGGTCTTTTTACAGTCTTGTATTGCTCCCGCATCACATTATGGAAACTGGATTTATGACAAAGAACTGCATCAGTGCAGATATCATAACCATCTATCAAACAAAGCACACACATAATACTCTGCTTCTGATTTTGCAGATTGAAGAACATGCTGAAAAACAAATTCATGTACAGCAATGAATCCACCCTTAAAAGGGCCTAGTGATGCCCTGTTTCCTACTGTATAAAATAGCAAATAATAACATCCACTTTCTAGTTGTTTCTCAGTTTGTGTAACTGCTTCATTATGACACTTTTACTTCTTCTCTAAAAATACCTGGTCTATCAAAATAAGTACTGAAAGACCTGCGCTAAAATAAGCTCTGGACCAGGGAAAAACAAACAACACTAAAACCTTGGACAGAAGGCATCTTTACTGTACACAACACTGATAATTCAAAATCAAGTTTATCAAGGATTTTTTTTGTATTTGTTTTCTGTTCAACATGTACTTTTCTTACAAAATGTCAAAGGCAAGGTGTATTTATTATCTAGTTTGAATTAATAAAAGATTGGAGACTAGTACGGCATAGTTGTAACATAGTAATTGATTTTCAGTGTTGTAGTCGAGACTAGCTCATTCGAGATTAAGTCAAGGCTGAGAACAGAAGAGGGTCGAGTCTGTGTCAAATACCGCACAGGTTTTTATATCATAATAAAGCAATGCTGCATTAGCGGAGAACAGCAGTATGTTTGCCATTGAGGCTCAGCGGATGCTAGCATTATTAGTGCCAATTTTAATTTCTGAAAAACTGTGTGTGTGACTGAGAGAGAGAGAGTCTGGTGCTCAGTCATACAATACTACAATCATATTTCATATGTGTTTAGATTTGTATTATACTCTTTACAAATTAAAGCTGAAAATAATATTGACAGAACAATATTTTGCATTATGCAGGTCTTAAATGTGGTAGACATTTCTAAAAAAATCCCAAACAATTAAATATTCTTATTTATTAAAAAAAATCCTACAATTTCTGGATGGAATTGACATATGCTGACATATGTATATGATATTTTTAATCAATTAAATCTAAAAAATATAATGCAATTCAATCGTTTTTCACATTAAACCGTATTCACTTAAATATTTGAAAATGGAAACTGTTGTTACCTGACAAAAGCACTTGCCAAATGTTTTCTTCAATACCACGACCACTAATTTCAAGAAGTCTAATTATCATGTGACTTATCCGCATGTCAGATATATTGGTCCATTACCACATTACCAAATCAAGTGACTTGGAGGTGTTAGAATTTGTGAACAATTGCATAGTTTCGTTGGAAACACTTTACAATAAGGTTCATTATTTAACATTAGTTAACTACATTTGTTAACATGAACTAATAATGAACTGCACTTATAAAGCATTTATTTATCTTTGTTAATATGAAAGGTGAACTATGTAACATTTTTGCAGTAAAATATCCAAAAACCACTAGGCCTGTGTTTTATATATTTTGTTCAGTTGAGGACTTACAATATCCCAAATGTTTCCAACTATTTGTAAATCGTGAGAAATTGCTATTTTAACCAAGGAACCGGGACATGCCAGCTATGCGTATGAGGCAGTCGCCTGTCAATGGCGTCATATTGGCGTTACCCTTGGTTTCCTGTTTTATTTTGGGGAAACGCTTTACTCTTACTGGAGCCTCAAGTGTCACAGCAGCCGCCGAGCGAACGTCATAACTTCCTTTTCAACACACTCAAATGTATCTAATATGATAAACAGAGCTGCGTTACTTCATACTCATGACTGGAAAAGCGGAAGTGGTGCCGGCGACCGTGTCATAATAAAAGCCCCCCTGCGACTATGCCATAATAACAGTCCCGCTCTTCAATCGCTCCTGCGGCCTTGCTCAGCTCCACAACACTCGGCCCTGCTCTGCTTCATATTACAGTAACGTTAATAACCGCATCCATGAACATGATTTCTTTTCCACAGGCTGTGAGGCGAAGACCACATGTCCCAAGATTCTGCGCTCAAACGTGGCGTTATCAAACTAAGCAAACTAAATGTTAACAAAGATGAACTAATGCTGAACAGAGGTGTTGTTCATGGTTAGTTCATGTTAACTACTGCATTATCTAATGTTAACTAATACAACCTTATTGTAAAGTGTTACCTTTGCGTTTGTCTGTTATTTTGGCTTCCATGATGCATTATTTTTTTATTTTTGACCAGAACAGTGAGGGAAGATTCAGTTCAGTTATGTTTCCTCATTGTTGCCCCTGATAATTTGATCAGCAGAGACCTTTGCATAAACGTGCTATTTTAAGAGCTATTTTAAGAACTATTTCAAGCAACTTGCAGTTAGACAAGAGGTAATCATTCTTAGTTTTCTGGTTCAGATTTTAATGATCTTTTTATGTAACTGGCTTTAAAAAGTAAGGACGAGAGACAGAGAGACAGACAGACAGAGAGACAGACAGACAGACAGACAGACAGACAGAGAGACAGACAGACAGACAGACAGACAGACAGACAGACAGAGAGACAGAGAGACAGACAGACAGAGACAGACAGACAGAGAGACAGACAGACAGAGAGACAGACAGAGAGAGAGACAGACAGAGAGAGAGACAGACAGACAGAGAGAGAGACAGACAGACAGACAGAGAGAGAGACAGACAGACAGACAGACAGAGAGAGAGACAGACAGACAGACAGACAGAGAGAGAGACAGACAGACAGAGAGAGAGACAGACAGACAGAGAGAGAGACAGACAGACAGAGAGAGAGACAGACAGACAGAGAGAGAGACAGACAGACAGAGAGAGAGACAGACAGACAGACAGAGAGAGAGACAGACAGACAGACAGAGAGAGAGACAGACAGACAGAGAGACAGACAGAGAGAGAGACAGACAGAGAGAGAGACAGACAGAGAGACACATATATGACACAGCCTTAATTTAAGACTAGTCTATGCAGTCAATGCAATGGCCACAGGTTAGCTGAGGGGAAAAATTAATTGAGTGGTGTTGCAGGTTTTTTGGAAATCTTTGTTGTGTAGGGGATTTCACATGGGAATGTATTATCAGGTATTTGTTTTTCTAAATTAGGTCCAGCCTACTCATAGTTTCATGTCAATATGTCAGTCATAACGGTGTCCTTGTAACATCCAACACAACAGACCAAATGAGAAAATAAAATGAAAATGATGACTCGACTGTCCCAAAGTTTCCTGCGTAAGTGTTGGTCCAGCCCTCAGTCACATGCACAGTCAAGTCATGCTCTTTTGTTTCCAGATGAGGGAAGACCATTCAGCACAACAAAAGCTTGTCAGTTCCTCAGTCTAAATGCAGTCCAAACCCTTGTAACACTTCGTACCATTTGCCATTTAAAATCAGTGTTGTTGCTCTTAAAAACGGCGTAATAGTACAGTATGTCAGTTTGGACTGAGTGGAGACGTGGTTCTACTGAATGCAACACATGTGTCTGTGAATTCTAGTCACATGACTGCAAAACTGAGGAAATAGCTGAGGAATGCACACCTTCTCTGGTTTCAGTGAGACGCATTCATGATAAGTGACGTGGGAACAGTCTTGGCGAGTTTGTTTGAGGGATTTGTTTCTACACAAAATAAAGTGAAACGTCTAGTGGAGGAACACAAGAGCTGTTGTTTTGAAAGTAACCCCATAAATAAAACTGAAAAGAGGAAGGAACCTGATTTTGAAGAATTTAATTTTAAACGTCAGTGGTTACATCCGTATCACAACGAACTGATGTTCAGAGCAGAGATGATGATCTGAAAGATTAATACATACTCTGTATTTAGAAATTGTTATTCCTAAACTATTGTTCCCAATTTTTTCTCACGTGTGTCCGCACAGGTGCATGGCCAGCACTGTATCTGGTATGGTGAATGTGGGAACTCCACTATATTGGAAGAGAAGAAATTAAACTGCAATTACACAGGCCCCCCTAAACCTTTACCTGATGAAGGACTGGAACTGCTACAGGTAAGAGAACATTCACCTGTACAACTGTCTGCTCTTCATGACATTTAGCAGGAATAATTCACCTAAAAATGAAAAATCAACATGTTCTCGAAAACGTTTGTAGAATGTATTAGCATCATGCTAAAATGTAATACATTTAAAATTTAATAAATACTATATACAGACAAACTGGTTTGCTGGCCTTCAGTGCAAATGTAAATTAGACCAAGATTGAACAAGTTGAACCAAAAGAGAGAAAAAATAAATGCTTTTAAAATATTATTTTCATAGCATTAAAAAATTAATATGGGCCTATCTAGGCTGGCCCATGTGGTCCTATCAAACAGACAAACTACTGTAGCTCAAATTGCTCAAGAAGATAATGCTGGTTCTGATAGAAAGGTGTCAGAATACACAGTGCATCGCAGTTTGTTGCGTATGGGGCTGCATAGCCGCAGACCAGTCAGGGTGCCCATGCTGACCCCTGTCCACCTCCGAAAGCGGCAACAGTGGACACGTGAGCATCAGAACTCGACCACGGAGCAATAGAAGAAGGTGGCCTGCTCTGATGAATCACATATTCTTTTACATCACGTGGATGGCCGGGTGCGTGTGCGTCGCTTACCTGGGGAACACATGGCACCAGGATGCACTATGTGAAAAAGGCAAGCCAGTGGAGGCAGTGTGATGCTTTAGGTAATGTTCTGCTGGGAAACCTTGGGTCCTGCCATCTGTGTGGATGTTACTTTGACACGTACCACCTACCTAAGCATTGTTGCAGACCCTGGTGGCTGTGACCTCTTTCAGCAGGATAATGTGCCCTGCCACAAAGCAAAAATGGTTCAGGAATGGTTTGAGGAGCACAGCAACGAGTCTGAGGTGTTGACTTGGCCTTTAAATTCCCCAGTTCTCAATCCAATCAATCATCTGTGGGATGTGCTGAACAAACAAGTCCGATCCATGGAGGTCACACCTCAAATTAATAATAATGGAATAGCCTTTTACTGTAAGCCACATCAGCAAAACTAAACTAAATCATTAATTGCAAATATTTATTTGACAGTTGTTTGACAGAACAAAATTCATAATGGTGACTGGCCAGCTGAGACTTTTTTTTATTTGAACAAATCTTCAGTCTGACATTTGAAAAGGGATTCTTCCTATTATCTTACATGTCAAACAACACAGTGACAAATGCTGTAGGCAGTAAGTGAATGAGGACTGAATTTGAATTGGCGTTCAAAAAATATAATTTGAGCAGCCTCTGTTCAGTCATGGGTGACCGTCACACTTGGCATTTCCTGTACTTTAAAGCGTAGGAAGCCCTATAGACCACAGTAGTTAACATTTCAGTCATATTAGTTTCCTTTTACATGCACACACAAACAATGAGAAGTTTAATTTCATCAGCATAAAACAGAATTGTAAAAAAGAGTGGCTGTTTTTAGACAATTGTAAACACTGTCTTTCATTTTCCAGATAACCAGTAAATATCTAATATAAAAAAAATATATATTTACCGGCATATGGTGAATATCACAAAAATATATCCAGGTTACATGTTCCCACAATAATTTATTTGATAAGGGTATTTTAAGCATACGGACAGTTTAGTTTAAAGTCCTACATTTGTTTGAATTATTATATTCATTCCTTTTATTCAGGAGCTGTGCCCCGGGCTGGTCTACGGGGACAACAGAGTTTGCTGCGACACCCAACAGCTCACGACACTGAAGAGCAACATCCAGATCCCCCTTCAGTACCTGTCCAGGTGTGGCTGAAAAACCTCTATGAAGATGTGTACAGATCTATACAAATGTGTACCCTCTGTCTACAGTAGCTGTTGTGTGTATTGGAATGAAAACTTTGACCCGATATTGAGTCACGAGCAGGTTATTGATTAATCCAAGTCATGTTTTCAGTCGAAACCTAACAACATATACATTGCTTGACTCAGTTTGCATTGGGAGAGTTGCCCAGTTTATGGCAGTAATGTCATTTACAGTAATGTTTTTGTGTGCCAGGTGTCCGGCGTGTTTCTTCAACTTCATGACCCTGTTCTGCGAGCTCACCTGCAGTCCCAGACAGAGCCAGTTCGTCAATGCCACAAAGTTCTCTCAAGACCCTGAGCAAAACAGTACCAATGTGCTTGAGGTGTCCTATTACATCAGCCAGACCTTTGCCAATGGTGAGGAAAAGATCCCAAATTTACAGATGCTTCACATGCTTGATTCATGACATCAGAAAGTGACTAACATCATCAAAGCATTTGATTCAGAAATGGTCAACAGTCCTTATCACTGAGAACTCGCGTTCACACTTGTCATGTTTGGTTCGATTAAAACGAACCCTGGTGCGATTGCTTGGTTAGTGCGGTTCATTTGAACATATGTGAACGCTGCCATCTGAACCCTGGTGCGCACCGAACAAGCGGACCGAGACCGCTAAAAAGATGGGTCTAAAAAGATTTGGTAGTCGGTACAGACGACGGAACTGCCGTCTCTTTGCAGCAGATCTTCGTTTCTGCATACAATGGAGAAAATCCTGGTGCTGTTTTGATTGTTTTGAACATTTTATGAGCTTGTTGTGAGTTCTCAGCTGGTAAAAATAAAACCATATGTACACGCATAAAATGATGGCGTTTAATCCAGCACATACTGTAGCATTGTTTTGAATGTTCGGTAAGCAAGCTCCATCGCGAAATATACGTCTTAAAGCCGACCAATCAGGTTGTGACCGTATCCCTACGCCTTTGGTTCGGTAACTTTAGGTTCGCTGTTAAAAATGCCAGTGTGAATGCTAAGCGGACCAGGACTATATTTTATGTTTTATTTTTGTTTTTTAGTCCGGACCAAACGAACCGAACTGTGAACTAAGTCCTTATGTGTTTTAAAAGACCTAAATGTCTTTTAAAACACACATTATCAAAAGATCTTAGTGGTGTTATCCATTCTTTGAACTTATAAATAATTTCGGTAACACTTTACAATAAGGTTGTATTAGTTAATGCATTAGTTAACATGAACTAATGATGAACTGCACTTATAAAGCATGAATTTATCTTTGTTAATGTTAATTTCAACATTTACTAATGCATTAATAAAATATTGTTTACATTAGTTAATGCACTGTGAACTAACATGAACAGCTGTATTTTTATTAACTAATGTTAAAAAAATTAACTAATGCTGAACAGAGGTGTTGTTCATGGTTAGTTCATGTTAACTAATGTGTTAACTAATGTTAACTAATACAACCTTATTGTAAAGTGTTACCATAATTTCTTATTGATTGAATATTAAATTGAAGTATTTCTTAGTATTAGGGCTATACAATATATACTTATATACTTAAGGACAAAAATAGTATTATATTTATTATTAGTAGAAGTAGTATTTCAATAATAATAATAAGTCAAGTCAAGTCAACTTTATTTATATAGCGCTTTTAACAATGCAGATTGTTTCAAAGCAGCTTCACAGTGTTAAACAGAAAAATAATGCAACAGAATATATTTTGATTATCATACAGTAACAATGTGGGCTTTAGATCAGTAGATCAGTAATTTGGTCTATATGGTTAATTTAGTTTAATAATTAGATTTATTTTGAAATATATTTGAAAAATAGTTTTTCCCCAACTGAGCAAGCCAAGCCAGAGGCGACAGTAATAACAATAATTATTTTTACTATTTATTACTATTATTATTGTATATGTTAATAATAATATTAATTGCGATAAAATGTATTAGTAGTATTGTTTACATACAATAACTACTAATAATAATAATTTATAATCTGTTAATATTAATATCAAAAATACGTATTCAATGTTGATAAGATTAATTATTATTATTATTATTATTATAAATTAATAGTAATAATTAATTGTGGATAAAATGTGTATTTATATATTAGTACAATCAGTATTATTTTCCTACTACTAATACTACTAAAAATATAACATTTCCTTTAATATTAATAATAATATTAAATATGGATTCTATTATTATTATTTTTAGTAGTAGTATTAGTATTATTTACATACAACAACTACTTATTCATTTTTAAGATTTGTTGTTTTTCGAACTCTAAACTGTGCTTGGTTATATAAGTCCAGACATTTTTATTTGAAGATATAAATCTCTTCAAATCAAATTTAATTTCCGCCTTTCTCTTACGTCAGCCATGTATAACGCCTGCAGTGATGTCCAGGCTCCCTCCACCAACGTCAAAGCCCTCAGTCTGCTGTGCGGCAGAGACGCCAGTGAGTGCACTCCCAACAACTGGATCCAGTACCTGTTCGATATCAACAATGGCCAAGTCCCCTTTTCTATTGACCCGGTTTTCTCAGGTACAAACCATTTTTTATTGAGTTTGCTTAATAGCAAAGTAATCCACTCATATATTATTTCAAATCTTTTTTGCATCCATGAAAGCATATGACGCTTATATTCTCAAGATGTCTTCAGTGTTGAAAATGTTTGGTCTCCCCAGATGTACCCGTTATGGGCATGACTCCAATGAACAACATGACGTTTAACTGTACGCAGTCTTTGGATGATGGCTCAGGGCCCTGCTCCTGTCAGGACTGCAGTAAAGCATGTGGCCACACACCCGTGGCCCCACCGATCCTTCCACCCTGGACCATTCTCGGCCTGGACGCCATGACCTTCATCATGTGGTGTTCTTATATAGCCTTCCTCCTCATCTTCTTTGGAGTCGTGCTTGGGGCGTGGTGTTACAGGTAAGTTACAGATTTACAGAGGGAACGTTACTCAAAACAATCTGTGACATTGCAGAAGGGTTTTATTTGCATGGTAAATCGCATGATGCATAGTAGCATAGTAGTAGTAATTTGTGGTAATATGCTCAAGCTGTTTTTGATTTTATATACTTAAAGGGATAGTTCACCCAAAAATGAACATTACCCCATTTACTCACCCTAAAGCCATCCTAGGTGTATATGACTCTCTTCTTTCAGACGAAATCCCAAAAAAGTGCATCCATCCATTATAAACATACTCCTCAAAGCTCCGGGGTGGTTAATGAAGGCCTTCTGAAGTGAATTAAATGGTTTGTGTTAGAATAATATCCATATTTAACACGTTATAAAGTAAAATATCTAGCTTCCGGCAAACCGCCTTCCATATTTCATTCCATTATAAAGCTTGGATTAGCCAGGACATTTTTTTTATCTAACTCTCATTGTACCGTATTCGCCTGAAAGAAGAATGTCATAGCTAGGATGACTTGAGGGTGAGTGAATTATGGAATAATTAAAACATTTTGGCGAACTATACCTTTAACTCACACTGCACGATTTTCAAACTCGTCGGATCACAGTTCTTGTCACACTGCATGACTATCTGGGGCAGCATTCAGTCACTGCTGTGTTCACACTGCATAATGAATCAGCGACAAGGGGTTTTACACTGCATGACTTTACAATAGAAAGAATTGTAACTACGTTTCACAACCAAACCCATGCAAGAAGTGACAAGGAATCAATGCGAGATCACGCATGCATCGAACCGGAGTTCTCGCGTGAGACTGTAATTGGTATTAAAAATATCTAGACTGCAGAAAGCTTGCGATCCAAATTCTCTGTGTGCTGATTTGCAGCTAAAAGGAGAAAAATGGTTGGGGAGACGCAGGGATCAAGGATAGTGTTCTGCAAAGAGAGCTGGAGGCAAATATATAATTTTGCAGTGTGCTGCTGTTGTGGCTGGACAAGCACATTTCTGTTTGATATAATTGTAAATATATCTTAAAATATTCTGGTCTATAACTCCTCCCTGAACTTCCCGCTGCCCTGTATATTGCTCTCTCATTGGCTGTAGGTCCTCGCCGATGTAATTTTCAGTCAAAACACATTTTACACAGCAGGATTTTGGCATAAGATGTGACTATGACTGAGTAAGTGCAGAGGCGTTGTGTGCACTGTAGACATGATGGTTACTGTAGTTCTACACTAAATGTGAGCAGGCATTTACTCATCTCACTGGCACAAAACAGATTCAGTATTCCTCAAAATGAATACAAATAGTGAAATACAAACCTGCAATAATTACATGTTAAAATACACAAATAAACGTTATGAATTTGATCTCACTTATCAATGACTTTGCCACTGACCTTCGATGATCCAATTCAACCATAACAATAAGCATAAATTACCTTAGATAAACTTCATGCATTTCTTTTTTTAAATTACTGAAGTAAGAGTGTTGAACTTTCTTCTCCTGTGTCATATTTTTTCTGTGATCCAGAATGACAGCTGAAAGGTTTGTTTGAGCTATGCCCTCTACCTGTACAGGTGTGAATTTGCATTTCCTTCCACCTGAGGCTTATTCGTTTCACTTTTGATCTGAAAGAGCCTAAAAATTTTCCAAAAATGTATCTTTTTGTTGTTGTTGTTGTTATTAAAAAACCCAGGTGAGGAAAAAGTAACTAAAAAAGTAATGTAACTCATTACTTTCCATAAAAAGTAACTTGCTACTTTTAAAGTTACTTTTTTTTTTAGGGAGTAAGACAATGTTGTAATGCATTACTTTTAAAAGTAACTTTCCCCAACACTGGCACGTGCAGGTTAAATTAACTTTAAATTATATTTATAAATCTTAAATCTCCAAATATATAGTTTATATTTTTTGATTGATCAAATATCAGTCCATATTTGTTTGTTTATTGGTTTATTCATTTATTTATTGGTTTATTTTAATTTTTTTACAGACAGAGGATGGTCACATCTGAATATGGCCCTATTCTTGGCAGCAACCTGCCCTACTCCGTGAACACTGATGGCACAGATTTTGTAGGTATGTAAATTGTAAGTTAAGTTGGTGGGCGTTCTGGCACAATATGGCTGCATCACATCCAGGTGGTTGTTGTGGAGATTCCCCCTTCTAAATAAAGTATAAAGCGATTTTGAGTACCCAGAAAAGAGCTATATAAATGTAACACTTTATTATTATTATTATTTTTTTTTTTTAGGGCTGTCAAAATGAGTGCATTAAAGGGATGGTTCACCCAAAAATGAATACTTGCACCGGAGAAGGTCGAAACAGCAGCGCGATCATAGATATAGTTTTCATTTTTGGGTGAACTATCCCTTTAATGCACTCAAATTAAAGTAGTTTATAGTGAAAACTTTAGAGACAAAATTGCTCATCTTTTGGTGCAAATTATGTATTATATTTATAATATATGAATTATAAATACTTTTAATTCACATAATATATTCATATAATTATATTATATTGACAAGTAGCCAAATATTAATATAAATATAAAACATGCATTCATAATTCTTTTAAACAACGTGTATTTATTTGAGCTCTTTGTGAACCTATAATTATTAGGCATATTTCTTTGATTAACATCATGCATTGATATTGTCAGATATTCTTTCAGCTGCCTTCTTAAATTGACGCTGCAGCATAAGTGTTTATTCCTGCTTTAAACACATTTAATTTCATGATAATTTTCAGAACGATCTCTCAATCTTCAGAAGAGAAGTGAATCGAACAGACACTGTGATTGGCTGTTTGCCGCATGTGTCACGCTTTCAGGTGCACGCGCTTCAGTGTTAATTGCAAACTCTGGATTGAACCTGAGTTGACAGAGAAAGTTTATACCAAGCTTTGAGAAACAATTGAACTTGATCTAAACCAGGTTGGATTTATCTGGATTTGTCAACTCTAAACCTACCCTGAAACTCAGAGTTTGTTCAGCTAGCTTCATGCAACAGGCCTCAGACCCTTGGTCACCACGCAAAGACCAAACACAAACTTTAGATAACATAAAGGAAGAACAGTGGTTCTATTGACTAAGTAAAATCAACTGGAATAAATCATCAGAAATCATCATAGAGATATAGGAGGATAAACAATAATTAAAGCTTTGATTATAAATTTAATTAGGATATTTACAGGTGTATTGCAACAATTTCAGAATCCACACACACACACACACACACACACACAGTTCCATGTGTTTCACAATCACCATATGACATCCAGCGCTGTGATTATTTTTTTTTTAATACATCAAGTTTTTGCCCAAACTTTAAAGGCCTGTTTAAATGATTAAAACTACAGGCATATCTTAATGCAAACTGTGTTTTGGACAGAGGGGAACATGGTCGCATTTGCAGCTTAAATGGCCTCATTGTACCCAACACAGCACTTAAATCTAAAAGTACCAGTAAAACAGTCAATGGCCATTAAAACATAATTTGAATTTCAATTAATGTATTGTATTATATTATATTATATATTTTTTTGTATTATATTATATTGTTAGGTTACCATTATTTACTGATATTTATTTAAAAGTTTTACATGTTGTTGTGTCTAACAAATGTGCTAAAAAAGACATGCACGTTTGCTGCACAATTACTATTATTATTTAATTTAATTTTTTTATGTATAGTAGTGGTGTAGAAATTCACACATCACCTTTAACATCCAACAAAATGATCACTCCTCCACAAAATAGCACGCTTCCTGCGGTCCTCACTGACTGTCGTCCTTGTTTCTTAGATGAAGCTACTTGCTGCGAGACGTTGGGCGAGCGTTTTGAGAACATGCTCCGTGTTGTCTTCAGCAGCTGGGGCTCGCTGTGTGTGCGGCAGCCCTTAACTGTGATCCTGGTCAGTGTGGTGCTGGTGTCGATCTGCTCGGCCGGGCTTTGCTACATGCGCATCACCACCAACCCGGTTGAGCTCTGGTCGTCTCCCAGCAGCAGGGCCAGACAGGAGAAGGACTATTTTGACCAGCACTTTGGACCTTTTTTCCGCACCGAGCAGCTCATCATCACCACCCCGTGGAACGACAACTTCTCAAGCTCCTTCACACCCAGCTCTGGACCAAGCATACCCTTCACCCCCATTCTGAACATATTACTCCTCCATCAGGCAAGTCAACAAGTAGCGCAAGTAGTATTATGTAATAGAGTCTTTTCAGTCTCTATTACAGAGACTGAAAAGGGTGGATTCTGGAATTGCTTTAGTCTTTTCAACCACACAGTATCCTCATTTCTTATCACAAAAGTACTGGGATAAAAATGTATAGTTGAAAGTAACTTGATGCTTTAAATAACGATTGTATCAATTACATTGTTACACCAGTAGGTGGCGACAAGTGACTGTTAGAAAATTAATTTGTCATTTAATCATTCATTCAAAAGATTTCAATTTATCCAGAATTGTGCAGTTCTACTGGGTATAACATACAGTTCCATTGAGTATGGTGAATGTTAGAAAAAATTATAGGCAATATCTGAATATCAAAATCAAATATAGATTAAAAAAAAACACTGACTGATATTAACATATCAAATCAAGTGGCTAAGTGTGGCTTTTGAAGACAGTATAAAAGCTTTTTACTGTCTCTCTTTTTCGTTTATTTTATTTTATTTAAGTTACATTTGTGAAATTTGAGAATGCCTTGGAGATTTTATGTTTTATTCATATTTTTATTTTATTTTAGCTGTACCATTTTCCTCTTTTTTGTGTTCTCATACCATCATCTATGTTTCCATGTAGGTGTTGGATCTCCAGACAGAAATAGCAAATCTAACAGCTGAATATAAAGGAGAGACAGTGACACTTAAAGACATCTGTGTTTCTCCACTGGCTCCTTACAATGACAATTGTACCATCCTGAGTATGTTAAACTACTATCAGAACAGCCATGAAGTCCTGGATCATTTGTTGGGTGACGAGTTCTATGTCTACTTTGACTACCACACGCATTTTCTGTATTGTGTCAGGTGAGCGCTACTGGTCTTTTTATTTATTTATTTTTTTTTATATTGATGGAGCGCTGCAGTGATGTATTTTTGTAGGCCAACTCTGAATAGCATCACCCTTGACATCACCCTTGACAAAAACAATAGGGGCCCTATCACACAGCAGGCAGCAGGCACAACGCAAGTGTTTTTCACTAGTTTCAGCCCGACGCAGTTATCATTTTCACGTCCAGCACCACATTGTTTGAATAGCAAATTAATTTGGGCCCATCTGTTCACCCATGGGCGTGCTGCTATTTTGAGGCAACTGAAAACGCCTGCGCCATTGACAGACAAAAAACACAGTATTTTTTTGTTATTTAAAGGGCGTGTTAGTAATATGCGCCTATAGGCCGATACAACATGCATACACTTTGCAAAAGTGGATTCGGATATGCCTCAAGTTCACCTGCGTCATGTGCTTTAGATCATGTGCTCAGATCGTTAAAATAGGGCCCTAGGAGTTTTCTATTGGCATTTGGATTATTGCAGAAAACAAAAGTTTTTGATTCTTACATGTTTTGTTTATCATAATAATCTTCCCAAATGAAAACAACTGAAAATGCAATCAGCAGAAGTGAAAAGCTAAATGTAGGCTATAAAAGAACTATACCACAATCACATGACTTCAACATCACAACTCTTTTAGTCTCCAACATTTTTGTTAGTTTGTAAGAGTATGATTTATATAAACACAATGAGGCAGTGAAAGCCAGAAGTGCTACAATGCCAACCTGATTCTGGGATTTGGCCTACAAAAATACACCATCCCTGTAATACTCTATTATGATTTTGATTTATATTGATTTGTTTCCACTAAACGCTGATCATTAAAAACTGAATATACTCCCAATAAACCATTTAAATTTTTTTTTAAACTCTTACCTAGTTTTTCTTATCTTTTGCTTTTGGTCCTAGTTCTCCCACAGCCCTGGATGACACAGGTCACTTTCATGACCCCTGCATGGGGACATATGGAGGCCCAGTTTTCCCCTGGCTTGTTCTTGGGGATATGAGGGTAAGTTTGACAAAATTTAATATGAAGACAAAAGATTAAAGACATCTCATATTTTGCAACATAACCTACTTAAAATTTGGGGTTTTTGAATTTTTTTAAAGAAGTCTCTTCTGCTCACCAAGGCTGCATTTATTCGATCAAAATGCAGTGAAAACATTAATATGGTGAAATATTATTTATTACAGTTTTAAATAACCGCTTTTAAATTTATTCTATTTATTTATTTTATTATTATTTTATATTTGTATTTATTTATAATATTATTTATTTATTTTCTGTTTGAAAATTATTCCTTGTAAAATGAAATGTATTCCTGTGATCAAAGCTGACTTTTCAGCATCATTACGCCAGTCTTCATGTCACGTGATCCTTCAGAAATCAATCTAATGATGATCTGATGCTCAAGAAACATTTCTTGTTGTTGTTGTTGCAAACAGTTGTCTTTACTTTCACTTTTAGTCAATTTAATACATCCTTGAAAAATAAAAGTATTGATTACTTTATAAAAAAATTACAAAAAACTTGCTGACCCCAAACTTTTGATATGTAGTGTATATATTAGGGGTGTCACTGTATCAAAATGTCACTAGTCGATACTCTGTACCAATATCGGTAAAATGTTATGGTTTTCGGTAACATAGCAAAATTATTTTAATATATTTTTTTTATTTTACAATTTTTTTATTTATTTGAAAATAACAATATTAAATAAATAAAATGTTTTAATTATGACTGCTTTTAAATAATTGAGTAAATAATACATTAAAACAAAAGCATGTAGCCTAGAAATATTGTTACATTCCTTAAAAAATTGCATCAAAAAGATCAAATAAAGTTAGTAATAAATGAAAAAAAGAAACTTTACATGTCTGGCTGGTCTATTGCACTTGTACTTTAAGACC
Organism: Gobiocypris rarus; assembly: GCA_023029165.1. Lineage (NCBI taxonomy): Eukaryota > Metazoa > Chordata > Actinopteri > Cypriniformes > Gobionidae > Gobiocypris > Gobiocypris rarus. Next base: position 28,018,800 of record CM040915.1, on the reverse strand, counting down.
GATCTTTTGTTGGCAATTAAAAAAAAAGTATTATGAATAAAATGCTCCTTTATTTATTTATTTTTTTGCTCACTATTTGCACAAATCTTATCTAGTATGTTTAAGCTGAACAGAGAATTTAAGGTACTACTTTTAGCTTTTGAAATATAGTTTTTTATTCATTGTAAATGTATAACTTATTGTTTTGTCCTTTCACATATAGGCACTGCCTACAACAACGCCACAGCTCTAGTCATCACCTTTCCTGTCAACAACTACCTGAATGACACTGAAAAATTAGGCAAAGCTTTGGCATGGGAAAAAGAGTAAGTGTGATGAAGTAATTGGTTAGTAAATTATATGGATGAATAGGTTTTATTTATTTTTTTTAACTTTATTTTATTTTTTTTCATAAATATTCACCTAATTATCTGAACTAGAATGACAACTACTGATTACAAAAGATAAGCATTTAGGGATAACTTTATTCATACCTCCACAGGTTTATCAACTTTGTGAAGAACTATAAGAACCCCAACCTGACCATCTCGTTCAGCTCGGAGCGCAGCATCGAGGATGAGATCGACCGCGAGAGCAACAGTGATGTCACCACCATCGTGATCAGCTACGTCATCATGTTTGTCTACATCTCGCTGGCTCTGGGCCACATTAACAGCTGCCAGACCCTGCTGGTAAGACTTCTGCATGTGGCCTGAAGTCTCCGATATATTCAAAAGTTATTTTCGGTAAAACGAAGTTTGAAATAACTTTGCCGAGATAAACTGTTAGCGTACATCCCGACACCTCCCACACTGCCGATAACTGCATTAAGACGAATATATAAATATGTACCTGCATACTTTAGGGCACATTTTGTCCCGGCCCTCCTCCACTGAGATCGGACGGCTGGGTAAAAAGTGACAAAAAGTGAAAAATGTATTACCCTGGGATAACTATTTCAAGTGTGAAAAGCCCTTTGTAATTTTTAAGCGGGGTAAGCTTAGCTTTTTACCTGGGGTTATATAAATGGGTCACATGATCCATTCAATGACACTGACACTGCAAATAATAATGTTAACCCAGGGTTTAGGAATGTACAAACATCCTGGCCCTGTGTAAATTATGAGCAATTTGAAGCAATTTTACTCTGGATTTTTATAATGACCCAGGGTTGACTGTTTCAAGTGTGAAAAGCCCTATTGTGGTGCAAATCTTTTCTTGGCTTCTGTTCTTTCACACCTGTGAGTGCTGTTATTAGACAGACCATGCATTTTCTCGTTACTTTATTTTAAATACTGCGTTTGTGGTGCAGGTGGACTCCAAGATCTCTCTGGGCATTGCCGGTATCCTGATCGTGTTGAGTTCAGTGGCGTGTTCGCTAGGTATCTTCAGCTACATCGGCATCCCCCTCACGCTTATCGTCATTGAGGTCATTCCCTTCCTCGTGCTGGCCGTGGGTGTGGACAACATCTTCATCATTGTGCAAACCTACCAGGTGCGTGGTGATGTCTTTACACGGCATCTATATGTCCCGAGAGCAGATTTATCTCAAACATGACATCCTGCGGTGTTGTTTTGTTAATTTCAGTTGACTTATTGCACTAAAATAACTCAGAAGAGCATGTTTCAGTTCCTGAAAAGTTTGGTTCCACTTCATCGTTCCTAAGATTGTTAATGGTTTTGGTTGTTTGCCTTCATAAACTGCCTATACATTCATACACTGCCTATACAACTTTACATTTTTGTTTTCTTCAGAGAGATGAGCGAATGCCAGAGGAAGAGCTTCATCAGCAGATTGGTCGTATCCTCGGAGATGTGGCTCCCAGCATGTTCCTCTCTTCGTTCTCTGAGACGGTTGCTTTCTTTTTAGGTGTGTTGACCTTAGACCTGTAATTAACTCCTATATGTATATAGGGCATAGAATGTGATACTGTGATTTTTGTATTTATTTGTCCTGATATTGCACTACAGTATGTCAGTATGTGGTAGATATGAGGGAAGAATCTCTTCCTAGATCGTTTGATTCTCATTTCCCTTTGCAGGTCATGACTATAGTTTGTGTTTGCATGTCTACAGGTGCTCTGTCCACCATGCCTGCGGTGAGGACGTTCTCTCTGTTCGCTGGTCTGGCCATCTTCATTGACTTCCTCCTGCAGATCAGCTGCTTTGTGTCTCTGCTGGGCCTGGACATCCAGAGACAAGAGGTGAGAGGTCACAGCAGTTCTAGCTGTGGGAGAATAGAGAATTAAAGGAATAGTTCACCCAAAAATTATTATTTACTCACCCCAAGGCCATCCAAGATATATATGTTCTTACCTCAGGCAAAGAGAAATAAAGGTTTTAGAAAAAAACACTGAGGGTTTTTCTCCATCTAATGCAAGTGAATTGAGATCAATATAGACAGTGAAAATCCACATTTAGGCAGCTTCAAAGGGCTCCACATGACCCCAGCCAACAAATAAGGGTCTTCTCTAGTGAAGTGATCAGGGGGAAAAAATTAAAAGGTATGGTGTGAATAGAACCGCCCCATTGTTTACAGGAGGAGTTTATATCCAGGATAACAAACACAAACTGACAGTTTTTTTAACTATAAACTTAAACAAATACTAATATACAGCAACAACCATTTGTTTTGGTCAGTGCTCCTTATCCAACCTTCTAGCCGCCTACGTTACGCGTGACCTTCCCAACGTGCGTACGTCACGTGTATACATTACACATCATATACATCTTGGGTTGATTAAATAATCAGGAAATTAGAAAATTTGTGTGAACTATTCCTTTAAGGTCTGTTGACAAAAAAAACAATAACTATAAAGATAACTAACTATATTAGCATTCACACCAGCTGACGATATGTTTATTCTGTTTTGTCCTCTGCCTCTTTAAATGCTCAGCTCGAGCATTAAAGCAGGATTGATTCTGATTGGCTGTCTATGTTTTTATTAGTCATAAAAATTGCTCTGAAAGCAATTTCAGCGATAGTTTCTCTGTGCTGTTATTATTATAGTCTCCTGTTCTTTTATATTTAGAGCAGAAACTGAGAAAAGTAAATTAATGTAAGTTTATTTGAGAATAAAATGCTAATTCACAGCAACCCATTTCATTTTTCAATGAACTAGTTTTAAGTATATAAAAAAAAAACAGATGATGCTAAAAAACGAATGTTGCTAAAAAACAGAGTGAGTAATCGGTCACTATATTTTTAAGCTGCTGGGTTTTTTTTGTATCGATATGCGAGCATGAAAAGTCTGAAAATGATTTGAGATGCTTAAGATATTCATCTTATGTTTTGTTTGTTTTGTCCCCAGTCAAATCGGACCGATATATTGTGCTGTGTAAAGTTGTCTGATAGACCACAGGAAAAATCAGGAGGTTGTCTGTTCCGTTTCTTTAAGAAGATATACGCTCCTTTCATCTTAAAGGATTGGGTGCGCCCCCTGGTGGTAAGTGTAAAGCATCGAGACAAAACCGTGCAACAGAAATAGCGTTCATCTCAATTCATTTAAATTACACTTGAATGCATTTGTCACAGAGAAGAGATTACATTATATACAGTCGTGCTCAAAATTGTTGGCACCCCTGATAAATATGATCAAATATGGCTGTAAGAAATAAATCTGCATTGTTTATCCTTTTGATCTTTTATTTTTAAAAATTACAAAAATCTAACCTTTCATTGAAGTAAAAGAATTGAAAATGGGGGGTAAATCACATTATGTAATAAATGCTTTTCTCCAAAACACGTTGGCCGTAATTGTTGGCACCCCTTAAAAATGTTATGAGTAAAATATCTCTGAAGTATATTCCCATTAATATTTACATTTTTTTAGCACACCAGGGTGACGAGGAACATGACATTGTCCAGCTATGACGTCTTGTTTCACAGAAGTATAAATATAAGGAAGCACAAAGGCCAAATTCCCTTAATCATTCATTACGATGAGTAAAACCACAATATAGTTCTGATGTGCAGAAAAAGATTGTTGAGCTTCACAAAATAGAAAGTGGCTGTAGGAAGATAGCATTGAAAACCCCTATTTCCAGCATCAGGGAAATAATTAAGAAGATCCAATCAACTAAAGATGTTATGAATATGACTGGAAGAGGATGTGTGTCTATATTGTCCTAATGCACAGCGAGGAGAGGAGTTTGAGTGGCAAAGACTCTCCAAGGATCACAGATGGAGAATCACAGAGATTAGTTGAGTCTTGGGGTCAGAAAGCCTAAAAAAAAAAATCAAACAAACCCCTACATCACCACATGTTGTTTGTGAGTGATTCAAGAAAAATATCCAGCATATTCAGTGGTCAGACACAACTGGAACTTTAGATGGGATCTGTTTCTGTGGTCAGATGAACTGTAAAAAGAGCTTTTTGGCAGCAAATCTACCAGAAAGGTTTTGTGCAAACAGGGATAAAAAGTGCCCCATGCCAACGGCTAAAAATACAGCTGGATCTTTAACGTTGAGGGCCTATTTTTTTTTGCTGGAGGTCCTGGACATCTTGTTCAGCCACATGGTATCATGGATTCTAGCAAATGCCAAAAATCAAAACCTGACGGCCTCTGCTAGAAATCTTATAATGGGCCGTGGTTGGCTCTTCTATCAGGACAAAGATCCAAAACAAACATCAAAATCAACACACAAATGTGTCACTGAACACAAAATTAAGCTTCTGTCATGACCATCCCAGTTTCCTGACCTGAACCCTATAGATAATGAGTAGGCTGAACTGAAGAGAAGCAGCACCAACATGGATTTGTGAATCTCGAGGATCTGGAGAGATTCTGTATGGAGGAATGGTGTCTGATCTCTTGTCAGGTTTCTCCAAACTCATCAGGCATTAGAGGAGAAGACTCAGAGCCGTTATCTTGGGAAAAGGAGGTTGCAAAAAGTATTTAATAAAAGGGTGCCAACAATTGTGGCCAACGTGTTTTGGAGAAAAGCATTTATTTTATAATGTGATTTGCCCCCCATTTTCAATTCTTTTACTTCAATGAAAGGTTAGATTTTTGTGATTTTTTTTAAATATAAGATCAAAAGGATAAACAATGCAGATTTATTTTTCTACAGCCACATTTGATCATATTTACCAGGGGTGCCAACAATTTTGAGCACGACTGTATAACAATACATCATATTTTTATATATTACATTATATTATATGATACAATAGCTTTAAGGTATATATTTTATCTGTCAGTGTGTTTTATAGGAATTGAACCCATGACATTGGTCTACCAGTTTAGTAAAACATTGCAATGGTTATTTTTTTTCTCTTTTGATTCTCATCTACAGGTTGCTGTGTTTGTGGGAATGCTGTCATTTAGTATAGCCGTTGTTAATAAAGTGGAGATTGGACTTGAGCAGACGTTGTCCATGCCTGATGTATGTATATACCATTCTTCATTCTTCACATTTTTGACACTAGTGTTGGCCGATATGAAGCAGTCATACTGTCCAATCGTCAGCCTGCGAGATCCACGATATTGTCGCAATAATTTACTTATTTGATCTTTCATTTACTTATGTATTTAATTGTTTACTTGGACCTACTTTTTTTTTGTTTTTTTCTATCATTTTGCGAGTTGGAGATGACGAAAAATGTCACGTCGCATAGAAATATTTCACCCAAAAGGCGAGCCTGTAGATATCACACACAAAATTTTATGCCGAGTCCCAAACCACAGTCAATTGTTCCCTGAAAGTGAAAGCAAAAACTGACTGAGCTTTTGCCAGCTGACGCTGCACACATTAATTCATTCATTCGAGAGCTGAATCTACCTCAACATATGCTGATAACATTATATCAACTATCTTAAAGGGTTTTTAAACCGATTTCAAAACAATCTCTGACGTGAACTGACAGGGGAGCTGAAGCTCATTAAATATGCAAGTGTTATCCAATCCTAGCCGTGGGCGTTTACTGCCAAGTTTTCAGTGCGACACGTCCATCAAAACCGAGCATGTCTTGAGAGAGCCTCAAAACCAGGGTAGAAAATAGCCTATTACTTATTCATTGTGATATTTTTGAATGTAAAAACAACGCAAACGTCATAAATTGACCTCAGACAACAGCATAAAAAAAATCCAGTTCATGACCCCTTTAATTTATTAGCTTAATATTTCTCTTGTGGACCATACATTAATGATAGTGGAAAAAATTAGAAGAATCAATTTGTTTTTGATTTTGATCAATGATTGATTGATAATTTAACCATCGTCTTGATATCGTCAAAGCCATTAGTCATCGCCGATATCTCTGACTATCGTTCACACACAATAATATTGTCTATCGGCACAACCCTAGTTGACACTTGTATTTCAGACATTTAGCAAATATTTGCATTCTGAAGAACCTGAAAGGGGTCAGTGTTAACAGAAATCGTCCCTGTCTCCCTGTCGCAGGACTCTTATATGTTGGATTACTTTAGGAATCTGAGTGAGTACCTGCACACCGGGCCGCCCATTTACTTCGTGGTAGAGGATGGACATGACTACAAAACATCGGAGGGGCAGAACGCTGTGTGTGGCGGCGTGGGCTGCAACAACAACTCTCTGGTCCAGCAAATTTATTCTGCTTCTCTCTTGAATAACTAGTGAGTAACACTTTTTGACTCATTTTTAATATTTGGAATTGGTTTTTATTTTTAGTATATTAAATTAGAATTTTTATTAAGGTTTTTGTAATTTTCTTTATTATTTTTTATTCTTTTATATGCCTAGTTTATTCATTTGATTAAAAAATATATATATATATATATATATATATATATATATATATATATATATATATATATATATATATATATATATATATATATATATATATATATATATATATATATATTAGTACATCAAGTTAAACTAAATGCCTCGGCAAATAGGTGAAATAAAATATGTTTAATTTAATATTTTTTTTATATTATTTCAATTAATGTTTATCCTATTTCAAGTAAGAAAATGGTTTTGTGGTGGTTTTAGTTAACTATAATAACCCTGTAATAGACTTATAGTTTTTTGCTTTATTTTATTAGTCCTTTAGTTGTAGGAAATTCCCAGAAAAGTTGCAGACTTTACTGACTGTTTTCATATTTTGAATAACCTCTGTCAGATCAATATAGTAATATTCTGTGTCGCAATTTCAGTACGAAGATCAGCAATGTTCCATCGTCCTGGCTGGATGACTACTTTGACTGGGTGAAGCCGCAGTCGTCCTGCTGCAGATATTATAACTCCACAGGAGCTTTCTGCAATGCTTCAGGTAAACCATTATCCAGCGAATCATCTGAGCCCTGACCCCCACCGCTCCAGAGGACCTTTATACAGGGTGCTGCTTGTTAGTTACTGCATTTTGACATCAGTTTCCACTGTAAAGATCACATGTCTTGGTTCTTTGAACTGACTCTTTCAAAATAGATTTCGTTGGAATTATTTGTCATGATGTACAGCTCTGGAAAAAAATCAAGAGACCACTCCAAGTTCAGAAATCAATGTTAAGTGCTCTCTTAATTTTTTTCCAGAGCTGTATGTGCATGTATCATCACAATCAAACACTTTTAGTATCAAATTGTGATTTTTAAATGGATAGGTCACTCCAAAAAATTTGAATTCTGTCATTTGGTGTGTTCACGCTTGTACTTTGGTTCTTTTGATCTGGACGAAAAAAACATAGATACCATTTAGTCCTGGTTCGCTTAGCGTTTACACTATAACACAGAACCTTTAACAGAAAATACAAAAAAAAAAAAACTTTCCGAACATCTAAAACAATGCTGTGTGCTGGGTTAAATGCGCTCGTCGTATGATGATATTTTGACCAGCTGAGAACTCGTAAAGAGCTTATGAAAACAAAACAGCGGCAGGAATCCCTCCGACACACACACAAGCGAAGATCTGCTGGGAAGAGACGCGGTTCTGATGCCTGTACCGAACTGTGCTGGAGCATTCTGACTTTTTAAGGGTTGCATCTTGTGACATCAAGTCCTGTTTTTGGTTCGTTTACATGTCATTTGTCTGTGTTGCATTCATATTTCAATCGATCCGCACCAGAATTCGTTTGGAAGCAGACCGAGACCCATCTTTTCATCAGTCTCGGCCAGCTTATTTGGTGCGCACCAGGGTTCAGATGTCAGTGTTCACACTTATTCAAATAAACTGCACTAACAGAGCAATTGAACCAAACCTGCCAAGTGTGAACTCACCCTTACTCGCCTTCATGTTGTTCCAAATCTGTATGACTTCTGTGGAAACAAAAGATGGTGACAGATGAACTATTGCCTTTTCACTGTATCTTGATTTTTCTTTTTCTTTTTTTTTTCTTCCCCGTCAGTGGTGGATAAGAGCTGTGTTCACTGCAGACCTATGACCACTAGTGGGAAGCAGAGGCCTAATGGTACAGAATTCATGCACTTCCTCCCCATGTTTCTCTCAGACAACCCAAATATCAAGTGTGGAAAAGGGTAAGTTAATTTTTTCTATTGATCAGATTTGCAATCCAGTAAATGTCCCCCATCTGTTTAGTAACCATCGGATGTTTGCAGAAATTGTACGTTTTTGCTGAAGTCGCAAGCCCTGATTGGCAGATTGTGAATGATTTTCAGGGTTAAGGGTGCATTGGGTTTTACTGGTAATCCTAGAAAAAAATAATTTAAAAGTTTAGTAGCAGTAAAGTGGATTTTCACAAACACTATTTATTTATTTATTTATTTATTTAAGAGATACAATATCTCTTCTACCAGAGTCCTGGTCAAGATAAGCAGCACAGGGCATAAATAGATGAGATGATACAGATTTCATGTGTAGTACACCTTGAAGCTCATTCCATGCATATGGAGCATAATTAGAAAAAGCAGATCTACCTATTTCTGTATGAAAAATAGTATTATAGATAGTAGTACAGTATGTCAACAAACTAGAAATTTACTGTGGTAATTTACCCAGTAAAGCTTTTAAAATAAAAATGTACGTTTGGTTTTTTACAGCATTACAGCATGATGGTATGATATCACCATATTTTCACTAATCGTTTTCGGGCAACAAAGGACTTTTTTTTGTTTGTTTTAAACTAAAATAAAAGCCTAACATTGGTCTCAATTTTTTTTAAAGGCTGCCAATAGGAATACTAAAAGTCAGTTTATCATCAAGCCAGATACCAAGATACTTGTAGGATTTAACCCTCTCAAGATGAGTACCATCAAAAGTATTAATCATAAAGTCATTAAGTGATAATCTGAAGCATGTGAAAATCATGGATTTAGTTTTTTTGTGCTCAACACTAATTTTAGATTCTCAAGAAAAGTCTTAAAATGAATTAAAAGCATTCTGTAAGGAGTCCATTGCGACTTTTAAAGATGGTGCCATTGTAAAGATGGATAGTATCATCTGCTTAAAAGTGTACATTTGCTGGCTCTAACATCAAGTTCATATATATAAATAGAAAATTAAATTGGTCCCAAAATTGACCCTTGAGGAACACCTGTCTTCACTATTAAATGGGTAGAACATAGGCACATCTATACAATTCTTCCAGTCAAATCCTTTGAAAACCACTTCGACACTGTATTACTAAGACCTACACATGTAAGCCTTTGCAAAAGATTATGATCCACAGGATAAAATGCTTTAGATAAACCAGTGATATAGTTATAATACTATGTCCTTGTCTAAAACCTGATTGAAATTCTGTGAAATATCCAATATTTCTGTTTATTTGTGTGTTGTTTGTAAACTGTAAATGTTCTTCAACTACCTTTTGAAGGAATAGTTCACCCAAAAATGAAAATTCTGTCATTTACTCACCCTCAAGTTGATCTAAACCTGTATGATTTTATTTGGTCTGCTGAACACAAAATAAGATATTTTGAAGAATGTTTGTAACCAAGCAGATAGAGCAACCATTCACTACCATAGTAGGGGGAAAAAATGATGACAGAATTTTCATTTTTGGGTGAACTATCCCTTTAAGTGACCTTGGGCTTTTTGAAAGGTGCTATACAAATGAAACTTCTATTATTTTTAACCATTTGTTGGCAGAATGTTTGTTCACAAAAAATCTACACACATCTCCAATTCTTTCTGTATTTGTTCAGGTGTTTTTGTCAGACTTCTGCACCCGCATTATTTAAATTTTCATAGTGAAAACATTTCACAGTTTTTAATTGCCAAAAAGAAATAAGTAGCCTTTCATTAATTTTTTAAAGGCTAACATTACTGTAAATGTATTAATTTTAAGTGCTGTGATATTTAGTTATTATGGCTTCAGCTCAGAAAAGAAGTATTGGAAACCCTGTTGTGAGTAATAACTCCTCATTTTTCTTTCCTGCAGCGGTCATGCTGCGTACAGCACTGCTGTGGATCTCAAAGACAACAACACTGACGTAGGCGCCACGTACTTCATGAGCTATCACACCATCTTAAAAACATCAGCTGACTTCATTGACGCCATGAAGATGGCTCGAGAGCTTACAGACAACATCACGCAGGCTCTTAATCCGCATGGCAAAAGTTACCGTGTCTTTCCTTACAGGTAAACATAGCTTGCTCTGTCATTTGAGCTGCCCTTCACACAAACTCAGATAAAAGATCTGTTATGGTCTGAAATAAGGAATCCCTTCACTTTGTTTAAAAAATTGCAGCAGAGTTAAAGTCACATGGAAAGTTCAGGAAAGCAAAGAATATCTTTAGTGACCTACTTCCATAAACAATGAAAAATTGTGCAAATGTATGATAAACACAACTTTTTGAGTGTGTCCTGCACATGAGGGTCAGTTATGTTGGGCTACCTTCTTTTTATAGGGCTCACCATATATAGTTAACATATTAACATAAGTATTTAACTCAATCGTCCTGACCCATTTGTTCTTTTTTTTTCCTTTTTTTTTTCTTTCTCCCATGTACAGTATATTCTACGTCTTCTATGAGCAGTACCTCACTATCGTCAATGACACGGCCTTTAACCTTGGTATGTCACTGATGGCCATCTTTGTGGTGTCTACGGTGCTCTTGGGCTTCGAGCTGTGGTCGGCAGTGCTGGTGACCATCACCATTGCCATGATCCTGGTCAACATGTTCGGAGTCATGTGGCTGTGGAATATCAGCCTCAACGCCGTCTCACTGGTCAACCTTGTCATGGTGAGTTAAAAAACAGTGTGTTGTGGAATTGCTAATACTATGATATATGGCATTTGAAGCACTTTATTAGGAGTGCTTGTTTCCTTTCTTTTGATTTTCAACAACGACCATCAAAAATCACGTAATTATTTATGGAGAAATGTTTTTGTTTTATGCAGAGTTGTGGAATATCCGTGGAGTTCTGCAGTCATATAGTGAGGGCTTTCTCTGTCAGCACAAGGAGCTCGAGGGTGGAGCGGGCAGAGGAGGCGCTGGCACACATGGGCAGCTCTGTGAGTCATATTTCCTACTGCTGGAGATATAACCCCTACACAAACATACACAAACTACATAATGAGTGTAATGAAAAGTCTTCTAACATGCTGATGTGGTTCCGCAGGTGTTTAGCGGCATCACCCTCACTAAATTTGGTGGGATCCTGATTCTCGCCCTGTCCAAATCCCAGATCTTCCAGATTTTCTACTTCCGCATGTATCTTGCAATAGTCCTGCTAGGAGCCTCTCACGGCCTCATCTTCCTGCCTGTATTACTCAGTTATGCAGGTAAATCACGGGACAAAAAATAAAAATTCAAAACTGACATTCAATAATTCATTAAATAGTGTAAGTTCCACGGTTTTAGTTCAATAAAGTTTTAGTTTAGGAAAAAATTTATTAAATTAACTTTTTATAATTTGTTAAAGGTGCAGTGTGTAAATTTTATCTGCATCTTGCAGTAAGGGTTGTGAATTGCAATCGCCCACTGCTCACCCCTCTCTTTCAAAGCACATAGAGAAGCTATGGTGGCAGACATGGGACAAAAATGTCATTTTGGGAGAGAGTGACTAGCTTTCTGTAGAGTAGTTTGTCCGTTTAGGACTACTGTAGAAACATGACGGCCCAAAATGGCGACTTCACTGTAAGGGGACCCGTGGTGTATGTAGATAGAAATGCCTCATTCTAAGGTAATAAAAACATAATGATACATTTATGTAAACATAGGTATGTATATTATATTGAGTTTATATCAATAGAGCCTCATAAATATTACACACTGCACCTTTAAATTGTATAAGTTCCATGATTTCAATTAATCAGTTTAAAGTTTAATTATAATAAATTCATTATAATAATGTTCTAGGGATGCACCGAATCCAGGATTCGGGTTCGGATTCGGCCGAATATTGGGCTTTTTGACGGGGTTTGGTTTCTGCCGAATCTCAGAATTTTTTTCCACCGAACCCGAACCCTAGGCTTGCTCTATGTGCGCCCCACTGGTCGGATGTAATGACGCTGCTGTTGAAAGTGAAAATGGAACTCATGGGACGTGCTCCGTGAGCGAAAAAATAACGTTATACAGCATATTTTTCTTAACCATGCATCTAAAAACAAACCAACAAAAAAACGTTAAAAACATTTAAACCGTTTAACTGGTAGTATTAATCGGTCAAAGTTCTTACTTTCGGTTAACGGTTAAATGGTCAATAGCATCCCTAACGTTACACTGCTGTGGACGTTGTTTACGTCGTTAACGCCGGCTTCACACCGCACGCGCTAGCATTGCATTGGCAGGGCAGAAGCGGTGCGTATGGAGAGCGGGAGCCCGTTGTGCTTTCACACTGGCAGCGTTTGTCTCGTGCAGCTGAACGCGGCTCGTGTATTGCAAATACAGACGAATACCGTCCATTCTGTCACTTTCCCGGTGTTCTCCTCCGACCCCTGTCTGTGTCGTGCTTTGATTTATGATGCCCGGCAGCATATATCTGCTGCAAATGCGACCGTGTTCCCCTCTGTCCCAAACACACATGCATATAACATGCTGTATAAAGGTAGTTTATGTGATAAAAGTAACCTTAAAGTTAAAATAAGCCTCTAGTTTTAATCATTTAAACAGGCTTTTGAAGTTTGAGCAAAGACACAAAAAAATTCACCGCGCCGGATGTCATATGGTGTTTGTGAAACACACGGACACTTCACTACATGATTTCAAGGTGAAATCAGTTATTTTGCATGTTAATCAGGTCAGTTTTGACCAGAACAATGCACTGTGGCTTTAATTCAGCGTGAGCAGCACGGCAAAAATAGACCCGGCGCCGAAATGATCGCGGCACTGATGCTTCTGCTCTGCTCCTAAAAAAATACGCGCTGCTTACGCGTGCGGTGTGAAGCTGGCTTTAATGTGTTTACTGTGATGATGGACTGAGGATGGGAGAAGGATTCGGTATTCGGTTTCAGATTCGGCCGAATCTTAACCAGTGGATTCGGTATTCGGCCGAACCCCAAAAATCTGGATTCGGTGCATCCCTATAATTTAGAAAAAAAAAAGATTTTAAAACAGACTTTTAATAATTTGTTACATTTTTATAAATTCCATGATTTTAATTAAAATTAATTTAATAAAGTTTTAATTTAGGTACAAAAAAAATTAACAGACTTTTAATGATTTGTTAAATTGTATAAGTTCCATCATTTGAATTAATTAGTTTAAAGTTGAATTAAAATAAATTAATTATAATAAAGATTTAATTTAGGGGAAAAAATTAACAAACTTTTAATAATTTGTTAAATTGTGTAAGTTGCATCATTTTAATTTATTAGACAATCTTTTTGAGTACTAAAGTTTAATTTAACCATTTAAAACTGAATGGAGGAAAATTTTAATGCAAAAAAGCAGAATCCAGAACAAATAAAAAAAGATTTCTAAATCCATATGAAGCCTTCTAAATCAAATTCTGACAAGCTTTCTGAAGGATTCAAAATTATAAAAATGTCTTTGATTTGTCAAAAGACTTTCTAAAAGGGTTCTCTCTTTTCACAGGCCCATCTGCAAATAAAGCAAAAGTCATGGCTGCTCACAACAGGTTTGTGGGTACAGAGAGAGAGCGACTCATCTACTAACGGCTCTGATGCTGAACGGCAGCAGACGACGCCAGCTCTACATTTTCATGTTACACGCATAGGTACACTCTTTGGCAGACTTACCTCAGGACTCTCCTCTGGGTGTACAGAAGGTCTTTTTTCACAGCTTTTCCATTGAACATCCACCAAATAAACCTGAACTCTGAAGGACAGACTTGAAGGATCCTTTCACTATTGAAATGATACAGTAAGGAGAGTCTGCATGTGGAAAAGACTAGTCATTCCTTCAATGTGTGCGTAAACATCCGAAAAAGCTGTAACCACATGTCAAGCTGCAGTCATTGTGGTAAACCAACCAAGACAACAAAGGAGACGAAAGTAGCAAGAGGGCAACATTGTTTTTGTTTGTTTGTATAAATGTGTTAGAAATATATGACTAATCATTTTTATTTATTTGTGTGAATTCCTTTTCTTTTTTTGTGAGCATATTTCATTTAACTATTGTCAAATTCACAAATAACGAAAGAACGGTTGACAATGAGCGACGATGGACAATCTCTTGATGTATTGTGATGCTATGACAAGAAGTACATGTTACACTAGCGGCTAGCAGTTTTCTGCTAGTGCTAGCAGAACCGTGTGGTTTTCAGGCAGTAAAACAACTTTAGTCTTAGCTAATTAACTTAGTTGGGAAAATAGGTTGCAGTTGGACATAAACGTTACTTTAATAATTTTTAAATGTTTACTTACAAGTTGTGCTGTTCTGCATTAATTAGCATTGACATGCTAAGAAAGGGAGTGTTCACATTAATGTAGCCACTAGGCTAGACTGAGGTTTATTTAACTAAAACACAAGTGTACACTTTGGCATCGCAGTTTGGTGTAAACTCAAGTTCCTCAGGATTTGCCTGCTTAATTCAGTTACTAACACAATGTAGCTTCAGGAACGCTGCTAAACAGGTTTGGTACCTCATAGATGTGGTTGGGAGACACTATTGAATCAAAGTTTGAGGCACAACATGTTTTGGCGTACTAACAAATGGTTATTTTTTATGAAGATGAGTTGGGATTGATATGGACTGTGGGTAGGATGTGATGTTTCAAGGGAAATTTTCACTGTCAGGGGTTGTTGGCAACATTTATGAAAACTTGTACATAATTTTTTTTTTTTTAAAGACTGATTATGTGTCTCATAAATGTAATAAAGTTTGTGCTTTATGGGTAACATACCTTGATTTAAAGAATTGAAATAAAGTACAGCTACAAATTTGTAATAAATGTATATTGTTTCATTGTACTTTTTTCACAAGGGTGGAAAAGCACAACATTGGAATACTTTTACTTGTGGAAATAACATACTTTAAAATTATAGAATTAAATGTGAACTGCATTTAATGTTTTGGACACTTTGAATGTTATTTAAAATGTAATGAAAGATATAGTTTACATTTATATTAAATACCATTAGTTAAAGTCACCATGAACTATAAATGGACAGTTTTTATTTACAAAATGTTGCACTGTTTACCTTAACTTTTTCTTTAAAAAAAAAAAAAAGATCCTCCCCCACCATCTGACGTCTCTTCATAAAGAGTGCCTCATAAAAAAATATTAATAATAATAAAAAAAACTCTAGAGGTAAAATGTAAATCAAGTGGGCTACTTGTGATTTAGCATATCAGTCAAGACAAAACAATTATTTAAAATGTACTTGAAATGTTTTTATTTTAGCGTGAGAAAAGCTGTAAACGATTCAGTGCGTGAGTGAACCATACCGTCCGAATCGAAAGACGTTTGAATGAATCATCTTCGAATCTGGCATTGCTAGTTCTGATTCTAAACATTTGATAGAAAATAAACAACATGATTGCTAAAATATTATAAGGAAAAAATGATTCTCACGCACTGTCAAACGAGAATGTATCAGCTATATTTTTATTTTAACCGTGCGGTGGCGCCAGATACCCTTCAATCGGTTCTGACTACCTAATGAATCAGTGCGCTACACAATATCCATATGACCTACTTCTCACATCTGTGGATACATTACAGATGCATTTATTTGCATTTTGTATAACTTTTATGTCCCCCAACCGCCCCCCACAGTTGTCTTAACATTAAATGTTGTTTGACATGCGCACAGTCCAAGAGCATGTCTTTGGAAAAACAGAATTAGGCTATGTTAAAACACAAACATTATAATAATACTGATAAAAGAACAGCTCTGACCTGAGCCCACTGCCTCCTAAGAGTTGTTGTTATACTAGCTGCCAATTCATCATTTATTAACATGTTTCTTTCTTGCCCCATGTGGTGGAGAGACAATGAAATATTGATTTCCTCTGGTTTAGGCTGGCAGTAACGATAGGGTTCTCTTCTCGTTTTTTATGTAACATTTTGGATCGTCCCTTCTAAGACTCCACTAGCCAACAGGAGTAGACAGAAAGTGAGGTGTTTCACTTATGTTAAAGGGATAGTTCAACCAAAAATGAATGTCATTACTACATAAATTAGTAATTTACTCACCTATGAGGAATGAAATCAGTGTTCAAAAGGCTGTAGGAGTCTTACATCTGCCTCCCACTATATGACCTTGGCAATTTTTTGACCTTACCGTTTGAAGCCAGCATTCTCTTTTTTCCCCTAAGCATTCTTGCACTCTTTACAAAATGCCTGGAATTATGCTATCATTAAGGTTGTAACAAAACCAATGTTATTTTATTCTTCTGCAAAAGGTATTTTGTGCAAGTTCTCCCACTTAAAAAGATGAGAGAGGCCTGTAATTCTCACCAAAGCGACACTTCAACTATGAGAGACAGAATGAGAAGGAAAAAAAATCCAGAAAATCACATTGTCTGATTTTTAAAGAATTTATTTGCAAATTTTGGTGGAAAATAAGTAGGCTTTTTGGTCAATAACAAAAATGAATCTCAATACTTGACAGTATTGACAGAGGTCAAACATTTTCTGTAAGTATCCACAAGGTTTTTACACACTGTTACTGGTACTTTGGCCCATTCCTCCATGCAGATCTCCTCTAGAGCAGTGATGTTTTGGGGCTGTCGCTGGGCAACACGGATTTTCAACTCCCTCCAAAGATTTTCTTTGGGGTTGAGATCTGGAGACTGGCTAGGCCACTCCAGGACCTTGAAATGGTTCTTAGGAAGCCACTCTGTCGTTGCCCGGGTGGAGTGTTTGAGATCATTGTCATGCTGAAAGACCCAGCCACGTTCATCTTCAATGCCCTTGCTGATGGAAGGAGGTTTTTGCTCAAAATCTTACGATACATGGCCCCATTCCTTCTTTCCTATACACGGATCAGTCGTCCTGGTCCCTTTGCAGAAAAACAGCCCAAAAGCATGATGTTTCCACCCCCATGCTTCACAGTAGGTATGGTGTTATTTGGATGCAACTCAGCATTCTTTCTCCTCCAAACATGACAAGTTGAGTTTTTACCAAAAAGTTATATTTTGGTTTCATCTGACCATATGACATTCTCCCAATCCTCTTCTGGATCATCCAAATGCTCTCTAGCAAACTTCAGATGGGCCTGGACATGTACTGGCTTAAGCAGGGGGACACGTCTGGCACTGCAGGATTTGAGTCCCTTGCAGCAAGTGTGTTACTGTTGGTAGCCTTTGTTACTTTGGTCCCTGCAGGTCATTCACTATGTCTCACCAAGCTGCTTACCTATTGCAGATTCAGTCTTCCCAGCCTGGTGCAGGTCTACAATTTTGTTTCTTGTGTCCTTTGACAGTTCTTTGGTCTTGGCCATAGTGGAGTTTGGAGTCTGACTGTTTGAGGTTGTGGACAGGTAACAGGTGCCATTAATACAGGTAACGAGTGGAGGACCGAGGAGCCTCTTAAAGTTAAAGGTCTGTGAGAGCCAGAAATCTTGCTATTTTGTAGGTGACCAAATACTTATTTTCCACCATAATTTGCAAATAAATTCTTTAAAAATCCGACAATGTGATTTTCTAGATTTTTTTTTCTTCTCATTCTGTCTCTCATAGTTGAAGTGTACCTATGATGAAAATTACAGGCCTCTCTCATCTTTCTAAGTGGGAGAACTTGCACAATTGGTGGCTGACTAAATATTTTTTTTGCCCCACTGTGTGTGTGATATATATATATATATATATATATATATATATATATATATATATATATATATAAATATATATATATATATATTTTTTGGCAGCTTTGGGATTCCATAGTTTTCCTAGAAGGACTTCAGAGGCTCTGCACGATCCCAGCCAAGGAATAGGGTCTGATCTAGCGACCCATTGGTTGCCATAGAAGTCTATAATTTGGAGAAAAATCCTGGAATGTTTTTCTAAAAAAAACTTTTTCTAAGAAAGAAAGACATGAACATCTTGGATGAGATGGGGGTGAGTAAATTATCAGTAAATTTTCATTTTGAAGTGAACTAATCCTTTAATATAGGATATTTCCCATCTGAATCTAACCGTCATGTCAACAAATGGAAAAGTCAGCCAGTTGTTTATTATCATGTAAATTATTTTGCCAGCAGGGGCACCTTTTACCCTAAATACCATATTTTTATATATTCCGTTTTTTTAAAAACTGTTGCTTTAATTACCTTGAACAAAATGATCAAGACAACATTTGTCTCAAAATTTGTCTGTAATTTTAGTGATTCTAATTCGTTGCTTCTACAACATTTAAAAACATCAAATATTAGGTCAAATGAACACAGAATCGACTTTGTGCTGCTGTCCACGATCACGTCAAGGATCAGACACATATCCATGTGTATCTGGAAAGCGGATGTTTTGGAAAGTGCTCTGGAAAGTTTTTGTGCCATCTAGTGCTTTAGAGGAAAATAAAGTCAAAGGTGCCTTTAGCCCAGTTGCACCTTATAATGCCAACAATAATACCCACACTTATTAGGTTCAATCTCAACACTTTATACCCAGCAATATTTATTTGTAATTTACTTGCTTTTATCTCTATTTTTAACCAGTAATTAAAAATGTTTGTTCCTTTTCCTGCTCTTAAATTGAATTGAACAGAATTAGGCACCTGTAATGTGGGTCCAATCGATTTAGCAGCACCATTAATAAATAAGTGTCTGGAATTCAGTGTCTTCTTTTTGCGTCATTGGCTCACAGTTACTGGGGTAATTTGACAAGAGAACAGGCCCCGAGTGGAGAGAAAGGAACTGGATAGGCAATAATATAGCCATCTCAAGTGCAGGAGGCCGGGATCAGATTCATCTGATTAATTTTTCGTGAAGCGAGTGTTTGTCATTTCACTCAGTGCCACCTCTGGCCAAACTTCACAAGGCCACATTCAATTAGGCCCATTGAAAATGCTTTCAAGCACTTCCTTGTTTACAAACTGCCTTATAAAGGCACATGGAGCGGAACCAAGAGGGTAAAGTGGAGTCCACGCATGCAGCAAGAGGAAGGACATAAATCGCCACCTCAGCCAAAATTCCGACCATTTGAAAAGGAAGCGAAGGGACGCGCGCACGCATACCTTGACGATTTACACATATTTCTCCACAATGAGGGTGACCAATGCGTGTCCAGGAAAGATTCAGGAATTTCAAATCAGGAAAGGGCTTTTATTGCAGGCTGTAGGGGGAATTAGTTGGTGAATGGGGAGGGCTGAGCTACGTACATCGTGTCCACGGTCAGGCCAATGTCTTTGTTTTTATGGCTGCATGAGACTGGTGTGACCAGGGCTTGTTTACCTTGGAGCTGTGTCAGAATTCACTCTCCGCTTGAAACCCTTCCTCTCGATTGCATCAGAGCTATGGGAACAACATTTTCAGAGCCCGTCTGATGTTTTGGCTGCTGCTCTGAAGTTCTTAGTAGACTATCAGGGACTCGTGCACTCGTTATTTATATGCATTGTTCCAAGAACTGTATTTTGGTTCATATTTGGACAGATATGCCATATATAGAAAACATATTTTTAGCATTTTCTTAGTGTGTGTCTGGATGAATTAAAGCGAAATAAGTCTTGTCTTTCTGGCATATTTAGATTGAAATCCTTTAAATCAAAACATCTTTGACTAATGTACATGGTTTACTTTTTGTTGTAGTCATCAGTTAACGGGCGAAAGGAAAGCTGTCAGCAAACATTTAGTGCTGATGAAACCGGCCCATAACACTGAACAATGGAGTGTTTGCTCACCTGTCAAATAACAGACCTAATCTCTGCAATATGTGTCAACATCAGCTGGGCACTTCAATCACAATCTTTTATTTTCTACAAAAGAAATGTTTAGTGATAACAGTTTTTTTTCCTTAAAGGGTTACTTCAGCGATTTAGCATTAGGCTTTGTATCAGTAGAAACCCGGTAGTATATTCTAATTATCGTACTTTCCCCCCTCATGTCCCCCTGAGACGAGAGAATTATGCATTTCTGGAAAAAATCCTCCGATGACACAAATATCGTCGTTTTGTGTCATTGGAGGAATTTTTGGCCAGAGGTTAAAGATTACAGCCAGCAGAGGGCGCTATTTCCACGTGAAATCAACTCGCCCACAGGCGTGGGATCTCACTCACAGAATGTGTATGTGCACGGCCGCTCGGCTTGGGCATTCATAACGAAGTGGTGCGGAGCAAAGTGAGTGTTTCAACTTTTCAAATGAATTCCTATTAAAGTTAAGCTTCCATAGGCATAATTTGAAAATGCGCCAGACTGAACACGCGAACACACACAAATATATGCCGCGCCCATGCTTACGTCAGCTCTGCTCAGCTCTTTGCTCTCGTGATGAATGTAATCGGACTCCTGCTGCGTTTGTGCCGTGACTTTCGTTCGGCTCACTCAAACTTTATTGAACAGACGCATTCAGTTTTTAATTGTAGTGTCTATTCTCTAACTGAACTAAATTATTTTATTACTATGAAAATCAAATTGGAAGTGGCCTCATTGGGCAGCGAAGCAAGTGCATTCTGGGAGTTGTTGTCTTTCATCCACATGAGACAAAAATAAAGGTTCTGTCTTATCTCAGTCTAGAAGGCACCAAATTCAAAAATAATTTAACATTTCTACTACATAAATGTTCCAGTTTAAATACAGATTAATCTTCCCAGCGCTAAAAAAAAAATAAAGCTAAAGGGGAGTTTTGTATATTAATGTTCGTGAGTGAATGAGTCCATTTATAATAGTGACGGAAGAGGAATGTTAGTGAGGAAAACGAGTAGGGTATTCCTGCAATAACAGAGGCTGCCGTTTCAGAACCGCAGTCCTTTGTTTGTTTTTTTATTGTTTTTTTTTATGTAGTAGCAGTTTATACTATTTCAGAGCACTTATTATCCTAGTATTATTTTTTAGGAATGTTTTAGTTTATTTCAATTTATCAATTTATTTTGAATTATTTGATATATATTGTCCTATCCAGCACCTAAACCTATAAAGTCAAGTCGCCTTTTTATATAGTGCTTCAAAGCAGCTTTACAGTGATAAACAGGAAAATGATTCATTGATGCAAACAAGAGTTCATTTGGCTGAACAGCAGTTCTCAAAGAAAAAAGTGCATTGTTCAGCTGATGTCAGTTTAGTGTTGATTTGGTTATATTGTAAAGATCATTGATTCATAAATGAGTTAAATTCATCAATAATATTGTTGAAGCGTTAAATGTCCCAGAGGCGACAGTGGCAAGGAACCCAAACTCCATTGGGTGATAGAATGGCGGAAAAAAACCTTGGGAGAAATCAGACTCAGTCATGCAGGCTGCATCACATAAATCAGAAATCAGATTGGGATTGAGCATTCCAATGGTCACCCAGTTCCTTTTGCTTGAAGATCGATTAAAAAACACCTAAACACAACCGTTGGTAAATGTCTTGAAGTATTTAACCATTTTTTCCCCTATAAGTCCCTATATTCTGCTTTTAAATTCAGTTTTGATGGGAAAAAAAGACCTTCAGGACAGAAGAAATATATGTTCTATGTTTGACACAAGACTTTCTTTTAATTAGTTGCAGCTCGGCGTGGCGCTTCTCGTCTGGTGTGTGACCGACTTAATGTGCAGTAAACAGTAAAACAGTTTGCACTACAAACTAGTGTTTATTAGTATATTAATAAATTAAAACAATGTGAAAACAAATACCATTTTACAACATCAGTCACCATAATGAACTGTTTTTGCTCAGCTAAGATAACTGATGCCTCACATAGAAGGCCGTGAGCAATTAAACTTAAAATACCCATTCTGGCTCTTACGTTAAAAATAGAGGGTTAAGGAAAGTACAAATGTAATAATTTCCGAGGGTCTAGTCTTCACATCGATTTGTTTTAGGTTCAATTCAGGTCTCCTCTGTTGAAGTATAATTGGCTAGTGGTGTTGTCACAAAAAAACTAGGGTGCTAGAAATGCAGTCCTGAAACTTTTATGACAGGTGTATTGCAGGAATAAAGCTATCAAGGAATACTGAAAATATGAGGTTGATAAGAACAGTCTGGGTTTTTTTGAAGTTACCGAGAGACTCAGATGTAGGACCCTATCCCAAATGGCCCAATATATGTGCACTTGTGGTTTTGAGGAGTTACAATAGCCTCCGTTTGTGCATGTCACAAGCTTCCGCTTTGCTGCCGATATGCGCCCTTGGTGCTCACTTCTGCCAAGCCTAAACTGAGGTGAGATCTGCAGCAGACTTCTACCCGACAGTTAAAGTGACATTGCATCATTAAAGTGTGGACTTGGAGGAAGACTGCAAAGGCTTTGGTCCCGTCCCAAATGACACCCTAATCTCCCGTTGTCTTCCGCCGAGTCCACATACGTAATGTCTGGTTGAAGACACATAACGGTGGCCACAAAGGGGGCATTCATGAGCACTCTTCTGAAACCCAAACCAGTTAATCATATTGTTCAGAGTTACTCGAAAATGACAAGCAGGTTGGGATTGAAGTCTGCAGGAAGGTAGCTCTCAAGAAGCAGGGTTTGAGGCCTACCCTCTTGTGGACTTCACGGACACATGTATGCGACAGCCATTGTAAATCTGCACGACTGCAAGTGCACATGAAGTGTGGCATTTGGGACAGGGTCTAGCTCGGCTTCATCCAGCATGTATACCGTTAAATCATATTACAAGAATCCTTGGCATTGGCTGGCATTGTGCAGCCTAAAAGTGACACTCAACATGTATTTAATCCTTCAAATATTTGATTACTTAGACCAGTGGTGTCAAACCCTACTAAAGGGCCACTATCCTGCAGAGATTAGCTTTAATCCCAATTAAACACCAGAACCAGCTGATCAAGGTCTTCAAGATTACTAGAAACTTTCTAGGCAAGTGTTTTGGGGCAGGATGGAGCGACTCTGCAGAAGATTGACCCTCTAAGATTGGACACCCCCCTGACTGACAATGCTCCAAAAAGATGTCCAACACTTCTGTATTCAGAACCGGTTGCGAGCTTCCACAGTGCGATGGCTACTCTCTTCTTTAGAGGTACACAAACTCAGAAGTTTGTGTCCCGTCTTTCCATCGCTGGACGCACTTTGTTGCACAAGTAGGAAAACATTTCTTCTGACATTTTAAAGTTCTCCAGCCATTGAGTGTTTGTAAAACCGGGAACAATCACATTCCACCACTCAGAAGCTTGGTTAAATGTCTAAACAGATGGTCTGTGGCGGCGACTTTGCAAATTATGAAGGATCTTAAATACACAGAATACGCATTTTAAAACATAATTTTGCCAGCCAAGTTCATTATATGGTTCTGCGACAGTGATATACCGACTGAGACCTTTGATTGCTAAATGCAAGATTAGCTGACCCTTATGCTCCGTAAGCCTGTCATTGTCTGCGCTTTGTTGTAGGAGTTCCCATACTCTCTTGTTTTTTTTGTGCAGTATTTTGTTTTGCTGCCATCAGCCTCCTTTGAAACAAACTTTTTCATTTGTGGTAAAAAACATCCACATGCCGAGAGCACCATTCCTTCAATATGCTCCATTGCTCCTTGTTTTGCGTTTACGATGAGGTCGCGGTAGTAGAGGCGGCACAACTACATCGTAATCCCACCCACTTGAAGCGGTACCACTGCAGTGGAAAAGCAACCAAGCCGAGCCGTGCTGTGCGGAGCTGAGTCGTACCACCACGCAGTGGAAAAGCAAACCGAGCCGAGCCGTACCAAGCTGTACCACGCAGTGGAAAAGCGCCATTAGACAAATGACAGTGGCTTAACTTTGAGAAAACCTGCTTTTGCTCAATTACAACCACGCATGTAAATGTGCATCCTTAGTCCAAAGTATATTTGGTCTGTGTTTCACTCTGTCTTGTGGACAGTGTATCTGAATTTTCAGCAGATAATTTTTATTTTAGCTGAGCAAACCCTAAGAGAGTCCTAAAATAGATGAGGCCACTATAGTGCATACATGCACTACATACATTCATCTTCTAGTCAATTTTCTGTTTGGTCAACTACACCTACTATTACAGGCCAGCTAATCAAAATGTATTGTAAAGCTGAACACCATATGAAACCATTCCGCCAAACCAAATGTTGCACGTTTATCTCTCCATTGAGTGCTCAGGGTTTGTTACTGCAACACTAACATGTATCCAGACCACACACTTGCAGTGCATTGGCCTAGAATTCATGTCTGCAGTATTTGTATGAGGTGCCCCTAGGGACAATATACAGAATTGCCATGCATATACAGTACATGTACTTTTCCTCTCACATACCCATATGAAACGAAATTCATTCACATTCTATAATGAAATGCTCACACACATACAAGTGAAATGCTTTACATTTCAGGTGTGTGTGTGAGCGTAATAGCTTTTCAGTTGTGTTTGTAAAGCATTTCACTTGTATGGGTGTGAACATTTCATTATAGAATGTGAATGAATTTCGTTTCATATGGGTATGTGAGAGGAAAAGTACATGTACTGTATATGCATGGCAATTCTGAATAATGTCCCTAGGGGCATCTCATATATTTGTGTGTTGTTTTATTTTTTGTGTGAGTGTGAATGTGTAACTGGTGAATCACCTGTGCTCTGTTATCATCTAGGAGTTCAAAGATGACCTGGACTGTCACGTGCATAGATGGATTGGAAAGAGTGGTAAATCGACCGAGAGTAACTAAGTACATTTGCCCGGCTCAGGTGTATGGTTTGATAAAGGAGCATTAGGTAATGCCATTGTCTTGAACTTGATTCTGGCAGTTATGGATGCCATTGGAGTGCATTTGAGGTATAACATGAGAGAATTTGCAGTGGTCAAACGCAAGGAATGTGGCTAATACACGTGAAGAGGGAGTAGAACTGGTACAAAAGGTCAGTTGAGGAACAGACTGTATCTTCTTACGCTGTGGAGTGTGAATTAGCATGTCTGAAAGGTGCAGCCTCGACTTTGAGACCAAGAGACAGAGGGCATTAAGTTGAATTCAGGGATGTTAATGTATCTGCAGATATATTGGAGTCAATTCAAACAGAGTAAAGTGAAAACAGGTAAAGTAGTGCAACATTCTTTTGAAGTTAGAAACATTGGCCAAAATGAATGTTCAACAAGCATCAAATGCATACAATAATTAGCTTTAGTAAGTAAATTTGGTTTACAAGTCATATTAAAAGAAAACATCTGTTGACCTTTCTAAAGACCTTTACCTGGCAAATTGCTTGTGATGTTCCACATTTGTAAGTTGCTTTGGATATATGCAACTTAAATAAATAATTTTAAATGTCATATAAATAATGTAAAATTCAGTTTTATTACAGGTACATTTTAGTCGGCTGGCAAAGAGCTAATCGTGGTCCCTGGTGGAAGCGAGGAATAGAGGGGCTGGTGGGTAGGACATTGTGATATTGAGAAGAGCATATCAAGATCAACTGTTAGATAATGAGACTGTAGTTGTTGTAAACAGAAGCTTGAGTGTTGAAGGGGGAGAGAGAACGGCTGAAGGACGTGAGAGGATGTAAGCGAATGTTGCAATTATCAAGAAGGTTATGTTGGTAAAACTTTTCTGAAGTTCTCCTTTTATTTTCCATACTTTGTCAGAAAGTAAAGATTGGGGTTACACAGCATTTCCTGTTCAACAGAAATTAACCCTTCACCCTTTTTCTCATGGTTTAAAGGATTAGTTCACTTTTTAAAAAACTTTTGCTGATCATTTACTCACCCCCATGTCATCCAAGATGTCCATGTCTTTCTTTCTGCAGTCGAAAAGAAATTAAGGTTTTTTGAAGCAAACATTTCTCCTTTATATTAGGTGGCCTTAACTACTATGTACTTACACAAAAAATAAGTACAATGTACTTACTGTGTTCATATTGTGTTGCAAAACACCTTTGCTGATATTGAGGTGGGATACGGGTAGGGTTAGGGACAGGTGTGGTGGTGTGTGTAAGTTTAAGGGTAGGGTTAGGTGTAAGGGAAGTGACAAATGTAACTACAGAAATTAATTACAGATGTAATTACATGCAGGTATTTTTTAAATGTAAGTACAATGTAAAAACATGTATGTACACAATAAGTGCAATGTATCAAATTATTAATTAAAATGTTAGTACATAGTAGTTAAGGACACCTAATATAAAGTGGGTCCAACATTTCTCCTTATAATGGAAGCAATGGACCCCAAACGGTTACAGGTCCGAATGACAGTTTCAGTGCAGCTTCAAAGGGCTTTAAACCATACCAGACGATGAATAAGGATCTTATCTAGCCAAACGATCCGTTTCTGAGAGAAACCGAGCAGTATTTATGCTATTATTTTACCTCTTATCAGAAAAAACGTGATCATGTCTGAGCTCCGCCATAACTTCCGCCAAGTGAGGTCAAATACGAGTGTGGTCACCTCAATTTCTTTTCGATGGAAGAAATAAAGACATGGACATCTTGGATGACATGGGGGTGAGTAAATCATCAGCAAAAGTTTTTTTAAAGTGAACTAATCCTTTAAGGCCTATCTATATTTTACATTATCATTCATTAACCTTACTCTTGTTAATGGGGCTGTTTACAACATGCTATCAACTAAAAACTGAAAAAAACTGTTATGCGTTTTTGGCCATTCGTTTACACAACAATGCTGGTTCGGGGAGCTGAAAACGTAAATTTCTTGAAAACGTGTTTAACTTAAAAAAAGTTTGAAAACAGTCATGCGTATGCGTATTACATGTTCAGTCTATAGGTGCGTAATATTTTTTTACAAAGTTACAGAGCCATCTACTGGCCTGGCATGAATACAGCGTCTTTTTGTGGATCCGTGTGAACAGGGATCATTTTTAAAACGCAAAGGAAAAACTTTTTAGTACATTGTTGTGTAAATGTACCCAAAGCTAGCTTCTAATAATAATCAGGGTAATTTCTTTACAATTATAAGCTAGGTATTAAATTAGGCACTTGGATCATATAAACATATTTTATTATTATTTTATTATATATATTATTATTATTATATATTGTTAACAAAAAAAAAAAAAAGAAAATGCTGAAACCAAAAAGTATTCTCACAATATTATGAAACAACAACAATAATACATATAGCTGCATGCAGCCATTAATGGGGCAAAGTGCAAAAAAAAGACATGCCAACATGGCTTGGAGTGTCAGATGAATTGTAGCAAGGAGACGTTAAAAACCTATTAAGATATTTTTAGGCAAAATAGCTGTAAAATTATAAATACAGTCAATTATAATGATTTATTGGTTTATCACTTTGGTGGCACAGTTATGAAATTGATGTGGTGTGGTCAGAATAAGAGAACAATGATGCATGCAAAGTTTAGTGACAATATGTCAAAGAATTGCAGAGATACAGCCTCAAGAGTCATTTTGGCATCATGCCTCAAATCTGTTGCAGCGCTTTACGGAAATGGTTTCGTCTATTGATGCGGAATCCATAAAGTTATGAGCACAAACATAAGTCAAACTTCGGACAGGTGGTGGCACTAGAGGGATTAATTCGGTGCTTGGAACCTAATAAATAAATAAAATGTGTTGAGACAAAAAAAAAAAAAATGACAGAATGGTCTAACTGAGCAGCTAAGAAGGTTACAGCAATGTACTTTTATATTGAAGCATTCTTCAGAACTTACACACCAAAAAATTAAATATCTGAAAGCAACAATTTCTCAAAACTTAGCTTTTTTTATTGAACAAGCAAAGCAGCCTATTTACACAAATGTATCTGCATTGTACAAATGTTTCATCGGTTTTAGGCATCCATCCCAGTCACTTACTAACAATCCTAAAGTGCATGTCACAAGGCCAAATCTTGTTCTTTCTTTTATAACTCTTCACATTCTAGGCATTATTCATTTTACAATTAAGTGGTTAAATGCAATTTACTGTTCTAAAGGTGTTTAATTCCTTCTGCTATTAGATACTTCTCAACTGATTTTATTTTGCATCAATCTCTATAACTGATTTGCGGAACTGCGTAGTGCATAGTGAACATAATACACATACATGATTATGAATGTAGTAACACAATCTGTGTGCAGAGAGATAAAGTTCAGCTTACACACAACTCTGTACCACCAATAGTGATAGAAAATATCTGGTTCAGAGGAAACGGATTCGAAATAATCATCAAATCAAACTTTTTTTTTTTAAAGTAGCGTTTACAAGTCAAACGCAAGTTTAACACTGCTTTGGTGTACATGCATTAGTCAACACCGTAGCATATTAGTCATACAGATGTCATTCCCGCCACTGCTGAGCCTAGTTAGGCCAGAGTTAGCATTGATTATCAGCGGTATGGCCTGATGTTGCTTCATACAGTGTAGCACTACAAATGTGCTCAGAATACACTCTAACATAGAGCACGGACAAAGTAACCACGAGTGCAGCGAGCCACACCACTAAACTGTCAAAGTCAATGCACAAGGGTAGAAAAACGACAGGGGTACGTAAATGTACCCCTTAAGAACTGTATAAAAGCCCCACTTGTGATGCCACTGCAACATATTTTTGCTTGGTGGTAACACGAGCAGAGGGAATGCTGGCTGAAATGAATTTAAATGAGAAATGAGATGACGACCCCTCCACCTAGAGCTTCTGCAGACGCCATTAAGGTCTGCCATACACGAGACCTGAAAAGTGCACTTGTAGTACATAAGGAAACGTCAGCGAAGAACAGTCACATACTTGCACGAGTTCAGGATCTTTTTTTTCTTTTTTTTTTTAAGGCTTTCAACCGAGAGCGATCAAGTGCAGAGAAACTAGTCAGATTTGGCAGAGTCAAACTTTGGGATTAAGGAAGATGTGAAGAATGGAAAAAAAAATACAGGAATACTGTAATCTGTGGAAAGAATGCAAAATCAAACAGTCCAAACTGGTTCTGCATACAAAAAATTACAGTTCTTGTGAAAAGTTCATCCAAAAACGAAAGTTCTGTCATCATTCGCTCACCCTTAACTTGTTTTACTCAATGACATCCCAGCCGGTATGCAGTTCTTTCTCACATGAAACAACGAAGATTTCAAAGTTTTCAGATAACGATTAAAGGGATAGTTCAACCGATAATGAAAATTGTCATCTATACTCACCCTCATGTCAATCTAAAACTGAATCAACTCAAAAAGCTGATATTTTGAAAAATGTCTTAGTGTTTATTTTTTGTCCATACAATGCAAGTCAATGGCATCAATATGTCTTGGAGCCCACTGACTTTTATTGCATGGCCAAAAAACATCTTCAGAACATCTTCTGTCAGGTCATACAGGTGTGCAATAGTTTTCACTTATGGGTGAACCATCCCTTTGAAATCCCCAGGAGACTACATAGAGCGCAAGTTGAACGGACCCCCAATTTGATGGTTTTCAGAGCTTGTCACTATGAACTCACTGCATGAAAAAGACAAACATGAAGCTTCTTCCAAAGCTCTCCTTTTGTGTTTCATGGAGAAAACAGCAGCATACTAGTTTAGAATAACATAACTGAGTAAATGATCACAATTTTCACTATTCATTTTAACACTTGAGATTTACCACTTAGAACAATGTAAGTGGGAAAATAAAGAACACTTAAAATGTCCTCAGTGAACGGAGAAATCAACAGTCTAGGAAAAGCTATTCCCTTTAGAAAGTAGCTTCTTAGAGTGAAAACAAAAGTTTGATATAGAGCTGTCACTTTGGCTGAAAAGAGAACAGTTGAAAAGTGTCTTCTTTCCAACATCTGGAGATGATCGTGGACGTTGGCGATGTGCATAGGGGTGAGAAGATCAGGAGATGAGGGCTCCCCTGATGAGGGCTTTCGCTAGGAGTTTTGCAGGAGGCGTCTGTAATGGGGCATGACCTCGTGCTCTGGGAGATGCAGGTTGAACTCTAGGGCCACCAGAACAGGGAACTCGAAGGCGATCAGCTCCCGACGGTTCACTCTAAACCTCTCCTCCAGTTTCTAGGCGGATAGAGATCAGGGGTTCTCGTTATGTAACAGCAATCAAAGACGATTGTTACACAACATGGAAATATCCAAAAATACACAGTAACAAGATTTAAGGAATGCTTTTTCTTGTCCATTTTGAATCCCAAAGGCCCTATTATAGCTATGTCTGTTATTCACTAAGAGACAAACAATGTTGAGTAAACAACATCTGTTTAGTAGCTGTAGTTGCAAGCCCACAATTCCTCAAGTAATGAGCTAAAAGAGTCAATGGGTAAAGACAAACTCACATCAATCAGGTGTTTGACTTCGTTTCTTTAGGTCTCCTCCGATCTTGGCTGCGAGCAGGACGCATGCGCCGGCGCAGAGTTTGCGGTTCTGTTTGTGGAGTTTCCCCTGGAGCACCAGCTTCTCGAAGTAAACGAAGGCCATGGCTACCGTGGATTCCTCATAGCCGCACTCGTCCTGAGCTAGTTTACGGATCTCTCGCTTCAGGCTAGAACAAAAAAAAAAGGCCACATTCTAATCAGTGATATTGTGATATTGATATTGTGATATGTGATATTGCAAATGCTTTTACAATACTTTAAATACTTTGATACTTCAAAAGGCTTGTCTCTAGTCCCTGTACAAAAGAACGGCGAATTAATCAAAAACAATTTGCTGAAATTCTTGATATCTCCCAATTGAAGGGTCTTCAACCCTTCTCCTGGAGGGCCACAGCCCTGCAGAGTTTAGCTTCAACCTTAATTAACGCACATGATCCATCTAATCAAGTCCTTCACACTTATTTGAAAACTAAGCAAGTGTGTTAGAGCAAGGTTGGGACTAAACTACGTATGCAGGACTGTGGTCCGCCAGAAACTGAGGCTGTGTCCGAAATCGCCCCTATACCCTCAAATAGGGCATTATTTGAGGGGACAGCCATTTGTAGTGGTGTCTGAAACCATAGTGGACGTTATTGAGTGCCCTCATTCAATCCCACATTGCACCGCAATAACGAGTGTACACAATGGCTGTCCGAATTCACTCACTCGTTTTCATTCACTCCTTCAAGTGAACTGTATTAGTGAATAACGTAGGGAATAGTGAATGAGGGTTAAGGGGTTGATTTCGGAATCAGCCAGTTTCACACCCCTGGTTTAATTTCAACCCTAATCAAACACACCTGAAGCAGCTGATCAAGCTCTTCAGGATCACTTGATAACACACAGGCAGGTGAGCTGAAGGAGGTTGGAAATCAACTTTCCAGGACAGTCTCCAGAAGCAGGGTTGAAGACCTATGTCGTAATTCATTCTACAATTTATGCGTGGCAGCCCATCAGAAACTAAGAAATGTTTTATAAAACAACAATCTGCTTAGATAATGTTTTTCTGGCACAAATTTTTGGACTTTGTGCATTCACACTTGCAGCATGTGAATTATAATTGGTTTGGTTTACTTCCAACCTTTTCTAAACTCTGAAAATAATTAAAACCTCTGTTGAGGATTAAACCTTGATTGAATAACTGTATGATTTGTTCACTGCTTTCCAAGGATTAGCAATGTGATGTCAGAAAACAAGATTTGGTAAAGTTAAAATATGTGGTTTATGTGATCTGCTCCATCAATTTGATCCAGAAATATTTCATTCTACACCAAAGCACTGCTAAGATATAATTATTTAAATGCTGCCTGGATGAAAGATGAGTCTCTGATTGGATTATTGCACGTTATGCCCAAAACAAACCCATGACTCATTAAGAGACTAGGTACAACCCTTTCGGGACATGCGCCGTGGGCTTCAGCTCATGCACTCAGATTGTTAAAATAGGGCCCTAAAAGTGTAGTAAGCGATTTCTGAATAACACTGTTGAAAGTGGATCGGGCTGAGCACCACAGCACTCTTGTAGCCAATCAGCAGTAGGGGGTGTGTCTACTCATGATGGGGGAGGAGAAAGAGTTAGCAAGAGGGAGATTTGAAGAAAGACTGTAGAAAGAGAGATGGCTGAGAGACATTACAAAATTTTTCACAATTTTTTTTTACTAAATATCCAAATGAATCTAATTAGTAAATTAAATTAACTATATAAACTAAATTACTGATATGCCCACATTGTCACTGTATGATAATTGAAATTAGCTAGATGACATCACCGTTATCTCCGGAGCGGCTGTGTGGCTAAATCTAATTCTGTTGCATTATTTTCCTGTTTAACACTGTGAAGCTGCTTTGAAACAATCTAGCTGTAAAGACCTTTGAAATAACAGATAATTTGGCGAAGTGATATAGAACTGTAATGCGGTCAAGACCTGCCTGGAACTACTTTAGCACGTGCATTTCCCTGAAAATGATTGCACTCCTTAGAAAAGTCATCAACCAATCAGATTCAAGCTTTCAACAGCCCTGTAGTATACGTTAGCATAATTGTCCAACAGGTGAAAGTAACAGCTCAGTACTCCTTTACAAATCCCACGTTTTGATCCGTCACTTGTGCACACCATTGCCAAATTTGAATAGTTGCCCTTAAAGGTTCAGCAAATGCAGTAGGCTGCTTTACCAACAATACAAGCAATCATCAGAAGAATGGTTAGACTCGATTCCAACTTCCTTACCTTCTGATCTTGCTCAGTGTTAGACGAATGTGAGGGAACTTCTCCTTAAAAGTCTCATTCATGTCCTTCTTGAGATCAGAGGGTTTGACATACTCAATGACTGTGGTCTGTAAAGAAGTGTGGATATTCATTGAGACTGGCTGTCAAAGACACATATGAGTACACACATATCACTTGAGTGAAAGAGCCACAGTTTCCATGGCTCACTGAAACAAAAGCACAGGGTCTGGTCTGGTCTTGTTCTATAAACAGTTTGCAGATTCCAGATGAGGGATTTCCTTGGGCATGCTCAATCCTGCTCCTAATGTTACAGTTTAATGCTTACAGTAATCATAACATTAACTTAAGGAATGTCTATTTGTGTATGCACCTATGAGATGATGATAATGTAAACGTCCAAGGTCGGGGTTCTTTTATCCTGAAATAATGTGCAAGGAAAATGCGAGACAATTCCTTTATATGTTCTTGCTGGAAACCTTCCATTGTAGAACACAATGGCGATTGTTACGAGCATTAAATAACCAATAGAAGGAAGGGAAAGGCTGTCTCCTGAACTGTTTTGAGTTCAAGTATGTTTCTACTATACAATGCAAAAATACAAACAAAGCTAAATAGGAAATGAACAGTCTTTTGTTACGTAAACATGATAAAATCACTTTCAGCCGCTAGCTGCTATTTGAAAAAATAAAATAAAAATAGCCAACAACAAAAAAGAACATACAAAAAAGAAATAATTGATGAAGACGAGCAAAGTGAAGCTGGTGCCCATATACATATCCAGTGTTTGGAAGAAAGAACTGTTTTTCAAGGTCACCAGTCTGCTATTTCTGCTACTGAAAGTTCATTACTGATTAACTTCCAACTAGGGATTCAAGTTCACAATGTAAATGTGCCTGTAACGGTAACCATATGTATCAGTTGTTTCTCCTAGACAGCAGGTTGAGATTTTTTTGTTAATTCTCCTGCTTCTTAAATCTTTTTTCTCTTGAGAATATAAAGTGGGACCATTTATCTGTATTAACTTAAGATATTTATTACATTTATTTATAAAAAACATAATTAATATTAATATTTTTCTTCAGGTTTACACACATTACTCTAATACTATGTAAAAAAGGGGCATGCTGTCAACTTAATGCACAGCAAATATTTTCCAGATATTTTAATAATTCACTTTGGCATTAGTACAATGATGGTGTAACAGCCAATTATTTAATTTATGAAATTATGACATTTTTTTTTTTTTAATAATGTCTCATTATTTTCCCCCCAACCTGTATAATTGTGTCTTTTTACATGAAAAAAAGACACAATTATTATATGCATGTTATTTTTATTTTAGGAAAGAGAATCATGTAGTGCTGTCAAATTGATTGATCGTGATTAAATCGCATCTGACATAAAAATTTGTAAATATATATAATGTGTGTGTGTGTGTGTGGGGCATGTTTTTGTGAAATATCAGGACACAAATGTGTATAATGACATGGGTATGACATAGTTATTACAAAAAGAGGGTGAAAAATGAGGACGTTCCCTGTGTCCTCACTTTTCAAAATGCTTATAAATCACACAGGATGAGTTTTTCACAGAAAGTAAACTGCGCAGTCTCCTGTGATGGGTAGGTTTAGGGGCAGGGGATAGAAAATACGGTTTGTACAGTATGAAATGCATTACGCCTATAGAATATTCCTGTGTGTGTGTGTGTACACACCGAACAGGCATAACATTATGACAGTTGAAGTGAATAACACTGATTAACACCAAGGAAGGAACAGTGTTGAACCGGCGACAGGGTCATGGGCGGCCAAGGCTCATTGATGCACGTAGGGAGCGAAGGCTGGCTACGCGCTACTGTAGGTCAAATTCCTCAAGAAGTTAATGCTGGTTCTGATAGAAAGGTGTCAGAATACGCAGTGCATTGCAGTTTGTTGCGTATGGGGCTGCATAGCCGCAGACCAGTCAGGGTGCCCATGCTGACCCCTGTCCACTACCTCAATTTTAGCGATTAATTATAGCCATTCAACATTATGGTATAATAAAAAGCTATCAATTTTTAACATTTATTAGGCATTAAAATAAATATAAAACTTTTAAATTAAGTGAACTTAAAACAATCTTCACATAAACCCATTTTAATAAATGTCACATTTACCTGTGGCCTTCAATGTATCAGGGCCAGTTCAGATTTTTACTTGCCCAGCCAAAATGCACAAAAAGTTATTGTTTTCATCGTTTTTGACCCGTGTCTAACAGGATACAGAAATTGAATAAAGTTATCAAACACGTCACAGTCTTCTCTGCATAAATTATGCATTAAATGTAGATTAATCCTTATTAAAGCTATAAAAGTTATTCAGTCAAGAACAGTGCTGATTTTCTCTTTTTCTTTTGCTCTTGATTATCCTTAATGACAGACAGGTTTATTAGGCTGCTGTCACTTTAAGACTTATTTGACTTAGTCTTATTTGACACACATCTCATTTTCTCTCAACTCGTTACGTGCAATTAAGACTTGAACTAAATTTAACTCATTTAAGACTGAGCTTGTGAGGATATTTCCACAAAACGCCTATACAAACTTTTATGTTAGATTTGACAGCACTAGAATCATCAAATATTGGGCCCTTGGCATCAAAACATTTTGGCTACAAAACTGCAATTTTCCTGTAAATACAAACAGACTTGGAGGAAATCAAGTCTTGATTTGTGCGACATAACTCACCATGTACGAGGGAAAGATAAGCACTCTTTTGTGCTTTCCACATGGCCATTGCGGGTCATCAAGAAGATTTGGGTCGTAATCCCTAAGATCTCCCAGTTCATTCCCTATGAGAAAAGAGAGGGCAAATAAACAGACTACACATCTGCTGAGATTGCTTATTAGTCTAAACAAGTACTGTACACTACTTATGTAGCCAATACATTCAGAACAGCAACATTTCTGCATATGAATCGAGGATGACTATTTTGGTAGGGCACTCAACAATATGGTAAGCTTTTTGTTTTAACCAAGAAGTTCATGACCTTGCTAAAACCAGGAAAATAAATAACGCATTATTGAACTAAGGTCTTACCAAAAGGCTCATTAAACTGAACAAGCAGACCCTTGTCAGGACATATTAGGGAGATTGAGGGAAAATGAAAGAGCCATGACAAGTTGTTGGCACACGCACCTGTATCGAGGCTACTCTGGTTACTGTTGGCACGTGCCAGGCTGAGGCTGCGGTGGCTGGCATTACGAGACTGAGAGAAAGACGACGTGGAGTCGATGGTGTTTCGACGACCCAGGACATTGGTTGGATACAGGAACTGTGTGTATGACACTGTCTGCAAAGAGATTGACAGTATCATTAACCATTAATCTTAATGAATATATGACCAAAGATTAAGAATTTTTACTAGCCACAAACATGGCCATAAAATAAATATACAAGGAGAAGGGAAAACATAGACTGTCCAAATATTGGAGAAAAAGTAAAGTATGTGTAGTTAAAGGTGCACTGTTACTTTTGGCTTTCTAGTGGTTAAATAACAAAACTGCATGCATTTTGCGGAAGAACATTGTTTTGGTTATGCTTGCACAACTGTACGGATGAATATGGTTATCATAATTCTCATAAAACATCCAGTATAGGCTTAAGACATATAACCAGTTTAGATGGAATGGATCTCAAGCTGACTAGCTGAAGACATTACTTTAGCTTTACCCATTAATAGACACAGTACTTCCTTTAAGAATAAATTTCAGCACATTGCGACAACCACCATAATGAAAAGATAAAACATGCTCATAAAACATCCACTATAGGCTTAAGACATATAACCAGTTTAGATGGAATGGATCTCAAGCTGACTAACTGAAGACATTACTTTAGCTTTACCCATTAATAGACACAGTACTTCCTTTAAGAATAAATTCCAGCACATTGCGACAACCACCATAATGAAAAGACCTTTCACATAGGAAAATGCTTTACTGAGTCTATATCTGTTGAATGAAATACCTTTCCCACCTGTTGAGTCATAAAAACGTCATCTCCACGTCGCTTTTACAACATTTAAAATCCTTAAGCTCTCGCCATCTCTGAAAAGCCAAGCCAATGTTGATTCTGGTTTTATTACGAGCTCTGTCGTTTACACGGGTCAAAGCAACTTTTCTCTATTTACGGATATGATGAGAGATGTGACACACGGATGAGTGACATATGTATACAATTACCTGCGAAAACCATCCTGACAGGTCTAAAATACTTACTAAAACACTTATAATAGGCTACCATAATGAATCAGGGTAAGAAAAAAACATGCTTTGGAAGAAGGATTGATGATGTATTGACTCCTTTGAACAAACTAAAAAAAGTTACAAAACACATTTATCATTTGTACACTCACCTTGCCATCTGCACCCAATTCAACCCCCTCCAGGCCGATCACCATCTCCTTGGCACTTATGCCACCCGAGGGGTGTCGCTGGCGTCCGCTTTCTGCCTTCACGTCCCTGCTGGGGCAAGAGAACAGCTCAGAGCCCCTCATACACACACAGCAGTCTGTACTGGCAAACCTGCTACTGCAACATTTGCAATAATGGATTGTTGCTTATAGGGTAATTTGTAATTATGTAAAATTTTAAATGTTGGCTTTTGATAAATGTTATTATAAAACATTATTTACAGAATATATATATATATATATATATATATATATATATATATATATATATATATATATATATATATATATATATATATATATATATATATATATATATATATATTTTTTTTTTTTTATTGTACATAATTACAAATTACCCTATAAGCAACAATCCATTATTGCAAATGTTGCAGTAGCAGCATATATATATTATATATCAAACAGTGGCGCAACAAAAACAAATGAAGTATATTGAAATAAACTAAACATTAACTGAAATATAATCAAATATGCAAAACAGTTAGTTTTTAGTTATAGTTTCCAAGGCAAATTTCTCATTTTTTATTTTAAATAATAAAAATAAATAATAACAACAACTACATAGACAAATTAAAAACATAAAATTTAAAATAATACAAATTACAAAAACACTTTAACTACAATTAAAATGAAATAAAATGCATTTCAAAACATTAACAAAAATTATAATAGTATATCAGCTACTAAATAGCTAATAGCTACTAAAATAACTGCAGGAGGGTTAGTTAAAACTTTTTAGCGCTCAAGTTACCTCAAAGGGAAAAAGGAAAAAAACAACCAAGAGTCTAGAAAGCGGTTAGAAGCACCCAGAAGCCACAGTTATGGACTAACTATAACTTTGAAGTCATTCAACAAGCTTAATTATATCAATAAATTCTACTAACATCATGACTGTTTCCAAAACAGTATGGGTTTGATGATTATCTGGCATGTGATGATATGAAGCAGAAACATTACATTATCTAGCGCATCTGTAAATAACGTTGACATTTTGTCAAGGCATAAAGTATAACTAAAGAGGAGAAACAAAACTCAAGAGACAGACCAACTAACCAGGAATAATGGCCATTTTAATATGGCAGCTTGAATACAAACTAAATTAAGACCGAAAATACTGCAAAATAACTCATTTACTCATGTGCAGACTCTGATGTGCAAAGTCTTATTAGTAGATGACAGGCAGAACTCGGCGTTAGCACAGTATTTGTGAGATGTTTAGTGAAGCATCAATAAACTCAGATCCCGTGAGGATAACAGACAGCAGTTTATAGGTAATAGGAGCTCTTCAAACAGCCCAGTCAATGGAAAAGCATTAGGAAAGAACTAACATGAACAGGTGCCCTTGAGAGTTTTTGAATAAATATTTAAACAGACAAAACCAGATTTTCAGAAAGAGTCCATGGCAAGCTCCAGATCCGCAGTGTATAAGAAAGACTCTTGGCTGGCCCATAACTAATTATCAGTTCACCTGACTCATTCATTCAGTTTGCTGACATGAACCTTGTGTGCGTTACAGTTTGTTAACATTCAATCAGGAATACAGGAGGATCTAACGCTCCTCATCCACTGGTGGCGCTGATGCAAGAACAACATGTCCAGTAACTGGCACTACAGGAAAACCCCACATAGGCTGCTTTGTCAATACTATGCACTTTACTGCCAATCAGCCATGCCAAAACATCAATGGACCTTTCAAATGTTGCCATTTATCATATTGACAGCATTACTGGGCGGTCTCAGTTATAAAACTATATACAAGGGGTCCAAATGTTTGAGACTACATTGAAAACAAAGAAGCGTTCTGCATTTCTAGGTCAAATGAATCAAATCAATCAAATATGCTTGCATTATAATCAAAATCTCCAAATCAATTTGTAACATTAACCATGTTAGTCCTTTGTAGAAAATGTCAGATTTCTTTTCTTCCATTAGAAAATCAATTGTTTGAGTTCATGTCAGCTCTTACTGCCATTAAAACAAAAGAGGGCCTAACTAAACGTCATTTTGACATTCATGTTGATTTTTAATTCAACTTTTCGATTAAACTATTCAATAAACCAATAATGCATTTTGTAAGGGTCTGAGACTTTTGCAAGAGACTGAA
Organism: Gobiocypris rarus; assembly: GCA_023029165.1. Lineage (NCBI taxonomy): Eukaryota > Metazoa > Chordata > Actinopteri > Cypriniformes > Gobionidae > Gobiocypris > Gobiocypris rarus. The sequence goes on along the minus strand of CM040915.1, from coordinate 27,979,351 downwards.
TGTTTCCATATAGTACCATATATATATTATAATGCACTGATGGTTTTATCTCTACACAGCTTTTATCAAATGTCCATTGTACATCAATAAAAGTGAGTGTAGCCATAAAAAAGGTTTAAATGGATTTAACGCTACCCTTTGTCTAGTTATTATACAGTGTTTCGCAAAGTATTAATTCTTTGTCTCATTGTATCTTGTAAAATCATTCATATTAACAGGTTTCTTTTGCAATGAATAGTGCAACATCTAGCCGTTTAGTATTTATTTATTATTAATAAAATGCAGGACTTGAGGTTATATCAACACCATCACCCACAGAGCCTAATCTCAAATAGTAATAAATCCAATGAAAGTGATGCCCTCAAGTTACTAGAAAACAAGACAACCCATGAGTCTTCGACTTACGCTCAATTAATTGTTCAACTTTTACTCAGTAAAGAGAAAATTAAATAGGCTTAAACTCTATAAAGCAAACTGTTTTAAAAATGAAGTGTGTAATTATTAGCATCACCAAATGGTTTTCAAACAGGTTTCCCGAACACTTCACCACCTTCTAATGGTCAGTCAAACAGAAAGTCCCACCTTAAATTTACACCATTGGCTGAGCTGTGCTGGTCAGGATACTCAAGCAAACAGATTAATGCACCACCACAGCACTGTGTTAGGGAAATAAATTGCTGTCAAATTGATTAATCACATCCAAAATAAGAGTTTGTGTTTACATAATATATGTGCGTGTTGTGTATAATTATTATGTATATTTGAATGCACACACATGTATATAAGAAATATTTACATGTATACACTGTATGCATGTATGTATGTGTGTATATGTATTTTATATATATATATATATATATACACACACACACATATATATATATATATATAAAATTTTTAACATCTTAAATATATACACATGCATGTGTGTGTTTAAATCATAGACTGTATAAAAATAGGTTTATTTATACATAATTATACACAGCACACACACATTTTATGTAATATGATTAATTGCTTTGACAGCACTAAAATAAACCTAAAAAGGCTTACTTATAGTTGTCACAGGAGAAACGGTTTACACATTACAGAATACAATTACACACTTCAGCTTAAAACAATGTGAAAGGAGGCAATGCCAAGAAGTAGGTAAGAAAAACAACCCATTAGAAGTGAAATATCAAGGCTGATGACAACATTTATTAAATCTTAAACAAGATGAAAGCAGCAGATTCAGGGTTAAAAAAATCCTGCTCTTAAAAACATTGCAAAAGCAGTAAAGTCAAGGGTGAGGTCTATAAAGCATGCCCAAGCTTGTTGGTCAATCTCTCTGAATTGAAATTACACACCTACTACCAAAAATCTGGACAGCTATGAAATACTGATAAAAACGATCCATGCATAGAGCCTGAATAATGAATAATTAATTACTGAATAATAAGAACACTATATAAAAAAATATAAAAAAAAACATGAAAAAAATACACTTTCAGCGTACATACTTGATGTGAGGCATAACATTTTTAAAATTATTATTTAAAATTATGATACTAAACGTTTATTTTTTGGACCCATTATTAATTAGCCAGGAAAAAAAATTATAAAATGAGAGGATGGGAAAAGTGAAGGGTTGATGGTGAATAGAAGATTTGCATGCTGAAGAATACATACCCTGTTTGGCTACAATCTCGATAGGGCAGGACAGAAAAAACACTATAGAAGGATCTTCTGCCACTGATAAGGACTATCCTATAAAGACAAAATGATACATAAACTAATTTAAGTGAACTCTGTCAATATAGAGGTCAGGACCACAGGCAAAGATGGAGAGATAAACAGTAAATAAACTATGTTTGATAGTTTGTCATATATTACCTAGGAATGCATATGAAAGAATACGCAACAAAGATAAGAAAAAGAAAACAAAAAGAAAGGCGAACACCCTTTGAAGTAAATTAAAACCACTGAGACCACTGAGAAACTGAATATATTTACAAACAAAGGATTTAAGAATGGAATATTCTGCCAAGGCATTCAAGTTCTTATATTTCCTTCAGAAGTTCATGAACTGCTAATAACTGATCTAAAGCACAAAATAAATAAATGTTGGATCAAAGCACAGCTGAAAAGAAAAACTGCTCGCAGACACATCAAACACTGCAGTAAGCTTTACAAAACAAAAGTCAGTGACTTCATTGGAAGATTGCAAATGTGTGTACTTCATAGATTTTCTCAAAAGCCTTAAAAAAAAAAACTATGCTGGTCACAACCTGTTGTTTTACAACCCACCCATTCAGATAAAAGAGAGCATCTGGCAAACAAACACAACATAAAATAATAATAAAAAATACCCGTTAATATCATGCCTTAAATGTTTGGGTTTCAGAGAATATCTGCCCTACAAACATCATAAAAGACCAGAGGGCGCACGCACACGCACACGCACGGTGAATGTGATTTCACCAAGTACATCCTTGATCAACAGCTTTATTGATCCTGAAATAGTTTCTGTTGATCAAAAATGTTCAAGCTGTTGATCAAGGATGTACTTGCAATCAACAAAACAGATTTGAGGGTTTAGGCTTACAAATCAGGGTTAGGTGCTTCTACATCAGTGTTATTAATCTATCATTTCCCTCTGATTTTAGGGATAAGTTATGGGTAGGGTTAGGTTTAAAGGGTTGGGAATAGGGTTAGGACTACATTTCCAGAAAGGAATTTTATTCCAGGATCAACAAAATATATTGATTAAGGAACATGTCTTACTTGACGAAATCAGTCACGGTGACCCGAATGACATGACCTTATTAAATTGGAAGAAATATGATGTTTGTCCATCATTATGCTGGGAAAATTCCATCAAAAAGGGATTCATTTTGTTAAAAAAATCAGTAAAATCTATGGATAAATTCAGGGGGAGTCTTTCGCTCAACACTTGGTACGTGTGGGTGCTGTTCTCGGCGAGATGCCTGTGTGTGGGTTGTTGGGTAGATGTAAGAATACCTTCCATTGCGCATATCATGTTGTCTTATGTTTTTGATGAAGTGGACCTTCTTGAAACTCTTTGGTCGGGGTGAACCAGATAAAGTTCGGCATCTAGATGAAACAAAGCAGTATCAACACTGTTCATGAAAGAAACAATCACTGATGGGAATATATACTTGCAGATTTTTAGCTGAATTATTGTTTATATCCTTGCAAGGTCCCACTTTATATTAGGTGTCCTTAACGTCTATGTACTTACATAAAAAATATGTACAATGTACTTATTGTGTTCATATTGTATTGCAAAACACTTTTGCTGATATTGAGGTGGGATACAGTTAGTGACAGGTGTGGTGGTATGGGTAAGTTTAAGGGTAGGGTTCGGTGTAAGGAATGGGTCAACAGTGTAATCATAAATGTAACTACAGAAGTTAATTACAGATGTAATTACATGCAGCTAATTTTTTAAATGCAAGTACAATGTAAAGACATGCATGTACACAATAAGTGCATTGTATCAAATGATTAATTAAAATGTTAGTACATAGTAGTTAAGGACACCTAATATAAAGTGGGTCCCATTGCAAAAATTATATAGTATAATCAAAGTTACATCCAACTTTATCCGCATCAAGTACACAAAGTATAGCATAGCAAATCATAATTGATTATCATTATTTTTGCTTTTCATTATCAAAATTTAACTATATTATTGCCCAGCTCTTTATATAAATAAAACAAGCAATCAAGCAGTTTGTGATACGCCATATATATATTGCATTATGTGAGTATACTGTACTTGTACTCAGATAAAGATGGTATATCATGTATATCCAGCTTTACCCGCTAACGTACAGTATACTGGTTTAGGGTGAATATAATATATGGCCTATCACAACTGCTTGATTGCTTGCATCGTCGCAAAATGTAAACTATATTATTGCCCAGCTCTAATCTGCTAAATGTGACAATGAAGGCATTTGGTCTAAGGGTATTCTCGCTTTGGCTGCCAGAGGTCCCAGGTTCATATCCCGGACGAGTCCCCACTTGTTACAAACCTCGCCGTTTGTCTAGTGGACATAACAATTATTGTAAATTAAAATAAATAATAATGATAAATCTAACGAAAAAGGCTGATAGCGATGCTCTTCACTCTTTTCCCTGGACCAGAGTTGTGATCTTTTAGTGAATTTTCCCAGGTGTACAACATGTAACACTGAAGGCAGTCTTTTTCTCTCAACTTTGTGAATTGTTGTGTAACCACTAGCTGTGATCAAATTCTTTTCTTATGTTACAATTATTATTTTGTTTATTTTGACTCTTAATTAAAGGCTTTGTTTTTAATTTGGAAGCCGTAGGAACAGGGTGCCATTTTCTTTGAACTTGAATTTTGCTTATGGCATTAAGCTATATATTCAATATATTCTAAAAATTAACGTCATGATTTTCTGTAAATCTGCTTTAAAACAATGTACATTGTGAAATGCGGTATATAAATAAATTAAACTTGACTTTTGACTTTGTGTTTTTCTTACACTAACTTAAATTGTACACTGTTATTTCTTTACTCTTAATGTATGTATTGTCATATAAGCTTTATCCTAGTGTAACTAAATCCAAGCCCTTCTAGTAAACCAGAATATGTCAGAGGAGATCAAATAAAACAGATGTGTTAAATATAAACTAAGTGAAATGTTTCAAAATCATATTGGACAGCACTTAAATCCCTTTTAAAAGCAAAAAGATGCATCTAATGTTAACTGATGGAATAGTTACCCAAAATTTGACAGAATAAAACAATTACCACGTCTCTAGCTGTTGAGAAGTTCTTGCACAAAACATGAAAAATGTTCCTACTAGTAATACCTGCGTAGAGGGGCGTTCTCCTCAATATCTTCAAGAGTTTCCAGTGAAGAACGTTGGGATATTAGTCTTCGCCTGCAAAATGGACAACAACAGTGAGATTCACAAAATCAGTCATGAACTTAAACTTGCAAGTTCACATTTTCTTTAATGACATAAATGTGAGCACATTTCTTTTGATGGAATGGGAATAGGGAATGTTGCAGGCAAGACTCAAACCCGTGCTAAACAAATGCCTCAATTTTGGTGTTTTAATATCAGTCTCATGTCCATGTATGACTTTGGCCTATCCTAGACCAATCGTAACGACTTCTGAGGTCGTGGCTCCTAAGTGGTGGTCCTACGTCGTACAGAGAGAGAGGTTCAAAGATGGCCGATGTCATGGTCTTGTGACCAAAGAAATTTAGCATGATGATCTTAGTGTGTTTGCTTCCACGGCCTACATCTACTGACTAGCCAATAAAAAAGCAACATGAAGTGGCGTATTGATCATCACGACATGGCGTGAAATTGTAAACCTACTTAACTCAAGATCCATCTTGCTCTATTTGTTATCTACTAGCACATGCTGATGAGGTTTTATTCTTCTATACTAACTTTTTCTGTCATAGCCTATGATTCAATAGATGTCATCATCGTACAGTCTACATGCATGCCATTCCCGTGTTTATTAGAGCCATGTTGTACAGTGTGATTTGTAATGATCTTATAGGGTTGCTGAAATCTCAGTCTGTAGCAGGCATTACATGTGCCATGATTAGAACTACACACTCAACAATTAATTCACTACAGTTGTTGCCACACAATAGGCTCATGGACAAAAATAGCACAGAATTTGTCACACCACCTATTGAGTCAAACATATAACAACTTAAGAATTAGCAAGTTGCCAAACAAAGCTTGGCTGTGCACAACATTAGAGCATTACTTCAAATCCAGGCTAAGATTCCCATCAATACCAAACCTGTTGTGTTCGACTTTTTTCCTGATGTAATATGAGATCACGCACAGAATGTTCCAGAAACAAGCCCCTGTAAGAGGATAAGTCACAGCTCCAGCACAGATTTCAGTTACATTTTCAAATAATAACACATTCTTTCTCACAGGCTGAGGTAATGAGGAACATCTATTAGTCTGCTGATAAGGTACAACACAGCAGGGAGATTGAGAAAAAGCCTCATAAGCAACACTTGTTTCTATTTCAAGACATTATCATAAGCTGTTTTTCACACACTCTGAGCTCAAGTTCTTCATTTTTGCTTTTTAAGAGTAGAAAGCAGCTCCTTGTTGCAAAGACCTGTATCAGTAGAAACACGGACTGATGAATGCTTGTGTTCCTGCCAAAAGAGCTCTGAAATCAGACCAATAACAGACAGCTGATAAGAGTGTGACTACTGTGAAAGTACACTGTATATGGAAGTTCATTCAACTCTTCTTTCTATTAAATTCCACATTTTTGTCAATTTAACGCGTCCTTGCTAAATAAAAGTATTAATTTCTTCTTTAAAAAAATAAATCATACTGACTCCAAAGTCAAATAAAAACTGTGAAGAATTGCAAAATGATTGCTCCATTGTGCAACCAAGAGATTAGAACATTTTAATTTTTGCACTCCGAGGCATTTGTTGACCTGATAATCTCAGAGAAATCCCATTTGATGTATAACCCGATTTCAAACTGGCTCTTTCCACACTCTCAAAATTCTTCTTTTACTTTTCTATTTATCAAACACTCCATCAGATCTTCATCTAGCAGTCAGTAAGCGACCTGAGACTTCCGTGCACTTCTTATGGTGCATTCCATTTTTCCTCTGAAGTGGGAAATTCTTAGTTCCCACTAGGAACTTTTAACTCTCATGCTAACTCAAGTTGGAGTTGCGACCAAAAAACTCTGCAACAACCCCGACTTCATTCACAAACCAATATGGCTTTCTCAGTGCATCAACTGTAGTGAAACAGTAGTACTTTATTGTTTATTAGCACTTATGTTTGTGTGTGTCTCTGGGTGTGTTCACACTTGTAGTTCTGTTGACTTAATTCATAACCTGTCGGCTATTTTGCGTCAAAACTTGCCAAACATCCAAAACAATGCTGTGCGCTGGCTAAATTCGCTCGTTATATGCTTGTAGCTACATATGCAGTAAAGAGCAATCGCAGCAGGATTCATTTTAATCAAACCCAACATGCAAAGTGTGAACACACCCTCAAACTCAGTGGTGCACACAGTACTATCCAACCTCTATTTGTAGACATGATACTTTGGCATTTTCTGTGCAAAATCCTGAAAATCATGCACGACAAAGGTTTGCCTGGATGCGTCCATCTTAGTTTTCAAACCTCTTTACAGGAATGCATTTAAATCATGTGTGACATCATTCCCAGCACAGACATCCCTCTTGGTAAATGGAACCCGACATTAGGGTCAACCTGGGCAATGACAGTCAAATGAACACTTGGCAAGAGAGGTGGAATAATCAGACATATGTCTGTGAGTAGTGCTCATCGGAGGATACCGCAAAAGATGCATCAACATATCTGTAAGGTAAGTTTTGAATCTCACAGGATGTGTTCGTAAGAAGCAACTGAACAAGGCCACTTCACCAGCAGAACTAAAATGCACTAGTCCTAAAATGCAATGCTTCAAGGTATGCATGGTATGGCGCTGTGTTCCCAAAAAACTGTTCAAACCCAACAGCACTACATGCTGCTTTCTGTTCTGAATGAAAAACAGGGCTCCCAACAGCATTGGTATGGTAAGAAAACAATGCTCAGACCAAACTATATTACTTCAGTCAAAACATCAATACACAACAAGTCAAATGTTTATGAAAGGCTTGTCAATCTACAAGGCTATCTTAGATGGTGCATTCAAGTCACTGGGCCCTATTTTAACAATCTGATTGCTTCGTCTGAAGTGCTTGTCGCAGGTGCACTTAAGGCGTGTCCGAATCCACTTTTAATAGTTTAACGACGCATTGTCCAAAAGGGTTGTATCTACTCTCTTAATGAGTCATGGGTGTGTTTTGGACGTGACGTACAATAAACCAATCAGAGTCCAATTCCCTTTAAATGACAGGTGTGCTTGCACCATGGCGGAATCGCTATTTACATTGCAGAATATAGACACCCTCAACCTGGCGAGTCATTTTGAATACAAGTGTGTATTGCCACGACTGGTCAAATAATTAGCCAATTTCATTCGCCATTACAAACAGGCAATTCTGATGCATGCAATGACTATCCATTATGACATAGGCGTTCTTATCTTTATGTACACAATAACGATCTTCTACATTGTAATACTTTTATTTTTAATATTTGGCATGTTTGTGTGCTGCTGTGCGTCCCTGTGTGTGTGTAACAAGAGTGTACGTGTGTTGAGCACCCGCCTATAGCGCCCTTTAAATAACACAAAAAAAACACTGCTGTTTACAGTTCAAACACCTCAAAAACACCTCAAAATAGCAACCCACCAACAAATATGCCTGAACACACCTCGTTTTCAGACCACAACGCCAATGGGCGAATTCAAGTTCAATCATGTTGGAAAGATCATATTTACAAGTTGATTGCAAATTAATGCCAATCACATGTCGTGGAGATGCATGATTAATCGATAATGGTTGCTTCAATTTCATCCAGCTCATCCAACACAAGCAGTTCAAGTTGTACTGATCACGAGACGAGATAACTGTAGGACCGTGGCGGAGGATTCGTTGTGCAACAAAAGCGTCTGACAAATGTCTTCTTGTAAAATGCACATTCAGCACCTCCACACAGAGCACATGCAAAAGTAAACACGAGCGCACATTCAAAAGCGATTTCAATGCCCTGCTTTTTGAAAGCGGCTCCCTTATCATGCATGCATATATCTTCCAATATGAAAGCTAGCTTACCTAGTTATCTCTTAGCTCTGTATCATGCTTGAAAAAAAGTTTGGTCTCTGCAATTTCTATATTGAGATTTTATATTGAGTACTTTGATTATGGTTGCACTTATTGTTTGCACTTAATATCTATGATCAATTTGTGGAAAAGAGTTCAGTTGGGAGGTCAAAAGTTGTAGAAGCTCATAAATCATGAACAGTATGGTTTGAAGATACAATCATAGCCTACGGAAGAGAAGCCAGTCAGATGAGTTTGTGGCAAAACCTTTTACAGTGCTATATTGTTGTCTTTCACTGCATATGATAATTCATACTCAGAAAGTAGAACTGAAATAACATTCATTACAAGATGATGAGTTAAAACATTCCAAATGTGCCTGCAGACTATTTTTCTAGTCATGTATTTCATCAGAGAGGATTTCTTAAAAATACTGTGTAAAAATATTGTCTCGTCTTATTCTCGTGAACCCAATCTCATGTCCAGTCTTGTCTCATACTAACGATCTAGTAGGGGTGTAACGGTACATGTTTTCGTCCCAAACCATCACCGTTCGACAATGAATACAGAGTCAGAGACAATCCACACTCCAATCCAAAAGGGGGCGTGCATGGTAATGCAATGCTGTTTGCAAACTACCACAACAGGAAATGGAAACCACACCTCCTCTGCTCATCTTTCTGTGAATTCTTGAAAAAGCAGAATATTAAACTGGCATCCGCCACTGTCACCGGTTGTTAATGCACTCTCACAGGCACAAAAAAATGACAGCGTAGGCTGTTAATTTTGACAACAGCGGTTGCATTTTACTGCGCTGCATTGGTCAAAATAATTAGAGTAACAAATCAGCAATTCCTTAATTTTTATTTTTTTAGTGCTCAGTACACTAAAGGAGGCTGTACTACCTCAGGGAACTAAATACAGCTAGGTGGAGCAAACTGTAATTTGCACTACTGTCTGTCCCAAAACTGAAGTACATACCGAAAGTCAAGTCACCTTCATTTACATAGCGCTTTTTACAACACAGATTGCTTCAAAGCAGCTTTACAGTGATAATAGAAAATCTATTTTGCTTTTGAAAAAAGCTAAAGTACGTTTTTGATTAGTTATTTAATTTGGCGCCACTTAAACAACACTATCCTCAGCTAAAACAGAAAACCCCCAATGCGTTCCAGATGCCCATCCACATGGCAACAGCACCTGGTGGCCGGAGAACGCAAACCATGAAATAGGTTTGAAATAGTTTTGAAACTATACCACCATCATCCCTGCGCAAGCCCCAAAAAAGGTGAATCTGCGGAAACAGCGACGGCATGTACGCAAACATTACGTGTTTAGCCGTAAATACAAGCGCGTTTGAATAACGTGACTTCTGTGTACCGACTACAATCTAGGTGTGAAACAGCTTCACAAACGGTCTTTTTAACCACACAGTACCCTTATTTCCGTGTTACATATATTCAGAAGAGTTTGAATATAAACACTTACGTCTACGTAAGTGATCAAAATAGAGGAAATCACCTTTCGAAAGTAACTTGCAGCTTCAAACAACGATTGTATTGATTACATTGTTCAAGGGATTTGTCCAGAAATGCTGATTCATCCAGTAATGAAACAAATTAAGTATTTATGAGAGAGTCATTGAATCATTCCTGATTTTTGTTTAACTCAAATTAATTAAACGTATTAAATAGACTGCAGCAATTAACAGTTTGTCAGAACCTCTAGTAAATTGCATGTTTAGTTTTTTTTTGTTCATAATGTGAGAATCGTGATCTCTATTTGAAACAAAAAAATTCTCAAATTATCCAGAATCGTGCAGCTCTATAATGTCCTAAATATATATGTGTGGGAAGCTCAGGATTTCCTCATCTTTACAAGTTTGCGGCATGTCCACAATACATATATACAGTTGTGGTCAAAATTATTGGCATCCCTGGTAAATATGAACAAAGAAGGCTGTTAAAATAAATCTGCAATGTTTATCCTTTTAATCTTTTGTAAAAATAAAAAAATTGCAAAAACCGAACCTTTCATTTAAGTAAAAGAATTGAAAGTGGGGGGTTAATCACATTATGAAATAAATGCTTTTCTCCAAAACACGCTGGCCATAATTATCGGTACCCTTTTATTAAATACTTTTTGCAACCCCCTTTTGCCAAGATAACAGCTCTGAGTCTTCTCCTCTAATGCCTGATGAGTTTGGAGAAACCTGACAAGAGATCAGAGACCATTCCTTCATACAGAATCTCTCCAGATCCTTGAGATTCCCAGCTCCATGTTGGTGCTGCTTCTCTTCAGTTCAGCCTACTCATTCTCTAAAGGGTTCAGGTCAGGGGACTAGGACGACCATGGCAGAAGCTTCATTTGTGTTCAGTGACACATTTTTGTGTTGATTTTGATGTTTGTTTTGGATCATTGTCCTGAAGAAAGATCCAACCACAGCTAGAAATAAGATTTCTAGCAGAAGTGATATTGGTATTTGCTAGAACCCATTATACCATGCATCTAAACAAGATGTCCAAAAAAAAAAAAATAGGCACACAACATTAAAGATCCAGCAGTGGAGTGAGGTACACATGGGGTACTTTTTATCCCCGTTTCCACCAAACACAGTGGGTTTTCTGCCAAAAAGCTTTTTTTAGTTTCATCTGACCACAGAACCAGGTCCCTTTTGAAGTTCCAGTGATATCTGACAACTGAATATGCTGGAGTTTGTTTTTGGTTGATTTTTCTTGAAACCCTCCCAAACTACTTTTATAGGAGTTGTTAGATGTTTATTTTTTTAATTTATTTTTTTTAAAGGCTTTCTGACCCCAAGACTCAGCTAATCTCTGCAATTCTCCATCTGTGATCCTTGGAGAGTCTTTGGCCACTCAAACTCCCCTCCTCACCGTGCATTAGGATGGTACACACACACACGTCTGGTGCGCTATCCTTCTGGGGACTCGCCATAGGCGTAATGGTTTTTATACTGTAAAAAACGTAAATGTTATCCCCCTACACTGCCCCATCACAGAAAACATTCTGCATTTTTACATTTTCATAAAAACTTTCATAAAATCCTTTGTGATTTATAAGCTTTTGTGCCCGTGGTGACCTCAATTTAGGTCCCCAAGGTGACTCAAGTCCCCATGAGTCTGTCTGTAGTCAGGTTGAAGTCCCCACCAGGCTAGACACACACACACACACACACACACACACAATCAACTAAAGATGTTACGTGTGTGTGTAACTTCTTAATTATTGCCCTGATGGTGGAAATGGGGATGCTTTAGCTATTTTCTGACAGCAACTTTCTATTTTGTGTAGCTCAACAATCTTTTTTTGCACATCAAACCTATATTCTTTGGTTTTACTCATTCTGATCGATGATTAAGGGAATTTGGCATTTCGGTTTCCTCATATTTATACTCCTGTGGAACAAGAAGTCATAGCTAGACAATTTCATGCTAAGTCACCCTGGTGTGCTAAAAAATTTAAATATTAATGAGAATTAACTTGAGAGATATTTTACTCATACAGTTTTTTTAGGGGTGCCAATAATTATGCCAACATGTTTTGGAGAAAAGCATTTATTTCATAATGTAATTTACCCCCTACTTTTCAAATGTTATACTTCAATGAAAGGTTATATTTTTGCACATTTTTAAATAAAAGATCAACCATAAACCAGGCTTTTTTTCCTTTTTTTTACAGCCATCTTTGATCATATTTACCTATAGGCTTTTTCTTTTTCAACAAAAGCTAATTGCCAGCAAAAATATATATAATAGCATTGTAATTTACAAAATAATATAAAGTGTGTACAGGACCCATCCTTTATTTCTGCCAGACTGCCACATCTGCTTGCCATTATTACACAACAGCATTTCCTTTACCTCAATCTTTAAAATAGCACCATTCATTGTTTTAAGTGACCTGTGGTATCTTATCCTGTAAAAAAGTCATTTGTTCCTGAAAATTCTCAGTATAAAAGCAATGCAACAAGCCACAACTTTTTTAAAATCATGTCTTGGCAAACATTTGCCTGGTTGCAATTTCCACCACATCCAATACTGGTTTTACGGTTTGGGTTCAAACCTTATTCTGACTCCATTTATTTCACTGGGAAAAAATGTCTGCATAATCTTTCAGCAATGCCAGCTAACCACACAATACAAAGGAAAAGGACATGGTCCATCCAAAACATGGGTTGTTTCAATGGTTATGGAACACGAGTCTGGAAGAAATGTCAATGTTTTGTTAAGAATAAGTTAGGTGCAATGCTTCAAGGATTTCACAATATGTGGAAAAAGAAAAACCAAAGATCTTTAGAACAAAGTGGATCATAAATTTATCTGTGCTCTAAAATAAATTCACAGTATTCCTGGATATTAGTTCCTGTACTGTTACACTAGCTTTTACTGTATAACGAAAACTGACTTGATAGTGAACAATATTATGAAATGATGGAACACAATAGTTACTGCTACTGAGACAAGGCCTAAGTTCCCAATCAAAGGCTACTAATCCCCATAATGGAAAGTCAAAAATGTTACACTTATTTTTCATAACGCTGTGATTATTTTGCTTTTTTTTTTCTTCAGTAATTTGTTCTGCTGATGCAGGAAAAGACTTGCCCTGCATTGATTTTCCAGTAAAACTATGAATACAGTATTATCGTAAACTATTACTAATCCCTTGCAATGTTTAGAGTGCTATACTTCATTGTCTTGGAGGACTGTTGCAACTGTGAGGCAAGATTTAGTCGGCACCAAAAAGATACAGGCCATTTACACAGATGTATAGCCACCCATTAGAGAGCTCTTAAGCATTACATAACACCACACTCTTCACACAGTGAGACCTGACCGGGTTGAAATAATGCTTTTGTCTGGGCCGCCCAATCAAAGCAGACCATCTGGTAGTTTAACAGAAGGCCCTGAAGAACAGGATCGTATAGGGTGTGTACGCGCATACATGTTTTCGGAGGCATGTGCCAGCACATGAGAGACACGACTATTCTGCACAGTCTCTCTTCACAGACTGCTCTTGGCAGCTCATCTAAAGGTTTTGGTCTTCCTGGTGGAAAGTGGCAGCCCATGAAGGAGGGGGTCTGGGAGAGGAAGTGGAGGTCAGAGGCAGGGAGTGGAGGAAGGAGGGGGAACGGAGTCAGGGCAGAGACTGGGCATCCTGCCTGGAACCTGTGTTTGTTTCCAGCAGCTGCCCATTTAGAACAAGTCCCACACTGTTCAAAGCTCAAGTATGTAATTGTTAAAATACTTTCTCCTATCGGAGCCTAATATGCAGAGACGACTATACACTGCAAAAAAAAAAAAAAAAAAGTACAAAAAAACACCAAACTGCTGTAGTTGCAAGGAATTTAAAACTAAAATACAGCAGCAACATTTGAGGTTTTACGGACTGAAATTGACATTTTTTTATCTACAATTAAAATCTTTTTTGAAAATTTTACAATAAATTTACAATATTTTTGAGTTATGATGTTTAATATATATATATATATATATATATATATATATATATATATATATATATATATATATATATATATATATATATATATATATATATATATATATATATATATATATATATATATATATATATATATATTCAGGTTTACAGTGTAGTAACTACCTGTAAAGTGTGACTACATGTGACTGTTAGGTCACTGTTAAATAAAGTATACCTTTAAATGGTTCACCCAAAAATTTAAATAATTTAAAAATCATTTTTAGAACACAAAAAGCTGAATCTAGAGATGATTCAAAGTGTAAAGAAAAAAAAGTATTGTAAAAGTAGTCCATATTCGGCTATTTTTTTGAGGCCATAAGATTTCTTTGCTTTCTTTGATGAACAGACAGAAAGTAAGCAGTTATTTGCTCAAAATCTGGATCCTTGGACTGTATGATAATAGCTTTGTGGTGATTTGTTGTTATAATTTTTAATTTAAAATATTACTTAAAGAAAATGGCAGCATATATATATATATATATATATATATATATATATATATATATATATATATATATATATATATATAAATATTGCCATATTTAAGTAAGCCATATTTGTTGTGAGGACAGTTGTATTGTCACACCTGCTGACTTTTATAATTCATACATATGTGTACTTTTTCTTAAAGGTGAAGTGTGTAATTTAAGGTACAAAAATATATCCAATGGGTAGTCCCACCCCAAACTTCTTCATCTTAGCATGTTTACACTTTTCAGAGGAAGCAACCAAGACATTCATTGAATTTAAGGTCTAGACTCAGAGGTGCCAATTCATGTGTGAAAATGATTCTTCATGCTCCCTCCCAACCATTCTTTCACAGTCTGAGACTGATGAATCTTGACATTGTTGTCCTGGAATATGGCCATGACGTGTCTTCCAACATGGTTGTTTAAGAAATGCTATACACTCCATACATTTGGGTTAGAAGAACTGTTGCCAAACATATAACATGCTAGAAACATAATAATCACTGCAATAATGATCCAATCATAGACTCTTGGGATTTCCCCATTTAAATCCAAACAGTGCATCTGACAAACACAGGTGGTAATGAGAAAGCCACAGGTATCATAGTTCATCACAAGTAGTCCACAAGATGAAGAAAATACTATAGAAGGTGCAGTGTCATACACACAAATATAAAACAACATGTTAACACGCAATAAAATAATGTCATAAACATTAATTGAACAGCATAATGTGTAACAAAATCCTAATGTACCTAACTGATAAGAAGAAGAAAAAAATGAGGAGAAACATCTTTTACCGTTAATATTGCAATTGTTTTTTTTTTTTTACAGTGTAGGTTTTGAAGGTTGCTTCCTCTAAAAAGTATAAACATGCTAAGATGAAGAAATGAGTTTGGGGTGGGATTACCCATTTTAGTACAATCATCGTTTTTACTATTCTTTTTGGTAGCTTAAATTACACACTTCACCTTTAAGAAAAAGTACACATATGTATGGATTATAGAAGTCAGCAGGTCTGACAATACAACTGTCCTCACAACAAATATGGCTTACTTAAATATGGCAACTTCCTCTTGAAGCTAAATAAGAAAAGTTGTGTACAAGTTGTGCTGCCATTTTCTTTAAGTAATATTTCAAAGTAAAAATGATAACAAAAATTCACCACAAAGCTATTATCATACAGTCCAAGTACATACAAGTAATATGGACCACGTTTACAATACTTTTTTACAACAGTATGAATCATATCTAAATTCTGTTCACAAAAATCTTTTTGTGTTCTAAAAATGACTTTATACTTAAAATTTTGGGGTGAACCATACCTTTAAAAGGTGCACTATGTAATTTATTATTATTATTTTTTAATTTTTTTCCAAATTTACACATTTTGGTAACACTATTTTTTAAAGTGTCCTTACACTTACATGTACATACTACACTGTAAAACTGAATAAGTAAAAAAAATTGAAGTAATAATTTACATCAAATTCTTTGAGTTATAATGTTCCCAAATTTAATTAAGAAGAACTATTAAGTTTTGAGTTTGTAGTACATATTACTTCTTGAAGTACTGAGTTAGCTACTTATACATTTTGGTAGCAATTAACATAGGTTTAGTTAATTCACTTTTTTATGTTCTTGCAAATCAAGAGTTATTTACTTCACTGTAAGCCCTAATAAGTTGTCAGAACTCAAAAAATTAAGTCTAAGTAAGATTTTTATTGTCCTCATACATTTTTATTGTTCTTAATTTTAAATATTTGAGTACACTAATTTATACATTTAACATAAAATGTTAATATATGAAATATGTGACCCTGGGCCACAAAACCTGTCATTAGGGTATACCATCTGAATGCTGAATAAATAAACTCTCTGATGATGTATGGTTTGCTAGGATAAGACAATATTTGCCCGAGATACAACTATTTGAAAATCTGGAATCTGAGGAAACAAAAAAATAATAATCTAAAAATCTAAATATTGAGAAAATCGCCTTTAAATCACCTGTCCAAATTAAGTCCTTAGCCATGTATATTTCTATTAATAATAAATGTTTGATATAAAGCATGATATTTACTAAATATCCTCATGGAACATGATCTTAATATCCTAATGATTTTTGGCACAAAAGAAAAATCTATAATTTTGACCCATACAATGTATTGTTGGCTATTGCCACAAATATACCCATGCGACTTATGACTGGTTTTGTGGTCCAGGGTCACAAATGTCAGTGCTGTGAACTCATAACAGTTCATTTAACTGAACTAATTTGTTTAATTTAAGTTTGCCCTTCTCAGACCAATTAAGTATTTTGAGCATTATGGTTTACAGTGTATAGTAATAACTATAAATTATACATAATTACATGCAACTAACACCAAACTAAACTCAATCATAACCCTAACCCTATAGTAAGTACATAAACTTCATCAATATTACTCAATACTTATTATAATATAATTATAGTATAATTACAGTGTAACAAAGACACCTTAAAATAACGTGTAACCGAAAATGTATAAAATGAGAAAGTACATCATAAACCCATCTTCCAAAGCCTGTTTGTGTCTTATACTGAATCACTACGGTACATAATAAGCAGAGTATCTCAGTACCTGCGTGACTCGTCATATACATAAACAGAGAGAAGTAGCTCCGGCTACAGTGTTCTTCCGCAAAACACATGCAGTTTTGTTTATTAGCTGCAAGAGCGCCAAAAGTTACATAAGTGATTAGAGTTTTTTTTTCATCTGATCTGACCTTTAAAATTTTTTACTGATGAACACTTGTCAGAATAATTCAGAAATATTATATCAGTTTGGAGAAAACCAGTTCATGTAGATGTTAGGTCATGAAGTGCATTTTGAACCCACCTTGCACAACTACACCAACAGGAGACACGTAATCATTAAATGAAGCAAGAATTAGGTTTCAGGTTAGTTCAGTGCCCCAGTGAAGTACTAAAACGGTTACTGTCCTGAGAAAATAGTTGTGCATTGAATTCATTTTTGTAATATGTTGTAGGTCCACTTTCCTGTACAAACAACAAAGAAAATAGTGCAAGACTACATACTACCTATATTCACAAAAAACATTCCCTGCTGTCTCTCTGGCTCAATAACAAAACAACCGAACAAAGGACACTCAACTGGCATGCATGGCCTCTAGAGTCTCGTATTACAGCATGTTGATATGTTCAGATTAAAGCACACAAAGCAGGTGCAGAAGATATGTGTGTGTGATGCATTCTAGAAAGAGAAAGTAAGCGATCCTGTAACCCGA
The DNA here is from genome assembly GCA_023029165.1 of Gobiocypris rarus. Lineage (NCBI taxonomy): Eukaryota > Metazoa > Chordata > Actinopteri > Cypriniformes > Gobionidae > Gobiocypris > Gobiocypris rarus. The sequence continues at coordinate 27,961,339 of CM040915.1, read as the reverse complement.
ACGTTAATGAGTGAAGATTTGGTTGTGCTTTGCATACCTCTGAAGCAACAGTTAGAGCAAAAGGCCCTAGCGCTGTGGCTGTTTGGCTGAGATTGAAATGTTGTGGTTATGCTGGTTGGAAATGAAAGTAATGTGCCTGGCAAACACTTCAGTGTCACCACCTGCTCATCTCTGATTAGACACGTGTCACTATGACCATGCTAAATATGGGTATATGATGCTGGGACTTTAGAGATACTGGCTGCTGTGTGTTTGTGTTGAAGAGTTTTAAGAGCCACATTAGGGGATCTCCACATCTTAATAGTTCATAATATGAGGAAATATATAAAATAAATATTACTGCTACTACTGATTTTAGATTACCCTTAGAAGTAAATTAACCAAATAAGCCATAGCTGATTAACAAAGTTTTTTAATCTATATTTAAAGAAATCTTTTAAAGTCTTGTTTAAATGTTTTGGTCCCACTACAAATGAGCTGAACTGAAAAATTCACCCATGGAAACGTGTCATCAGCAGTAGCCACCACCACAGAAAGAATGCAGGTCACTTAGGATATTAATGAATGATGTACTGTAGAAAAGTCTGAATGGAGTTTATTGATTGGTTAATTTTTTTTAGGGATTGTGTTTACTGTGTGTAATGGGGCCATTAGTTCAATGGCAGCTAATCTCCTCTTCAATCAAGTCTAATCCCTCGTTTCACAGCTTTTATAATGTGTATTCCTCTAAGAATAGGCTATACCTGTATAACACCTCAATACCAACACTATGAAACACTTTTGCAATACAACACAATAAGTACATTTTATCAAACACGTTTTTTACATAAGTACATAGTAGTTAAAAAACCAAATATAAAGCGGAATCAACTACAAAGGCATATATGTGATGCACTGTATTGTCTGGATTTATAAAACTGTTTTTTACAATATAATGTTGCAATGTAAGTGCAAATGTTAGTACTTTGCGGGTCTATTACCATTTATAATTATTAAAGGATCTATTAATTTACTCCCCCAAACTGTTTAGACACTTATGCCATAATTGCAAATGCACAAATGCCATTATATTGAAAATATTAAAGATTGTTTTATATGATGAACAGATTTAATTTAGGCTTTTATTCATCAGCAGTGAACATAAACAAGAAGCTCAACTGAACCATCAAATGTGCTGCATAACATGCGAATGAAACTCATTGGTTCTTGCTGAAGCTCAAACGTTCTGCATAACACGAGGATGAACCTCATTGGTTCTTGCTGAAGCTCAAATGTTCTGCGTAACACGAGAATGAACCTCATTGGTTCTTGCTGAAGCTCAAATGTTCTGCGTAACACGAGGATGAACCTCATTGGTTCTTGCTGAAGCTCAAACGTGCTGCCTAACACGAGAATGAACCTCATTGGCTCTTGCGGAAGCTCTAACTCGCTGCGTATCACGGAGGCGTCAAGGAAGCATGGGCTAGCCTGGCTCCGTCCTCCTACGTACTTCACCTTTTTTTTTTCATTTTCCTTCAGTATGTCGTCTGAGATACATCCCATCTATAGTCTCTGGTTTCCTCCAGCCAATTTTTAACTTGTCCAATCAACGAACAGAGAGAGTGGCAGAGAACAATGTTGTTGATGTTGTGCGCTAGTTTGTGCATGACATACGTCACGACCAAACGTTAACGATTGGTTATGGCAGATCCAGAGTGAATCTGGCCAGATGCAATAGTTTTAAACTTCAACGGAGTACACGCCTTCAAGGAAGTTAACGCTTGTCAATGGAGAGTGGCCAGACTCTCTGTACAAATGAAATGACCAGGCTAAGCATGAGCTTCTGTTTACCACAATTGATGTATGAATTTATGTTAAAGTTTGTGTTTTATGTGAATAAAAGCCTAAATTAAATCTGTTCATAATATAAAGAGATTGCATGCATTCAGAAAATCTGGACTAAACCGCTCGTTTCACAATCTCTTTATGAACTATTTGAAGTGTCAAAGTGGTAGTTGTTTAGCTGTCAATGGAAGGACAGAAATAGCTCAGATTTTTAAAAAGATCTTTATTTGTGTTCCAAAAATGAAATAAAGTCGTACGGGTTTGGAACTAAATAAGTAACTAAATGAGTAAATTAATGACAGATTTTTTGGGTGAACTGAGCCAAAGCAAAATGCAACTTTTTTCTTTTTTCCAACAATATGTTTACTGATCAATAGGGCCTTAAGCCCCACTAACATATATATATATATATATATATATATATATATATATATATATATATATATATATATATATATATATATATATATATATAGGCCTATATATAATGACGTGTGTTGTCAGCATCTCAATGCATAAGGTTACCTGGATCTCTGCAGCTCCAGGGCAGAGTTGGCTATCTGCCCTCCATCTAGACAGCAGTAGTTCTGACTGGACTGCCTGGAGTAGGACACAGGCAGGATTCCCTGAGTGTACGTCTGGAGTCTCCCTCTAGTAGCCGGTGGCACTGCTGAAAAGGGAGAGCTGAACACGGACTGGAGCACCTGAGCGCCGCACACATCCCCCTCCGCATCCGCACCGCATGCTGGAGGAGGAGGAGGAGCAGCAGCAGAGGCCGCGCTGGGACCCGTGATCCCAGCCATGAAACCAGCAGCTCGGGCACTGCTGAGAGCCTGGTTCGCTGCCGCGGCCAATGCCTGCTGGCCCACTGCAGAAACCAGGCTCTGTCTAGTCCTCGAGCTGTCCTCATCCTCGGTCTGGCTCTCCCCGTCATCCTGCACGGGTCGTCCGTCCAGAGAGATGTTGCTGAGGAATGAGAGTGCAGCTTGTCTCCGTCGTGGATCTATTACGCGCTTCCGTGTGTGCTCCAAACTGGAGTGCTTCAGCTGCAGCGCGCTCGCCATTACGCGTGGGAGAATGCGTGTTTGTCAACGGAGAGGGTTCATGGTGATTGTTTGGATGTGGGGTGAAATTGGTGGTCAAAACGCCATGGCGTTGGCTTTTAAGTGCCTGCTGTGTTTTACTGTGTGTGTGTACAGAAAAGCTGGGTCACGTGTGAGCAGTATTGTGGCAGCAGGAGCATTGGTCTGACCAATGGGGATTGATTAGAACGAGGCGGTGCTCCAAAACGTCTTGAGTCGCCTACTCAGACAGCATTTCTTAGCGCTTTCGGAATTCAGTTCAAAATTCTACTAATTTTGAGCACGCCCTCTATGCTAAAAGATGTTGTCTAAATTAGGAGGCTCACTACATTTTGAAACACAGCCTACGTGTTCCAACCCCGCCCTCATTTTTGTTCCTCCCTTTTTGGGCTACTTGGACAGGACATTAAAAAATACATAAAAGTAAACATTTTAGGTACGAACAGTCCTAAGTAGCACGATATCTTGATGCCTTTTAGATATCGTTACTGTGCGTTTAAATAACATTATTCACCCTTCAAATGTTTTGCACTAGCGCAAGTGAGGATTCTAGTTCATAGACAGTCAAAACAAACTGGCAATAGACTGCTCCCTTATTAAAAAGTTTAAACACATTGAATTTTAACTTGGGAATTGTTTAAATAATTCTTTACATTACGCCTGCAGGAAATTCAATTTAAGCCAAGTATTTACCTACATATAATTCATTGAAAACGTATTTGTCATTACATGAAGTGTAACCTAATTTAAACCATGATTATTAAAACAATAGTTTAAAATATAGCCTACTTTAACATGAAGCATTTAATTTTACATTATTACAAAATGCACTTAAAAATTGAAGTGTATTAAGAAACCATCATGACAGCCTAGGCTACACATTTGCATAGCCTTTATTTTATTAATATTACATGATCTGCAATACAGACTTTAAACAATATACAGTGTATACTTTAAGATTCGAAGTAGGCTATCGCCTTAAAAATGCACATTCAATACAACTAAGTGCACTTTTTTTTCCACAAGTCAGTGTACGATTGTAGACTCTGTATACCAGGGGTGTCAATTATGCACTGCCCTGCACAGTTTAGCTCCAACTTGTTATTAAACTTTACATAACTACCTAAACTGAAATGAATGACGAAAATGAATTATTACAAAATGTATTACAAGAAGAAACTTTTACTGACTGTAACTTCCTAGTTGCACCTAAAGACTGTTTGATTGCAGTTATTTTCAACGTCACAGCGCCATCCAGTGGTCAATCAAGTTAAATGGACGGGGAAACACTCGCTGTCTACTTTAATAGCCTACACCTGTTCAACTGCTCAATTAAGGAAATTTGCTCACCCAAAAATTTAACGTCTGTCATCATTTACTCACCCTCGCGTTGTTCCAAATGTGTATGATTTTTTCTTCTGCTGAACACAAAAGAAGATATTTTGAAGAATGTCAGCAACCAGACAGTTGCTGGACCCCATTGACTTCCATAGTATTTTTTCTCCATACAAATTCCATACCATGTCTAATCAGCCAATCACATGGCAGCAACTAGGCTGCATCTGAAATCAAGTACGTCCCTACTAGCTATATAGTAGGCGAAAACAGTACCTGACAAAAGAAGGGTGTCCGAAATAAATAAATAGCCTATCTCAATTTTGGGCACAGACAAGACAATCTTCTGAAGTTCAAATTGAGCATCAGAATGAGGAAGAGAGGTGATTTTAAGTGACTTTGAACGTGGCATGGTCTGAATATTTTAGAAACTGCTGATCAACTGGGATTTTCACGCACACCCATCTCTAGGGTTTACAGAGCATGGTCTGAAAAAGAGGAAATATCCAGTTAGTGGAATTTATGTGGGTAAAAAGGCCTTGTTGGTGCCAGAGGTCAGAGGAGATGAGCAGACTGGTTCAGCTGATTAAAAAGGCAACATCTCTGAATGCACAACACGTCTAACCTTGAAGCAGATGGGCCGCAGCAGAGGACACACTGGACCGGTGTCACTCCTGTCAGCTACGAACAGGAAAATGAGGATAAAATTCACACCAGGCAATTAGAAGGTTTCGATTTCTGCTAGGACATTCAGACGGTCGGGTCACAACTTGGAAGCATGGATCTCTATCCTGTCTTGTATCAGCGGTTCAGGCTGCTGGTGGAGTAATGGTGTGGGGAGTATTTTCTTGGCACACTTAGTACCAATTGAGCATTGTTTAAACACCACAGCCTACCTTTGTTGCTGACCATCTGCATCCCTTTATGGTCACAGTGCACCATCTTCTGATGGCTACTTCCAATGGGATAACACGCATGTCACAAAGCTCAAATCCTCTCAAACTGTTTTCTTGAGAGTGAAAGTGAGTTCACTAATCTCAAAGGTCCTCCACAGTCACCAGATCTCAATCCAATCCCAATCCTTTGGGATGTTATAGAACGGGAGATTCTCATCATGAATGTGCAGCCGACAAATCTGCAGTAATTGCGTGATTCTATCATGTCAATATGGACCGAAATCTCAGAGGAATATTTCCAGCACCTTACTGAATCTATGACACAAAGAATTAAGGCAAGTCTGAAGGCAAAGGCGGTCCAACAAGGTGGACATAATGTATATTGCAAAACAAAAATAGAGTACATATTTAGTGGAGGAAAAACAATATAACATTTAGGATAGTTTTATATTTGGTTGCACCTCTGCAGAAGTTTTTGCTTGTTCAGTTAAGCTGTTGAATAGCTTACTCTGCTCTGATAATTTCTTCAAGGTCACTAGGTGGCGCCAGACTGTCGCATAAGTGCTCACAGGATTTATTTCCCCATGAAAATGGCGTGAGACAAATTCCAGTGATGAAATGAATGAGGGAGGTGATATAAAGCAGTGATTAAATATTTGAAATTCAAGTTCATTTGCCGTTTGTAACAGATACTCTGGAATTCTTACTCAATCAGTTCCCTAGCTCACAGGAGGACATTATTGAGGAAATGAGGTGAAAAAGTGTGGTGCAATTTGGGAATAATGCGGGATTTTTAAAAATTATTATTATTATTATTATTTTTTGTTTATGTGTGCAGCATGCGTGTAGCTGACAGCTATACGCCCATCTAAAGTAACAACATTTGGTAACAATTTATTTTGTAGTGTCCTTGTTATACATGTTACATGCAGTTTCTATAGTAATAACTATAATTATGGGGACATTGCATAGGCGTAATGCATTTTATACTGTACAAACCGTATTTTCTATCCCCCTACACTGCCCCTGCCCCTAAACCTACCCATCACAGGAGACATGCTGCATTTTTACTTTTTCAAAAAACATCACTTAGTGTGATTTATAAGATGTTTTCCTCATGGGGACCAAAAAAATGTCCCCACAAGGACAAAAATTTGGATATTATTACCATCTTTGTGGGGACATTTTGTCCTCACACATAAGGGATTACCAGTCCACACACACACACACACACACACACACACACACACACACACACACACACACACACACACACACACACACACAAAATCTTAAATTCTTGGCGTCAGAACACAAAAGTTCATGTCCATGTTATTTTCAACTACTCATGTACACACACACACACACACACACACACACACACACAAACACACACACACACACACAAACATGCATGTATATATTATTATTAAAAATTATATATATATATATATATATATATATATATATATAATACACACACAGTACACACATATTATGTATATATATATAGAGAGAGAGAGAGAGAGAGAGAGAGAGAGAGAGAGAGAGATTACCACAGACAAGATGAACAAATGGCAATAAATGATACTTTTGCAATAATATGAAGCAAAATATATATTTGACCCTAGACATTTGTTTGGTTTGTTAGGATAGAACAATATCTGGCCTAACTTTTTGAAAGGGTGCAAAAAAATCTAATTATTAAGAAAATCGCCTTTAAAGTCCTAACCACGCATATTACTACTAATAGGCTAATATTTTTATATATATATTTATGGTAGGAAATTTACAAAATATCTTCATGGAACATGATCTCATTTTTGGCATAAAAGCAAAATTGATAATTTCGACCCATTCAATGTATTGTTGGCTGTTGCCACAAATACACAGATCAGGTATAACATTATGACAGGTGAAGTGAATAACACTGATTATCTATCCATCATGGCACCTGTTAGTGGGTGGGATATATTAGGCAGAAAGTGAACATTTTGTCCTAAAAGTTGTTGTGTAAGAAGCAGGAAAAATGGGCAAGCTTAAGAATTTGAGTGAGTTTGACAGGGGCCAAATTGTGATGGCTAGAAGACTGGGTCAGAGCATATCCAAAACTGCAGCTCTTGTGGGGTGATCCCGGTCTGCAGTGCTCAGTATCTATCAAAAGTGGTCCAAGGAAGGAACAGTGATGAACCCACGACAGGGTCATGGGCAGCCAAGGCTCATTGATGCACGTGGGAAGCAAAGGCTAGCCTGTTTGGTCTGATCAAACAGAAAAACTACTGTAGGTCAAATTGCTCAAGAAGTTAATGCTGGTTCTGATAGAAATGTGTCAGAATACACAGTGCATATCAGTTTGTTGCATATGGGGCTGCATAGCCACATACCAGTCAAGGTGCCCATAGTGACCCCTGTCCACCGCTGAAAGCGCCAACAGTGAGTATTATAGTATATAGGGAGAATGAGTTTTAGAACTGGACCATGGAGCAATGTTCTGCTGGGAAACCTTGGGTCCCTGGTGGCCACAAAGCAAAAATGGTTCGGGAATGGTTTTAAGAGCACAACAACAAGTTTGAGGTGTTGACTTGGCCTCCAAATTCCCCAGATCTCAATCCAGTCGAGCATCTGTGGGATGTGAACAAACAAGTCTGATCCATGGAGGCCCCACCTCGCAACTTACAGGACTTAAAGGATCTGCTGCTAACATCTTGGTGCCTGATATCACAGCATGCCTTCAGTGGTCTAGTGGAATCCATGCCTCGACGGGTCAGGTCTGTTTTGATGGCAAAAAGAGGACCAACATTATTAGTAATGTGGTCATAATGTTATGCCTGATCGGTATATACCTATGCGACTTATGACTGGTTTTGTGTTCCAGGGTCACAGATATTTATCCAAAAATCTAACAATGAACAATTGACAAATTGCCATTTAAATGGCTAAATACTTTGTTTATATAATTTTCCACTCTGCTAATTGGCCAAATAAATGGAGATAATGAGACTGTTGTAAATGTGGACTACAACATCCATGCTCCAGTATCGGTGGGTGGTCCCCCCGTTTGCTCTGTCATCTGCTCAGAATTCTTCCCGCTGATAACCTTCCTCGGTCAGAAGCACTCAGGTCAATGACATTATTCTAACATGCTGAGTTAACCATGTTGTGGTAATGACAGATACTCAAGTGAAGAAATACATAAGCAACTCCTTTCTAGTAATGCTTTTCCTCATTTTCTCTTTCCAGCCAGAGTCAGCCATGGTTTTCAAGGGACAAGAAAAGTTGGAAAGACTATTGTGTTTGACAGATCAGCATGAAACATCAATAAAACAAGATCTACTTTCACTTTCCAGTCTTAATTTGACAGATCCTCAATTGGTTGCACATTCTGTGCTGTTTTATTACTTCCTCAGTCTCATAACGCACCAAAATAACACAACTTTTCAGGCTCAAGACAGAGGCTACGCTGTCATGGGCAACAATACAGTAACTCTCGGCCAGGTTAATCTTATCCCTAAATCAGTGGAGCAGAGCACAGGCCTCAGACTCTCTGTCCCTGTGTGTGAAATGCAGCACTTCCTGTGTTTGTGTGGGGCTTCCTCCCCCTCGAGTGATTTTGGCACCTCATTGTGACTCATGATGCACACGGTGTGGCAACTGCTTCATGCTTATTGGATGAGAAAGACGCTAAGGGAACAAAAATGTTTTGTTGATGGTTTTCTGACAGCAGGTGGTGGGGAATATGAAGATGTAATAGCTAGAATCTAGTGTAACTGAAAGTGAAAGTGATTTATCAGAACTATGAGTATGTCTGTTCTTGCCAGATGGGAAATGTGATTCATGGGATGTGATAATACAGTTTATTTTTCAAACATAAAGTGGGAAATATGGGTAACTGTTCACGATAAGTTTTAGTTAGTAAACAGTGCTGGGTAGATTACTTACAAACTGTATTCCAGTACAGAATGCAATGACATGATTCAAAATTGTTGTTAGTAATGTAATCCATTACATTACTTTAGGTAATATAATCTGATTACTTTTGACTTGTTTAACACATTGATTTGAATAGAATAATCTTGTAGCATATTGAAATGGGAATGCAAAGACAAAGAAAATGTTTTATACTCTTCTTTATCAACATCATGAAATGCATTACGTAAGGCTTTCTGGAAGATTTTCCGAACAAGTACAAGCAATAGGCTTTTTTAGAAAGGAAATTTTAAAATAAAATAAAATTAAGGAGATTTAGGGAAAATCACTAAATTATTAATTATTTACAGCAATTTTGTAAATATTAAGTAATCATGTTATACATAAACAAGAAACTGCATTTGGATTGTGAGTTTTTAAAAATTAATATAATTGAATTACAAGTATTTAATTTTAGGAATTTAATCTGATTTTTTTTTTTTTGAAAAAGTATCTCTTAATATTATTGGTTACACTATACGGTAGCACTTTACGATAAGATTTCATCAGTTAACATTAGTTAACTTCTTTAGTTAACATGAATTAAGAATGAACAAGACGTATACAGCATTTACTAATCTAAATTAATTAGATTACTAATACATAATTAAAATCAAAATTTGTGTTTGTTTACATTAATGCACTGTGTTAGTTAAACTAACACGAACAAACAATGAACAACTATATTTTTTATTAAATAACATAAGATTAGTTATCAAAGATGAATAAATTACTGTAACACATTTTTTGTTCATTGTTAGTTAATGTTAGTTACCCACTTTACAATGAGGTTCATTAGTTAACATTAGTTAATCCATTTACTAAAAACGAGCAATGCATTTGTTACAGTATTTATTAATTCAGTATTCATTTTGTTGAAAATTCAGCTCAGGTCAATGAAATAATATTAACAGATGCAACTTTTGATTTTAGTAACGTATTAGTAAATGTTCCGATTTGCTAAGATTAACTAATGTCAAATGAAACCAGATGTGTTACACTTTATGGTTACAGTTTATTTTAAGGTGTTATATAAACACCTAAAATAAGGTGTTTATTTTAAGTAATTGTACAATTAGGTACTGAGCAATAGTTATTAATAACTACATGTGCTTACTATATGGTAAGGATTAGGTTTGATTTAGGGTTAGTTGCATGTAAATATGCATACTTTATCGTTTTAAATACAGTAACTACATTTAACGTGTAAAAAGAACAAAATGAAGTGTTACCCACTTTTTTTAAGGTGTTACACTTTAATTATACATTTAAGTAGTAATAATAATTAACTACATGTATTTACGGTTATAGGGTTTAGTTTAGGGTTAGTTGTGTAACAAGGACACTATAAAATAAAGTGTTACCGTAAGTTTTATAATATTATTTAATGGACCTGATCTGACATGAGCTAACAATTACAGTTATATTTTTATTAACTATAACATTAACAAATATTACTATACTGTAACAGATGTATTGTTCATTGTTAGTTAATGTATTGCTAACTTTAACTAATTGGACCTGATTTTTAAAGTGTTACCAAAATTTGTTTTGAGTGCGACTATAGATAAATAGGAGCCACATAATGTCAGTCAGTTGGTTACACTTAATTTGGTAACACTTTATTTTACAGTGTCCTTTTTACAGTGTAATTATACATTTAATAGTAATTAACAACATGTAGGGTTAGGGTAGGATTAGAGTTTGGTTTGGTTTAGGGCTGGTTGCATGTAATTATGCCTGATTTATATTTATTATATCATAGCAAATACATATAACAAGGACATAAAATGTCAGGGTTTTTTTGGGGGTATGGAAGTTGCCAATTTAGGAGATTGATTTACTTTCAGGAGCCAAATTGGAGTGACGAATAGCTGCTTCTGCCCTAACGTCACACAGTCTGACGCTGAGCGTTCTTGTTGTTGCTTCTCTGTGGTCAAGAGGGCAGAGGTGGCCGGGCAAAGGGGGAGATGTGCGGTCAGACCGCAGGATTGATGAGTGAGTTTCAAGGGGGAACTGTGAGGAAGTCCATCTCCAGCCCACCCGTGGGCCACAGCAGCCCCACATCAAACGCAGCAGCTCCGCTGTGATGTATGGCGGCTGCGCTGCACTTTCAACCAGAGTCGAGAAGGTCCAGCAAGGGATTTATCTCAAGGGAGGATGAAAGGAGAAGCAGAGGCGTCTGCCAAACAAAGGCTCATGGGGGCCAACCGTACAGGTCAGGCCTGGTCCTCAAACTGGACAGATTTATATCAGCCCTCTTCAGCTGAAGATACATTTTGGGTTGATGGATACCAAATACTGGACAAATATTGATAACACTTGAAGAACGTGTGTACAAATACTCTTTCAAATGAAAGGAATATATATTATAAATGAATACATAGGTCAATGATATTAAGCCACATGAAAAAATGCAATTCATAGATACAATGACTTTTTAAAAAACTAAAACAGGAAATGACATTATATGGAAATTATATCATAATGATATCATTGTTAAGGTCTTAAAATGTGATTTAATTTGTCCTTAAAAAACAAAAAAACAAAAAAACATTAAAAAGTATGTTTTCAAAAATTTATAAAAAAATATATAATTATTATATATTTATTAATTATGTATTATTATTAATTATAATTATTATTATTGGGTGTACACATTATTAGGTAATTAGGTCATTAGAAAATGTTAATTTGTTCCACACAATTTCGTAATTTTTTTTCAAAACAGCATTTTTATACTGTACATATTATGTCCCTTTACACTAACCACACCCCCACCCTCCCACACACACACACACACACACACACACACACACACACACACACACACACACACACACACACACACACACACACACACACACACACACACACGTTTGTTTTTGTGAAATGTGGGGACATTCCATAGACTTAATGGATTTTATACTGTACAAACCGTATTTTCTATCCCCTACACTGCCCCTGCCCCTAAACCTACCCATCACAGGAGACTGCACAGTTTACTTTCTGTGAAAAAACCTCATCCTGTGTGATTTATAAGCATTTTGAAAAGTGAGGACATGGGGAACGTCCTCATATTTCACCCTCTTTTGTAATACCTATGTCATACCCATGTCATTATACACATTTGTGTCCTGATATTTCACAAAAACCACACACGTACACACACACACACACACACACACACACACACACACACACACACACACACACACACACACACACACACACACACACACACACACACACGTCTGGTTCACTATCTTTGTGGGGATTCTCAATAGACTTAATGACTTTTTAAACTGTACAAACTGTATATTCTGTCCCATTACACTAACCATACCCGCCGCCCCCAACACACGCACACGTCTGGTTCAATATCTTTGTGGGGACTCTCAATAAATGTAATTTTAGATAGACATACATTTTTATACTGTAAATTGGATATTCTCCTTACACTAACCCTACCCCTAAACCTATCCATCACACAAAACTTTGTGCATTTTTACATTAAAAAACAAACAAACAAACAGAGTCAGTGTGCATTCAGGTTGAAGTCCCCACCAGGATTAACACACACACACACACACACAAACACACACACTGAATTCCTGAATTCCTGAATTCCTGAATTCCTGAATTCCTGAATTCCCGAATTCCTTAGAAATTAGATTATCTGATTATCTTTCTCCTAAAGGTTCATATTTTACGTTAAAATATATTTAAGTAAGTTTTGGAAGTCATTTTATTTGATTATAAAGCCCCCTAAAGAAAATGGTAACAATCAGAGTTTATGTAACATCAAGCAAAACTTCACAGCTTGAGGAATTTGTGCAACGAAAGCTTATGGAATTTAATAATTCCATAATAATATTTCCCTGTTATGTAAGTCTAATAATTGTGTTACATGTGAGGCCGTAACCTCTTGAAATGTTGGTACCCGAGGCACTTCATGAAGCTGTCAGATATTATAGCTTGACCGTATTAATCACACCATCACTCTTGCGCACAACTAGAACATTAAAACAATTTAGTCATAATGGGATAGCATTTTGGGAAACGGTTTAATCTGTATTTGTTTTCTCTTATATGGAGGAGAGCTGGCCTGTGATAACATACTTTACTGTGCAGCTCAAAATGAAAACATTAATTTGTATTCATTTGAAGAGAATGAACTAGACAGAGTTGTAACAGCGGTTGGTGGGAGACACTGAAGTTAGCACACGTTCCAAAACCAAGTGAGATCCCTGGTTGCCTACTGCCTACATAGTCAACTGTCAAGGCAGCATCCTGACCATAAAGTGACCTCAAAGTGATGTTTTTTTTTTTAACTAGGGGCTATTTTTTTTAACTTAGAGTTACTAGAGGTAACTCTAACATGTATGTTCAGTGATTCTGTTTGCCTTAGTTCACTAATTAGTCTCGTTGTTTGTTAATTAGCTCATCACACCTGTTCTCCTTAGGTGCTGTATGCTTGATGTGGTTATGTTCTCCTGAGCTGCATTCATTTTTAAAAGACTATTATTTCCTTAAAGGTACACTATGTAGGATTTTTGCAGTCAAATATCCAAAAACCACCAGGCCAGTGTTATATATTCATTTTGTTCTGTTGAGTTCTTACAATGTCCCAAATGTTTCCAACTATTTGTAAATTGTGAGAAAATCGCTATTTTTACCAATGAACCGGGACGTGTGAGCATAGCGTGTGAGGAAGTGGCCTGTCAATTGCGTCATATCTGCGTTACCCTCGTTTCCAGTTGTTTTATTTTGCAGGAAAGCTTTACTCTCACTGGAGTGTGCAACAAGTGTCACAGCAGCCACCGAGCGAACGCACAGAGTAACGACATAACATCATTTTCAACACACTCAAATGTATCTAATATGATAAACAGAGCTGCGTTACCTCATACTCATGACTGGAAAAGCGGAGATTGCGCCGACGACTGTGTCCTGTCATAATAAAAGTCCCGTTGCTTGCGAGTAGTGTGTTTTGTGTAACAATCGCTCCGGCGGCCTTGCTCAGCTCCACAGCACTCGCCCCTGCTCTGCTTCATACCCAGATAACAATTTTTGGTTCCCAGAACGTTCTAGGAATGTTCGTTTCTCTCAGAACGTTTCCAGAAAAGACATCCTATAACGTTCTCTATTGGTTAGCCAGGAACGTTTTCTTTACGTAAATAGAATGTTCCCTGTTGGTTTGGAGAACGTTACCCTAACATTCCCAGAACGTTCCCTCTAACCTCTTTACTCTCATATCATTTACTCCATATCAAGCGGCATGGAAGACGGATCAAAGGACGTCAATCATTATAGCCTACTACAAACCATGTCTTGTTTTGAACTTGTTTAATCAATATAAATAATCCAAGGTACCACCCCAAGTACCTTAGCAACCGAATAGCAACCACCCTAGCAACCACCCGAGTACCATAGCAACAACCCTAGCAACCGCCTAGAGTACCTTAGCAACCGCATAGCAACCACCCTAACAACCACAGAGTACCCTAGCAACCACCTAAGTACCCAATTTCAAACTTAAAACATTTCAAACTTTTTGTCTAGGCTTTTTCAAGCCAACTTATTATTCAATAAAGATCGATAAACTAATGTTAGTCAGTCGGTAAAAATGAAATGACCGTTAATTTTTTACTTTCTGTAGAAGACAGATGAAAGCGTGCTGGAGAAGAGCGTGTGGATCAGAGGCGCGCGTAGATCTACGCACGCAGTAACGAAATATACAAATAAACCCGCATATATACAGTATATATAAAAATCTAAAAATAACCTGCAGAGAACGTTCTGGGAAGGTTCTCTTTAGATTGCAAAATAAAACCCCAAAATAACCTGCAGAGAACGTTCTGGGAAGGTTCTCTGTAGGTTATAAAAATAAAACCCCAGAATAACCTGCAGGGAACGTTCTCTTTATAGGTTATAAAAAAACACAACCAATTCAGAACGTTTCCAGAACATTCTTATTTGGTTCCCCACAAAAATAACCAAACTGGAATGTTCTGTGTTTACTGGGTAATATAGTAACATTAATAATTGCATCCATGAACATGATTTCTGAACCATCTAGCAGAAAAGTTGCATAGTGTACCTTTAACCTCCTTTGTCGTGTGAGTTGTGACAACATGCAGCCACTCATGACAGTAACATAAAACAAATAAATAATGGTTGTACTATTTTACAGTACATGTACATACTATGCACTTATTGTAAGTGACACCAACTGGGTAATAACTAGGTACTAACCCTAAAACCGACTCCTAAACCTTAACCCATGTTGTTACTTAGTATTTTTGTGGGTAAGTACACTGTATTGAAAATGCACAAATAATAAATGAATAAATAAATAATTGATATAAATGTAGTATTGCAAAACACTTTTGCTGCTATTGAGGTGAGATGAGGGACAGGTTTGCTGGTATCAGTGGGGTTAAGTGAGGGTTAAGGGACAAAGGAAGGGTCAACAGCATACAGTAATTAAAGATCCAATCAAACAAAAGCACATCCTCATTCACTTATTCTTTCCATGAATGTTGCCATGAGTCACCCTCTCACTGATTTACCTGATGATTTGGAGTTAATTAGGTAAAGACCTGTGAGATCCACCAATCAGAGAGGTTCCAGAATCTAATCGATTTTTTTGATTGGTTTAAATTAATGGTGAGGGTGCTCAACTATTCGGCGCCTTTGATCCATGGCATCTAAAATATTGAAAACCCTTTTGTACAGATGCAGTTCCACAAGCCCATTTCAAGGCAAGTATACAGAACCTATTTATTTGCATGTTCCAATAACATTTAATCACACCATCACTCTTGCGCACAACTAGAACATTAAAACAATTTAGTCATAATGGGATAGCATTTTGGAAAACAGTTTGAATCTGTATTTTCTCTTGTATGGAGGAGAGCAGGCCTGTGTCTCATCTTTTCTTAAAAACTGGTTACAAATTTCAGGTTGGTCAAGCCAATGTGTGGAGTTTTGTATTAGCATGTTGCTAAGCTAACAGCACTTAGTGTAGACATAAGTAAACTGTGTTTCATTTTTGAAGGCTGCGTCCTCCGAAGGTCACCTTTGACATCCGCATATGCCATTAAGGATTTCAGAAAAGTAGCCATTATAACATGTACAGATATTTATTGTGAAGTGTATATTGTTGGAAACTCCTTATTTTTGTGGAATGTAATGGTTACTGAAATGAGGCAATATCTATGACGTATGCGGCAGACAAATGTGACCTCTGGAGGATGCAGCCTTCGAAATAAGACATAGCTGTAGATTTTTAAATATTTAAAATAACAGTTTTATACTTTTATTTAATTTGATTACTTTTTAACTAATATTCATAAATGTTACGAACTGTTCCGAGACTTGGGTTGAAGATCCAAACGCATCTTAATTGAGGCTAATCCACAAGCATAATCCAAATGACAGGAAAAGGGTCAAAACTATAGGGTAAATAACTGTCGTAGGCCACTAAGAGCAATGTGTGTAACCTCACTCCCCTGATCTCACGGAACGCTCTAGCGACTTACGGGTTGATTAGGACCAGTTACATTTGGTGCCGTGACCCGGATGGGTCTTAGGGGGCTGAACAGGCCTGTCGCAAGGGGGTATGAGGCCCTGTGCGAACGCGATGTGCAAACGCGATGTGCGAGGCCTGGGGGGTAGGGGGGTATATTAATGGGGGTCTACTGTTGCTATAGTGACAAACAATTAGTTATTTATGTGGATTTTTATGAAATATATTGTATATTCAGTTTAACAGCATTTGGTTCAAGAAGTTAAACTGTGTAACTGAACTGCACAGTGCGCACATTTTGACACTTAAATTATGTTCTAAATTATGAATGGGTCAAATGCGTTTGCAAAACGGCCTGAATCCACCTGAATTAGTTTGGACTGTTCTTGAATTAGACTTGGAGGGCTCTGGCTGGGCCATTCAAGAACAGTCACGGAGTTGTTGTGAAGCCCCGCCTTCATTATTTTAGCTGTGTGCTTAGGGTCATTGTCTTGTTCGAAGGTGAACCTTCGGCCCAGACTGAGATCTTGAGCACTCTGGAGAAGGTTTTCGTCCAGGATATCCCTGCACTTGGACGCATTCATCTTTCCCGCGAATGCAACCAGTCGTCCTGTCCCTGCAGCTGAAAAACACCCTCACAGCATGATGCTGCCCCCACCATGCTTCACTGTTAGGACTGTATTGGACAGGTAATGAGCAGTGCCTGATTTTCTTTACACATACCGCTTAGAATTAAGGCTAAAACTTTCTATCTTGGTCTCATCAGACCAGAGAATCTTATTTCTCACCATCTTAGCAAACTCCATGCAGGCTTTCATGTGTCTTGCACTGAGGAGAGGCTTCCGTCGGGACACTCTGCCATAAAGCCCCGACTGGTGGAGGGCTGCAGTGATGGTTGACTTTCTGCAACTTTCTCCCATCTCCCGACTGCAGTTTGCAGATAGCTCAGTTTGGCCAGACGGCCAGCTCTAGGAAGGGTTCTGGTCATCCCAAACGTCTTCCATTTAAGGATTATGGAGGCCACTGTGCTCTTAGAAACCTTAAGTGCAGAAGAGATTTTTGCAACCTTGGCCAGATTTGTGCCTTGCCACAATTCTGTCTCTGAGCTCTTCAGGGAGTTCCTTTAACCATGATTCTCATTTGCTCTGACATGCACTGTGAGCTTTAAGGTCTTATATAGACAGGTGTGTGGTTTTCCTAATCAAGTCCAATCAGTATAATCAAACACAGCTGGTCTCAAATGAAGGTGAAGAACCATCTCAAGGATGATCAGAAGAAATGAACAGCACAGTTAAATATATGAGTGTCACAGCAAAGGTTCTGAATACTTAGGACCATGTGATATTTCAGTTTTTCTTTTTTAATAAATCTGCAAAAATGTCAACAATTCTGTGTTTTTCTGTCAATATGGAGTGCTGTGTGTACATTAATGAGAAAAAAAAATAACTTAAATGATTTTTAGCAAATGGCTGCAATATAACAAAGAGTGAAAAATTTAAGGGGGTCTAAATACTTTCCGTACCCACTGTACATTTTAATCACTGAGCAGTGCATTCTGGGATTGTCTTTTCTGTGAAGGATACATGCAATACAGCCTTCAAATCTGGTTAATATGAGGTATGTTAGGAGACCTAAGTGTAATTATGTTTCCGGGGTTACTGGAATTGCTGCCTCTGTAGACAGTTCACTAGGATTTGGGGCAATTGTTGTGTGAATAAGGTACAACACAGACCTCATGATTAAGTGATCTGCTCAGAACTTTTCCATGGTTCATTAATTTAATATCACTCAACTTCACTTCAGTTTTCATATTGGCTGTTTATTCAAGTCATCACCATTAGAAGAGACGTTCTGGCGCCTGCCTTCAAGAAAATGACATACAGAAGACATAAACTGGTGATATGTGAATGCATAGTGACACTTGTAGAATAAAAACACCTCACACTGACCCCCGTCTGAGGAAAAAGATCACAACCCAACTTTAGTAGAATAAATGTTTGGAGAATATTTTGATTTCAGGTAAAATGAATCATGGCAGGATAGGGACATTGGATGAAACAATAAAGGGCCAGAAATGGGGCCACATTTGGGTGGCTGAGAGGAAACACGGTGGAGGATTTATGGGGGAAGTCTGAGGTGAAAACAGTAGCAGCTGATTCATTGGGAAGGTCAGTGTATCGACTCCAAGTTTACTGTAACAGCAGCTATACTGTGAGGAAAAGCCCACGCAAGTGAGTGGGCAAGAACAGCAGTATTGAAATTCAAGAGGAAGAAGCATATTATGAGTCAGCAAATAGAGAGGAAGAAGACCTGTGCATTCCACAGCCATGGGGATGACTGTACTGCGTGACTTCAATGAACTGTGTCAAATATATTGGTTTAATGCCTTAAATGATGTGCTCTGTAGAAATATAAGCAATACATTCCATTAACTTTTATGTCATAATGACTTTTTCCCTTTAAATACAATCTGTGGATGATCACTTTAATGCCCGCCCTTTACCTGTTACCTGTCCTTTGACACTAATTTGAGATGATTTCTTAGGTAAGCTTCATTATTAATGTATCATGCTCTTGTCCTGCTTATGCTTTGGGCATAAAATATATTTTTGATAGTATCTTTCTATGTAACACTTTATGTACAGTACATGTACTTACTATAGTAATAGTAGTAAATTAGCATAATTACAAGTAATTGACCCAAAACTTTACCCTATAGTAAGTACATGTACTTAATTAATAGTACTCATGTAATTACATTGTAACAACATCACCATTTAAATAAAGTGTTACTCCTTTCTAAGCAACAATCCTCTATGATTTAATTTCCCCCCAAAAAAGTTTAAATATAATGTCCATTAAAATTCCATGCATGTAACGTGTTTAGTTTTGGTTTAATGTTACTGTGTTCTGTTCCTGTTTTGCCATGTCTGAGTTTTTAGTTAGTTTCCTTGATTGTAATTTGTCCCTCACACCTGTTTGTTCAGTTTGATTACCCTCTCTGTGTATTTAAACCATGTGTTTCCTTAGTTCCCTTGTCCGGTATCATCTATTTTAGTGTTAATGTTAAACACGGCTGTATGTTTTTCTCATACAACCTGTGTTGTATCACCATAAAAAAATAAAAATAAAAAATATTTTACTAAATTGATTGTACATATCCTAATCTTATTTCTTATATTTAATTTTAAAAAGTGAATTATTTATTTTTGCACGACAAATCTACAAAACAAAACTTGATCTAATCTTGTCTTGTCTTAAAAATCTAACATGTATAATTTCTTTCATTTATCATTTATCACAATATAATTTCCATGTTCCTAATCTTACCTGTATCCCACCTCAACAGCAGCAAAAGTGTTTTGCAATACAACATGAACACACCTGTACAAGTACATTGCACCTTTTGATGTACTGATAGTTTTTTTGATGTACTGGTAGTTAAAGACACCACAACGCGGGATTGCATTAATAGCAAAGATTATGCCAAACTACTTTGTTGTTAATATGTTTTCATTATTGTTAGCCCAATGTCTTCAGAATTTGTGGGTTTTGTAAAAGTCCTTTGAAATTGACTTGAAAGCATACAATTTGTAGATATAAAATCCCCAATGTTGGGGTTTAACACATTACAAGAAACACAAGTTATCAGATTACTTTTTCAAGTAACTATTAAAGTAGTCACATTACTTTTAAATTTACAGCAAAATATCTGAGTTACTTTTTCAAATAAGAAAAACAAGTTACTTTATTTTCCTATTTATTGACTGACAGCTATCCTGTCCCCATGTTGAAGGAAATCAGGAGTAATGGCCTCGATATTTTTCAAGCAAAATCGAAGAACAAACTGATGTGAAATCAGGCCGGAACTAACTTGCCAAAGCGAACTTTCCGAAATTTGCTGCGGTGGTAAACACCTATATACTAGCATATGCGGTGCAGGTATGATGTCACTTTGCAGGCTAACCGGCATTTAGCATCGCACAGGTGAGAGGGGCTGTGGGTCTTAAAACTGGACAAAGCGTAAAGGCTAACTCTGGTGTGCTTTGATAATCAACCACATTATATCCTTGACTTTATTGAATTTCGTTCATAGTTGTGCAACAGTCATTCACATACCATAGAAATGGACAAAAAGTAACATAAACTGTATCTCTCCTTCCCTGCGGACCGCAGCGTTAGAAGGCGTTTCATTCTTTTCGGCTAAGGTTGCAGGCTTGCCTTCAAGTGGCTTCGGTTGAACTTTCTTCTCCTGCATCCTATTTAAAAGTTTGTTTAAGCTGCGCCCTCTACTGTACAGACGTGAATTTGCATTTCTGCCCATAAAAAGTAACAAGTACTTTTTTTGTTGTGTAGTTACTTTTTTGGGGGAGTAACATAATAATTTGTAGCACATTACTTTTAAAAGTAACTTTCCACAACACTGAACATTACCACCCTAGCAGATTGTACAAATTCATACAAATCATAAAATGTACATAAAATGTACAAATTGTTTTTTGAGTGTGTAGCATTTTACTTTATTAAAAAATGTACTGTGCATATTATACAATAGGTTAATTCAAGTCTTTATATGTGTAATATGCATTTTCATGTAGCCTATTTTTTAATCAATTACCAGATATGATAACAACATGAGCACCATGTCAGTGACCCATAACTGATCAATATGGAGTGCTCTAACATTTTGAGTAAAATACACTATATTGCCATAAATATTCAGACACCCCTTCCAAATCATTGAATTCAGGTGTTCCAATCACTTCCACGGCCAAAGGTGTATAAAATCAAGCACCTAGGCATGCAGACTGCTTCTACAAACATTTGTGAAAGAATGGGTCGCTCTCAGGAGCTCAGTGAATTCAAGCGTGTTACCTTGATAGGTATCCACCTGTGCAAAGTCCATTCGTGAAATTTCCTCACTTCTAAATTGTGGCGAGTTAGACGAGCGAGAGATGTGGGAGGAGCAATCGGAGATCAGAGTGTGATTGAAGAATGAGAGTCACCTGCGAGTCACACCGGTCTCGTGTCCTCTCATGAGGGAGCTTGGAGGCATATAAGGACGAGCGACACCAGTGAAGGACGAGAGAGGACCAGGCCTGGACTTTATGTTGTGTTTTGTTTACGATTTGTTATGTGTGTGCGCGGCAGCCGTGCGTGAGGGGCTTTCCGCGGTTTTACTTTCAGTTTGTTTATTTATTATATTAAAGTCTTTACATGTTCGCTGGTTCCTGCCTCCTTCCTTCCCATGTCAATGTTCTGCGTTACATAAATATTCCATGGTCAACTGTTAGTGGTATTATAACAAAGTGGAAGCAATTGGGAACAACAGAAATTCAGCCACAAAGTGGTAGGCCATGAAAAATCACAGAGTGGGTCAGCGCATGCTGAGGAGCACATTGCGCAGAAGTCGCCAACTTTCTGTCAATAGCTGCAGACCTCCAAACTTTGTGTGGCCTTCAGATTAGCTCAAAAACAGTGCGTAGAGAGCTTCATGGAATGGGCTTCCATGGCCGAGCAGCTGCATCCAAGCCTTACATCACAAAGTGCAATGCAAAGCGCCGGATGCAGTGTTGTAAAGCATGCCGCCACTGGACTCTAGAGCAGTGGAGACGTGTTCTCTGGAGTGACAAATCATGCTTCTCTGTCTGGCAATCCGATGGATGAGTCTGTGTTTGGTGCTTGGCAGGAAAACGGTGCTTGCCTGACTGCATTGTGCCAAGTGAAAGTTTGGTGGCGGAGCAATTATGGTCTGGGGTTGTTTTTCAGGGGTTGGGCTTGGCCACTTAGTTCTAGTGAAAGGAATTCTTAATGCTTCAGCATACCAATACATTTTGGACAATTTCGTGCCCCTAACTTTGTGGGAACAGTTTGGGGATGGCCCCTTGCTGTTCCAACATGACTGCGCACCATTGCACAAAACAAGGTCATGGATGAGTCATGGATGAGTGAGTTTGGTGTGGAGGACTTTGACTGGCCTGCACAGAGTCCTGACCTCAACACCTTTGGGATGAATCAGAGCAGAGAATGTAAGCCAGGTCTTCTCGTCCAACATCAGTACCTTTTCTTAAAAATGTGCTTCTAGAAGAATGGTCAAAAATTCCTATAAACACACTCCTAAACTTTGTGGAAAGCCTTCCCAGGAGAGTTGAAGCTGTTATAGCTCCAAAGGGTGGACCAACTCCATATTAAACCCTACAGATTAAGAATGGGATGTCTTGATAAATAAGTGAATCCTTGGGGGCTGCTAATGATATGCACCATATATTCTACAACTCATTTTTTCTACAGAGAGTCTCTGTGGTTTAGTGGATAAACTTACATCAGGTCATGGTGTTAATCTCGCTGTGTTTGTGCACATGTATGCATTTACCACAAATACTGATAAATAGGAATGTGAGGCTCCAGCCCATTACAGCTAACGAGGAGGTAGCTGGAGGAGGAGAGAATCCATCACGGCTGGCTGAGGGCGTCTTGGGTCAGCGCTGCAGGACTGAAGCCTCTCACCGTGCCTGGCACCTGCTTGAACGGACAGGGTTGGAAACCGCACAGTACACGCCCCAACTAGCCTTGAGAGAGGCAGCCAGGACAGAATGTACGCGGAGCCTGAGCACCCCCTATTTCATCTGAGCCTCTCCCCCAGCTCACGATGCTTAGAAGCAGAGTTATGAACTGTGTTTAGGGAATGCGTTCGGAAAATAGTTCACTTTAGACATTCTGCTATCTAACTTTGCAACTACATGTGTTAGAATAAGTTGACATGTTGCAAAGTTACATACATAGAATGTCGGTTGGGGAGCATCAAAATAAAGTGTTAATTGATATTAAGCAGTCAGTCTACTGATACTCTATTGAGAGTTAACTGACATGTATTTGCAAAGTTACTTATAGTCAGTAGAATGTCTAAAGTGGACTATCGAAATGTGCTTTGTTTTTAAGATCATTTTGAAATGTTAACAAGTTTACAAGGAGTCTTAGCTTAGAAGTTCAAGGTGTGAGTAGAGTTATAGATCATCACAATGACTCATAAATTGTGAAGTGGTTTGACGTTTTTATTAAAGCTTCCCCATATTAGATCAAGCCGTGTTTAACGGCCACAATAATTCATGAAACACACTGATGCAGAGAGCGAACAATATGAGATCTGTTAAACTGACTTTTTGTTGATGTTACTGTGAAAATACCTTTTTATTATGGCTTTGTTTCCATGGAACCATAATAAAACTTAGCAGATACAGTACATGGAGGAAAAGTTTTTATTAACTTTATTTTGATGGTCCACTTTAGACATTACTACAAGTAACTTTCAAACTATGTTAACTTATTCTGTTAACCCTAACACCTAACAGTCTACTAATATTCTAAAATGAGTTAGTTGACATGTTTGTACATTACTTATAGTTACTTATAATTAGTTAGTTAGCATTTTTTTTTCAGTCTTTACAAATAGGTTTGAGCTGTTTGTTTTTGGTGCTGTGTTTTTTGTTTCACTTTTTCTTTAAAACACAAGTAGTAAAAGGCAATTGTGACCGAAAACCTGATCTAACCCCTAAAAATGTCTTTCATTGGTGAAACTTGGTTTAGCAAGATGATTAAGTGATATGAAATTAAAGTAAATATCAACATTAAAAGTAAGTTAACCTATTCAGTTTTTCTGATACTGGTGTTCCCATCATGCACTGGGGCATGAATTTGTATCATTGTTAGGTTTAGTAACTTGCCATTTTGTGACATTTGGAGTTCATATTCTACTCAAAATGACAAATTCATACTCAAAAACCATCCATCGAATGTTACCGTCAGTGTGCATTGTGTTCCAAGTATTGAGGTCTCTGTGTTCAGGTGTCACATTACGTCTACTGTATTATTTACTTAGATGTTTCTAAGTAAAGCAGACACTTTAAAATTGTGGATTAATTCATTGTTATATTAAAACCATCCATCGAATGTTACCATCAGTGTGTATTGTGTACCAAGTATTGAGGTCTCTGTGTTCAGATTTCACATTATTTCTACTGTATTATTTACTTAGATGTTTCTAAGTAAAGCATAAACTTTAAAATTGTGGATTAATATATTGTTTAAGTAAAAGTTTTGCAATGGAAACTTCAGCTAGGTACTTTTTACTTGCCAAGTAAAAATTGCTCATTTTCTTTGTTAATTTTACTTAATTTAGTTAAGTAGAGTTTACTTAATTCCATATGTGAAATTACTTGTGCAAAAAAGTACATTTTACTTATTTATTATTTATTTGTTTTCAGTTATCTCTAATAATTTATATGGTTGAAAATGTATTTCTGTCCATTAATCTTTTGGAATTTTTTGTTGTATTTTCACTATTTACTTCTATATAAGTTTTCAACTGAAAACGGAATACTTTTTAGGTCTTTTGGCCATTCATTTAAAAGACAATAGTGTTTTGGGGGCCTGGAAACAATGCCTTTACCATATCCATGTAAAAAACAAAAATGTGAATATGTGAAAACGGTGACGGTGCATGCATATTATGTGTTCACAGTTTCTTGACAAAGTGACATCACTAACTACTTGCCTTGCAGCACAATACAGCCTCTTTAGTCAATTCAATAGATTTGTGGGAACGGGGATTGTTTTTTGGGGGGGATCGTTGTTGTCTATTTTTAAGTATGTTATTGTTGTGTAAACACCCTTTTACATTTTCTTTTCCTGTCCAATTGAACATGATTGTCTAATTTTACAAAACTTCACATTTTATAATATCTCTGTTATAAATGTAATGTCTGTCTGTTATGATATATGATACTGATTAAACATTTGGAGGGTGATTAACCTGGATTTCAGTCCATGAGGCTCAGGAATGACACAAACAGGGAAGAAAAGGTCATTTGTTTCATGTTTCATGATGTGAAATACAAGTTGGATAAGGCAGAGGATAAACCTGTGTCAAAAAAGACCACTAACCACAGACTGCCCCACATTTCCTAAAGCTCCTCTGACAGGACACTAAAACCTGTAGCACATCACTCACTGCTCGTCCACTGTACACTATTAACCCTTCTTATTACAGAACACCACACACACACACACACACACACACACACACACACACACACACACACACACACACACACACACACACACACACACACACACACACACACACACACACACACACACACATGTTTGTTTTTGTGAAATGTGGGGACATTCCACGGGCGTAATGGTTTTTATACTGTACAAACCGTATTTTCTATCCCCCTACACTGCCCCTGCCCCTAAACCTACCCATCACAGGAGACTGTGCAGTTTACTTTCTGTGAAAAAAAACTCATCCTGTGTGATTTATAAGGCGAGGACATGGGGAACGTCCTCATATTTCACCCTCTTTTTGTAATACCTGTCATACCCATGTCATTATAGACATTTGTGTCCTGATATTTCACAAAAACATGCCCACACACACACACACACACACACACACACACACACACACACACACACACACACACACACACACACACACACATGCTCATGTTGGGTTTTCATGTTTTATGGGGACATTCCATAGGCGTAATGCAATTTATACTGTACGAACCGTATTTTCTATCCCCCTACACTGCCCCTACCCCTAAACCTACCCATCACAGGAGACATGCTGCATTTTTAATTTTTCAAAAAACATTGCTTATTGTGATTTACTCACTGCTCGTCCACTGTACACTATTAACCCTTCTTATTACAGAACACCACACACACACACACACACACACACACACGCACACACACACACACACACTTTAGGTTTTTGTGAATTGTGGAGACTTTCCATAGGTGTAATGCATTTTATACTGCACAAACTGTACATGCTATCCCCCTACACTGCCCCTGCCCTGCCCCTAAACCTACCCATCACAGGAGACATGCTGTATTGTTACATTAAAAAAAAACAATTTAGTATGTTTATGTAGGTGATTTCAGGTTTATATTACATCGTGGGGACATTTGGTCCCCACAATATAATATAAACACGTATACACACACACACACACACACACACACACACACACACACACACACACACACACACACACACACACACACACACACACACAAAATGTATGCTCTGCTTGGTTTTTACTTCAGCAGGTCTAGAATTATGGGTACATATAAACTTTAACTTTGTCTGTGCACTCTACTTTTAGACTGCTAAAAACCTTTATGATGCACTTTATGATCTGACATCATGTGACAAGGACAGTGCACTGCATGTGATGCTGAAAATGGGCAAATACCTGGTTACACTTTATTTCGATGGTCCACTTAAGACATTTTACTAACTAGTACAAGTAGCATTGGTGATACTGTGAAGATCTACACAACACCTCATGGATGCAGCGAAGAAACAAGTGTCAGTTTACAAAGAAGAGGTTTACCGTTTTACATTTTAATGATTCACCTGTTAAAATTTAATTACAGTGTTTCCTGGTTGTACCAGCATAATTATTTCTTGGAATACTAAATTCCTATAAAACAAATTATTACTTACCGTTGACATTCACAAGAATTTCCCCCTTCAGTTAGCACTCATAAAATATTGAGGGTGATGGTTTGAGAAGCACTTAAACTTAAACCCAGCAATTAAAAAATAGCCAATCAAATCACCAAATAAATCATTTATAATCAAAACTTAATATTTTCAGCTTTTTTAGTGTTCTTCATTACAACTCAAGTTTCTTTCTGTTCTTTCTCTCAGTTACTCTTGCCCACAGGGCATCACTGGAGTGTGAAGTGCACCCCCAAAAAAAAAAAAAAAAACGCTTTAAAAATTTTAATAAGCAGTGAAAAATGTAATTCAAAATATGTATAATTGTATTTTAGAACAAATACATAGGACTAAAATAATTAGCATTATGTCACTGGCTTATGTATCTCATATGTGTTAAAAACTCACCCCAAAAACCAGCAGTTCGAACCAAAACCACTTCCTAAAAAAGAAGAGACCCAAACCATGTCTTCACAGCACTCCTCCCATCAGATAGCATGCTCTCGGCCATACATCATCTCCTAATTCTCTCGTCTGGGTTAAGGTTAGGCAGACAAGGTTTTGGCAGGTAGAACTCCTCTGAGTTAGCCTCACTGCACTCCATCAACACCGCTTACAATCATTTGTTTTCCCACTCTCAGCTCTATCCAAGCCCTTCTAATGAAGTTGTCATTTTCTCCTGGGCAGACGCAGTCAGCGTTCCCTTGCTCTGCTGAGGAAAGGGTGGGAGTTTAATAAAAAAAAAAGAAAAGACAGAGAAAGAAGAAAACATTAACTTCAGTTCCAAGGCATTCTACAATGCATTAGGTCATGAGAATTTAATCATACGCCGCTCAAATGATGAAATAAGTCATCGAAAGGGCCAGGGTTGAGCTTCACCATTGGTCACTCAAAGGTCATCTCCATCTGTGGAGAGAGGAATGATAAATAACTGGGGCAAAACAGTATTATTAAGTTTCTTTCTCACTTGTAACAGTAGAGCAAATTAGCAGTCCTCAAAGACAGTCCAGGTTCCAGAATGAGTTTTCTCAGCTTCTGGGAATTCTGTCTGACAGATAGAAAAAGTGCTCGGCGCTTGAGGAATGGCCGTATCCAGTCGCCGGAGTTATTTTTGTTTGTCGAAATTCAGAAGTGGGCCTGTTACCCTGGAGGCAGCTCGTGTTTTCCATGTAGCTCAGCGACTTGGCAGGGTCTAGATCTTTGGTTTCCCACTCTGTCCCCCCTTCCCGCTGGCCCTCTCCTTCTCTCTGTCACTCTCCTCAAGCAAAGTATCCCCCAACCTCCCCCTGCAGGAAAGAGAGCGCAGCCTGCCGTGGAGACAAACTGACTGCGCAGGCGGCCCGGCAGATGCACGGAAGATAAGTTTGTGTTCGTAAGCTGGGCCGTGACCCTCAGCAGCAGGACACTGACCAGATCCTGTCAGCGAGAGGGCAGAAGGGAGCCCGGCACAGCCGCCACCCTCCCCCACAGTTGCGGCCCTCCTGCCACCCAGCCTATCGCGGCCCCGAAGGGAGGAGGGAAGCCCTGTGGAGCCGGCGCTTTCCTCTACGGCAGCACCGCGAGGCTCCCAAACACCTCCTCCGACCCCGCAATCTCTCTCAGGCTTTGCCGACACACAATGATGGGCCGCATCATTTCCCCTCTCCCTACTAATGGATGGAGACGTGTGACAGCGACGCCGGAGTACTTTCGAAAACACTCCATCAGTAGTTTCTCATGGCTATTGCTCCTAAAGTAACTGAAGGAAGCTTTTGCTTGTAGTTGATGAGCGTTACAAACTCACTGTGAATTAAAAAGAGTCTGGAAAGAGAAGCGAATCCTAATGATTCAATTAATCATTTTCCTTAAAGCTGCAAAGATACTGCAATACAGAGAAAGCTGTTTTTTGATACTCAAAACCATACTTTAGGAAAGGGGTGACCACATTTTAAAACATTTGGTAATTTTTTTTTAAATGTAAAATAATTTATATTTATATAAAGGTTCATCTGATAAGCCTTATTGCGAGTTATAAAGTCAAAACTGTGAGATACAATCGATTCTGACTTTTATATTGAGTTTGTATTTGTCAATTCTGATTTTCTCAATTCTCAATTTCAACTTTATATCACGCAATTCTGTCAGCATGATATAAAGTCAATTGTGAGATATAAAGTCAGTATTTTGACGTATAAAGTCAGAATTTCAAGACAAAAATTTTGATTTATAGTTCATATATATATATATATATATATATATATATATATATATATATATATATATATATATTGCAATTCTGACTCTATATCTCACTATTCAGACTTTTTTTTCTGACAGAATTGCGAGATATAAAGTGCGAAATAAAGTGAGAATTGTGAGATATAAAGTAAGAATTGCGTGATATAAAGTCAATTGTGAGATATAAAGTCAGAATTGCGAGATATAAAGTCCGAATTTTGTGATATAAAATCAGAATTGTGAGATATAAAGTCAGAATTGTGTGCTATAAAGTCAAAATTGTGATATAAAGTCAGAATTGCGACATATAAAGTCAGAATTGCGAGTTATAAAATCAGAATTGTGAGATATAAAAAGTCAGAATTGTGTGATATAAAGTCAGCATAGTGTGATATAAAGTCAGAATTGTGAGATATAAAGTCAGAATTGTGTGATATAAAGTCAGAATTGCGTGATATAAAATCAGAATTATGAGACAAAAGGTCAGAATTTTAAGATAGAATTGAATGATATAAAGTCAGAATTGTGTGATATAAAGTCAGAATTGAGAGTTATAAAGTCAGAATTGCTTGATATAAAATCAGAATTGTGTGATATAAAGTCAGAATTGTGTGATATAAAGTCAGAATTGTGAGATATAAAGTCAGAATTGAGAGTTATAAAGTCAGAATTGCTTGATATAAAATCAGAATTGTGTGATATAAAGTCAGAATTGTGTGATATAAAGTCAGAATTGTGTGATATAAAGTCAGAATTGTGTGATATAAAGTCAGAATTGTGTGATATAAAGTCAGAATTGTGTGATATAAAGTCAGAATTGTGTGATATAAAGTCAGAATTGTGTGATATAAAGTCAGAATTGCGAGACAAAAAGTCAGAATTTTAAGATAGAATTGAATGATATAAAGTCAGAATTGTGTGATATAAAGTCAGAATTGTGTGATATAAAGTGAGAATTGTGTTATAAAGTCAGAATTGTGTGATATAAAGTCAGAATTGTGTGATATAAAGTCAGAATTGTGTTAAAGTCAGAATTGTGTTATAAAGTCAGAATTGTGTGATATAAAGTCAGAATTGTGTTATAAAGTCAGAATTGTGTTATAAAGTCAGAATTGTGTGATATAAAGTCAGAATTGTGTGATATAAAGTCAGAATTTTGTTATAAAATCAGAATTGTGAGATATAAAGTCAGAATTGTGTGATATAAAGTCAGCATAGTGTGATATAAAGTCAGAATTGTGAGATATAAAGTCAGAATTGAGAGTTATAAAGTCAGAATTGCGTGATATAAAATCAGAATTGCGAGACAAAAAGTCAGAATTTTAAGATAGAATTGAATGATATAAAGTCAGAATTGTGAGATATAAAGTCAGAATTGAGAGTTATAAAGTCAGAATTGCTTGATATAAAATCAGAATTGTGTGATATAAAGTCAGAATTGTGTGATATAAAGTCAGAATTGTGAGATATAAAGTCAGAATTGAGAGTTATAAAGTCAGAATTGTGATATAAAATCAGAATTGTGTGATATAAAAAGTCAGAATTGTGTGATATAAAGTCAGAATTGTGTGATATAAAGTCAGAATTGTGTGATATAAAGTCAGAATTGTGTGATATAAAGTCAGAATTGTGTGATATAAAGTCAGAATTGTGTGATATAAAGTCAGAATTGTGTGATATAAAGTCAGAATTGTGTGATATAAAGTCAGAATTGCGAGACAAAAAGTCAGAATTTTAAGATAGAATTGAATGATATAAAGTCAGAATTGTGTGATATAAAGTCAGAATTGTGTTATAAAGTGAGAATTGTGTGATATAAAGTCAGAATTGTGTGATATAAAGTCAGAATTGTGTGATATAAAGTCAGAATTGTGTTATAAAGTCAGAATTGTGTTATAAAGTCAGAATTGTGTGATATAAAGTCAGAATTGTGTTATAAAGTCAGAATTGTGTTATAAAGTCAGAATTGTGTGATATAAAGTCAGAATTGTGTGATATAAAGTCAGAATTGTGTTATAAAGTCAGAATTGTGTGATATAAAGTCAGAATTGTGTTATAAAGTCAGAATTGTGTGATATAAAGTCAGAATTGTGTTATAAAGTCAGAAGTGTGTGATATAAAGTCAGAATTGCGAGTTATTAGGTCAGAATTGCGAGTTATAAAGTCAAAATTGCGAGTTATTAGGTCAGAATTGCAATCAGATCAACTAGCAATTGTGAGATTAAAAAAATCATTTTATTCAAAGGTGGAAACAAGCTTCGATAGATTATGCCCTACTGGTGATTAGGTTTAGAGATGCGGAGAGGAGTGGATCTTCATGCTTACTTTTTTCCCTAAAATCCTAATCACATCACACAAATTCATATGAAATCACCACCTCATACAATAGTAACATTTTCTCATGATACCAGGTTTGACTTTTGGTGTCCTATCTGAGATTTGGGGGTCTTTGGATCCTCTTCCCAGGCTACTGAGATACTAAGCACAGTCACGCCGTCACTGGAACATTAATGTGGCAGGCGTTCCCGATGACTTCCTGACTCTGTCTATGAGCTGAGACCAGTTGGGACACAGGACAAGATGAAAGCACTAGCACAACTTGAAATGCCAACGGGAAGTATTGAAAACACTACTTTGAAGTGAACCTAATTGGGCTTTCAGCAGTTACATCTGTTTGATAGAGTTTATTTAAAGCACTGTGGCCTGATTAGTCACAACACAGTGGAGCTCTACTGTCTGGACTGTATCTTACCTTGCCTTTCAAAGGGGATTTAGCTCAAAAGGGAGTTCGTCTTGAAGCCAGAAAATGTGCATTCCAAGAAAACAGTGGGACTAAAATAGTAGCTTTATCAGAAGTGGAAGTATTTCATGGGCTCTTTTGACCATATGGAATAAAGGCATATTTAACAAGTGATAACAAGAAGGAAGAGTCTTGTAATAGTTAATTCCTTAATGTTATATGTGAGCTGGACGGTGTTCTGGGGGAGATTATTGACTTGTCCCTGATGATTGCAGAGTATTTTGAAGAACGTGGGAAATTAACAAGCTTAAAAATTAAATGAGAAAAATCAGGAAATAGGTCCAACAACAGAACAAATCGCCATTTGGCAATGTGACAGCTTTGACAGTTTTTTGAAATGTTGTACTGTGCACTCTCAGTACTGGGGTGTGGGTATTATTTTTAAAGAGGTCACACAAGACAAGTCCAACAGCATTTCTAAAGCAACACGAAAGACAGTATAATCTTAGCAGGGACACAGAAAATGATAGAAATTTATAGTCAACTATTTTTAAGGCTCTGTTGTAATATAACGGCAAAAGCTTTTTTAAGCCAAAGTGTATATAGCCTGGAATTTTAAAACACTTCTTGATCTTGACAGACAGTCAAGAGCAGGGGTGGGCAATTCCAGTCCTGGAGGGCCACTGTCCTGCAAAGTTTAGCTCCAACCCTGAAAGTCCAACCCTGATCAAACCCACCTGCCTGTAGCCTTCTAGTAATCCTGAAGACATTGATTAGCTAGTTCAGGTGTGTTTGATTAGGGTTGGAGCTAAACTCTGCAGGACAGTGGCCCTCCAGGACTGGAATTGCCCACTCCTGGTCAAGAGGGTGTGCAGGGGTCATTTAATTTCCTTTATTATGTTTCCTGCATTTTTGTTGCACCATGTGAGTTTTCGAGAATTTCGATGAGTCTTCTTTATCATAACTTCATATTTTTTACTCACCCCCATAAATGTTCAAACTTAAAACTCACAGTAGTTAGAAAATAAAGAGCAACTGAAATACTAATTGCCTATTTACCCTTATGCCCAATTTACACCTGGTATTAAGATGCACTTTCATCAGTCCTATCACAAGTGGATGATGCTAAATACAGGTCTAAAACATTTTGAGCTTGTCCACTTTCGAGCGCTTCCAGAGGTAGTCTCAGGGCCCAGTTTACACCTGGTATTATTGCGTTTTGGTCGATCTGATCACAAGTCTCTTTTGTCCACTTTCAACTAATTCTGTCCTGATTTATCGAGGGGAGGGTCTATGGGCGGGCAAAAGTATGGGTTTATTCAGCTCTTTCAATCTAATGGACAAAATAAGCTCATGCAATTTACATACAAATGCGAAAAGAAGACGACGGAAAGACATACGGAAAACATCCGCTTTCGTTTGCTGACAGCCGCAAGATCACAACGAAAGCTATGAGTGTCATGAGATAACTTGGGTCTTCAGTCGACAGAATTTAAATCCCGTCTGGATAGCACACTACCCTTAATGTTTACGCATTAGGTCAGTAGGCGGAGAGTAGGCGGTCTTTTGTGGCTGTTCGAACACATTTGACGAATGAGCGTTTACACCATGAAAACAAGTCAACTCACCTTTATTTATATAGCGCTTTTTACAATGCAGATTGTTTCAAAGCAGCTTCACAGTGTTAAACAGGAAACTAATGCAACCGAATTTGATTCGGTTCAGTCGCTCTGGAGAAAACAGTGATGTCATCCAGCTCAGTTCAATTATCATATAGTGTCAATGTGGGCAGATCAGTAATGTAGTTGAATATTGAGTGTCCCCAACTAAGCAAGCCAAAAGCCAAAGGCAAAAGAAGCGATGGTGGCAAGGAACCAAAACTCCCTCAGGTGACAGAATGGAGAAAAAAATCTCAGCTGTCAATCATGACCTTACACCCCATTTTATAACATCAAATAACTTACCAAACCAAACTTTTTTTAAACAACACTTGAACTAACATCCGCATTATTAAAACGTATTTGAATTGTAATTTGATCAAGTTTGATTAAATTTGATTAAGTTTGTCTCATGTCCCATTCAATTTCATGGAGAGAACAGGGTTTATGACCTATACCAACCCGATCTCACGGCAATTCGTACATATTTTACGAGGTGGCTAATTCATACGAATTTGTACGACCTCACTCAAATGCAATTCATATGATTTTACTAAATCGTACATATTTGTGAGTTGGCAAATTCGTATGGAATTCGCATTTAATGACCTACCTCAACCCCCTAAACCTACCCATCACTGGGGTTTAGGCAAAACGTCATTTAAATTCGTGCGAGTGAGGTCGTACAAATTTGTACGAAATAGCCACCTCGTAAAATATGTACAAATTGGTCGTGAGATAGCGTTGCCTATACTGCATCCAGCCACCTGCGAGCCAATTGAGATGCTTTGGCTTCACTTTTCAGGACTCATGTGGCAGGCTCGGTTCGAACTTCCACAAAAGAATGCCTCTTCTCCGCCTACTGACCTAATGCATGAACATTATGGGAAGGGCGCTAGCCAGACAGGATTTAAACTTTGACAGCTGAAGAGTTTGAAGTTTGGTTTGAAGATGAAAAACGTACTGCAAGCACAATGTTCTTTCACCATTGCTGATTTCTAATACACACTCACAGTGTTAGGCATGATCTTGCGGCTAACGGAGCAGAAAAGAAAGCTGCTGCTCTCTGTATGTTTTTCCGTCATCTCCTTCCATGTTAATATTGCGTGAGCTTATTTCGCCCATTAGATTGAATGATCTGTAAAAGCCCATACAGTACATGTACCCACCCATAGACCCTCCCCTTGAAGAGTTCAGGACAGAAGTGGTTGAAAGTGGAAAAAGAGATTAATTGAAACACAGGAAAGAGTCTCCCTCGTCTACTTGTAATCCGATCAACCAAAATGCATCCAAAACAGGGCCCTTTTTGCTCAATTCTCACTGCACAGTAAACAACTACCTCACTATAATTACTCGTTCATTCCTTTAACATTTCACATTTGATACTTTAAGTCTGGCTTGGTTAGTCTTTAACTCAATTTATCAAAGCATGTTCCTAAAACTAATGAATTAATATACAAACATAGGATTTTATGAAGCCTTTGAGATACTAAGAATTGCAAAGCCATTGAATAAGCATGTTCTGGCCAACTGCTACACAATAGATGCATGACAGCTGCTTACCTCACTACTAACAATTCTTCCAGCATCCAAAATCCACACTCACTGTTGCCCTGGGAGAAGGTAGGGTCTCAAAGCCAAGCTGGGTCTGGACTCTCTCCTCCATCACAGGCTGTACACCATATTTTTTACGTCCTTCTCCTCTCTGTGCTAATTATTTAACCATGAAAACTAGTGAACGTGATATGTTTGGATACGGATAATAGATCTGGATAATATGTTGCACCCCTCCTCATGGTAATGGTGAAGCATTGTTGCTTCAGTAACATTCTCCAAACATTTGACAAATGACACACAACCCAAAAGTGTTTAGAGTCTACAAGAGTAAACCTACCATTGTTTAACACCATCAACACAGTCATTTATCCTGTGTTACCTTCCTGAAACAGGGAGTGAAAATGTTTCTGTAATGAGCAAGAACTCTTGCAATCTGCCCTCAGAGAAGAGAGCAAATCTGTAAATTGTAAAATACGAACATGGGAGGTTAAACAAGCATTATTAGAAATGTGCAGAAGTAACTGCAAATGTTAATAAGATTCTAATGCAATTATAAGATGATTCATAATTGTATGTATATTTATCATGGTTGTTAAACATTTTAACTGAATTACATGATATGCGATTAATCAATACAATGACACAATCTTAATCTTAATCAATATTAGCTGAATAAAGACACCAAATAAACAGCTTTAGTGGCCTAAGATCTCATAATTGCATCTATAATATATAATATATGTGACGGGATTGTCAACTGATCTGTAAGACATTCGAAAATTCAAAAGTACCTCAATGTCTGCTGGGAAAACATATTTTAATTGCCAAAAAAAAAAAATGGCAACATTTAATTTTATGGAGAAATTAAATAAAGAGAATGGGATCTGATTTTGCTGAGTTAGGTAAACGGAAAATCTAATCATAACCACATCCCTACTCCTAAACCTAGCCCTTCCCAAAACGTATCCCTCAAATCAGAGGGAAATTATGTAGGTGAATAACACTGATATAGAAGCACCTAACCCTGGTTTTAAGCCTAACTTGACATAAACTGTAAACTTCTCCTCAAATCTGATTGGTTGATTGGAATGTTCTTCCAGGATCAACAAAGAGGTTGATCCAGGAACATGCTGTACTTGGTGAAATCAGGTTCTGCACATGACGTGTCCTGCGTCTTCCAAAAATGCTACTAACCACTAGGCCATGAGTTCAAGTTTTTCTTTTTCTTTTCATATATATATATATATATATATATATATATATATATATATATATATATATATATATATATATATATATATATATATATATATATATATAAATATACCGAGGACCAGAATAAACATTTACCGCTCCTCCAGTAGACTTGATGCTTAAGCAGAAAGTAACATGTGAAAAGTGAAAGTGGCTCTGTGAGGGTACATATATTTTGTATTTGTTCTTTTATTTGTGACACAACTGTCATTGTGACGAATGAATGGTCTTAAAGGACAATTTTCATCAACTGAACCAACTCATGTTTTGTCTCAAATTTTGATAATGAATTACAAGGCTCCTGTGAGGGTGTTCTGTTGAAGTTTACACTACATTAGCAGCACACCAGAAACTCGATTCCCAAATGTTATGGGAATTGTTCAACTTCTCTCTCTCTTGAATCTATCAACATGAACATTTTGAAACCAAATCTTTTGGAATAAAACTGACTTTACAATACTAGAGGCTATTATGAAGAGAAAAATTTAAATCAAGATATGCGCCTCTTTTCCCAAGCCTGTTCAATAAAAAAAATATATTCCTGGTTATTTTTCCCCTAAGTCACTTCACCAAACGTCTTTGTTGATCCTGGAAGAACATTGCAATCAGCCAATAAGATTCAGTTTATGTCAAGTTTAATCTTAAAACCAGGGTTAGGTGCTTCTACATCTGTGTTATTAATCTATAATTTACCTCTGATTTTAGGGATAAGTTATGGGTAGGGTTAGGTTTAGGGGTAGGGATAGGGATAGGGTTAGGATTACATTTTCAGTCAGGAATGTTGTTCCAAGATAAACAAAATATGTTGATCCAGTAACATGCCTTACTTGGCAAAATCACAGTGACCAACTAGGGATAGCCAACTCAACATGCCAAATACATTTTGCACCAAAGGTTTAAAACACCAAAAGAAAGCCAAAACAAAAGGTTGTGGGTGTTGCAAGAAAAAAATTATAAATGGAAGTTATTTTGGATGACACTGTAATTTCTTGCATTATACTAAAAAAATGTAATATTATATTGAATAGTTTCTTATAGTGTCAGGGTTATATCTACATCTTTAGGTTCTTTGTTTTAATTTGGTTTCCCCTGTTCCCGTTTGTCCCTGTTAACATTGTTAGATTATTTTGTTACTGATCATGCCCTAGTTTGTTTCCATGGTTTCTAATTAAGTACACACCTGTTCTTTTTCAGTTAATTTGTATTTAAACCCTGAATTCTCCTCTGTTTTTCGTCTTGTATTATATTTACTATAGCATTTGTTTTTTCAGTTACTTAAATGTATCTTTATCATTCATTTTGGTCTGTTTGGATTGTTTATACACACTAATCATTACAGATAGGACCAGTGTTTGACAATATTGAAAAAAAAGAAAGACAACAGGTACAACAGGGCTAAACAGGGCTAAAGGCACCATGGGGTAAAAAGCATATTTGATTTTATCTTGCCAAAGGCCTCTAAACCACTAGATGGCAAAAAAAAAAACAACCCCACTTCTTTCCACTTTTCAAGATACACATGGAAATGTGTCTGATCCTTGACACGATCGCAGGTCACAACGCAAAGTTATTTCAAATATAATCTAATCTAATATTTGATATTTTTAAATGTTGTAGATTTAACAAAAAATAGTGCAAACTTTGCTAACGTGATTGTTTTGAACAAGTATTAACATTATTTAAACATAATTAAATGATTATATTACATTAATAAATGAAATATTATAACCTTATTAAAAAAATATTATTTTAGCTGAAGTAAAAACTGTGTGCCTTTTGCCCCATGCACCCCTGTGTTGGGGTTAAAGGTCCGCGTCGCTACCTCATACATTTTTAACATTTTTATACAAAATAAACCACTTTTATGATTTATTTTCACACAAAATCTGTTGCTCCATAAATGTTAAATACAAACATATAATTTTTTTCCGCAATCATGGGAAGAGTGAAAAGCAATTTGTTTTTATGTGTGCCTTTAGCCCCGTTGTATCCTACTTTTTGCCCCTCACTCTATTACATTAGCTGATATTTAGCTAACAGTGCTATAGTTGCACAAGATAAATCACAACTGATGAAAATCCTGGTTACATTTTATTTAGATATTCTGTTGACTATGCATAATGTTGCACCAATATGTCAACTAACTCTCATTAGAGTACTAGTTGAGTTGTAGTAGACTTAGGATTAGGGTTCAAATAAGTTTAACATGTACTTGCAAAATAAAGTGTTAGCAGATATTGCTTAAGAGACTTAAGAGTCTATACTCTACTTCTCTAATGAGAGTTAGTTGACATGTTGTTGCAAAGTTACTTATAGTCAACAGAATGTCCAAAGAGGGCCATCAAAATGAAGTGTTACCAAAGTTGTCCCTTTACTGATGACACCATCACAAACTAACTCAAACAGAATTAGCAATATTCTGATTTACAACTTTTCACCTCCTATCGTGCCCTGCTCTTGACATTATAGTCAGCCTGTCTGGCCTCCCACTGCACTCATTTCTTAGAAAAGGGCAAACATTCTGTGGCAGGCTGAAAAAGACTAGTATTGACACTAATATCCGCAGCTTAGAAGTGTTCAAATATAGCCTGAACGTATTTACCTCACACTTGCAACACTTTAATGTTTAATCCCTGATTAAGCGTCAGACAACACAGGCAAATAGACTATTGTATTCAAGACTACGTCACATTGAAAGGTGTGAGGGTGTGAGCGTCTGTGAATGTGACCTCTACTGTACACACACGGTCATGTTAGATGAAGGAGAGTGAGAGGGCATCTACAGGTAAGAGGTCAGCAACAGGTGAAACGTGAGATCTCCATTTAGCTGCCATGGGAATGAAGAAAATGGAAGTGTGGTCATTTCAGCCTGGTATGGTCTGAAGATGAAAATAGTCAAACTTTTTCCTCAACTAATTCAAAGACAATCTCTTGACTCATGATATACTGCTAAAAAAATATGAAAGCTGATCAAATTGCAACACAAACTAAGTGATACACTAAGGAGTTGCCCGGGCAAGATTCTCTTCCTGAAATTTGTAGACACAGGCTTCAAACTGGTGCCATTAGGTATGAAATTCATCATCATTTGCCGTCAGCTTTTGGCATATATTGATACAGACAATAAAACTACTCAATACTTAAACTGTGTCATGTTCTTTTATGAAAATGTTGAGACATAGTAATTGAGTCATTGTTTTTTTCTTCTGTGTACAGTATATTGGTTGTGTGAATGACTAAAGTGTACCATCTAGCAAGATCATCAGTCTTTTGCAGTTTAATAGCAAATCTAATTAGGCAGAGTTGTGATCATTTTCTGGACAATATTTCATGTAAAGACGTACTATATGTGGCATTTTTACAATCAGCCATGTTTGATTTGGGAATGAATGAGTTTTTTGAAAAGGTTATTTTCAAGGAATCCGTCGAACCAATATGAATCATAGAGGTCATAAGGTGTGTCCCATTTCACGTACATGTGCACTATTCGATTCAAAGTTTTGTAGTATAAATGTGCAAGTAGTATACTACTATCCCAAAAAAGAAAAAGTGCACTTTGGACTGATGCACTTAATTAACCAGGAAAAAAACCTGTTGTTGCTTTCCTTACATAGCGGAGGGGATGACAAAATAACCTTCTAAAATGCATACACTACACAGTTGAGTTTTTGTGTATAGTGCATCATTTGGGACACGACTAGTTGAATTTATTGGAGCGGTATCAGTGTAAATGACTCATTCACTCACTGAATATAGGTTACTATATCCACATTACATCAAACGGCAGAAGCTGTTTGCACGTTCAAGCAGTTATGCCCTAACCCTCCTAGCTCGCCCACATTACCATGTGTCAGGACAGTGAGTCAGCCATGTTCATACTTTGCCAGTTGTATGAAATGAATAGACTTTAGACTTTTGTAGCAGTAACTGAAGAGGTGTCATATTGATCAGAAGTTCATGATGGAGTATCTCAAGGCTCAGTGCTATAGTTACCTGTCCTCTACAGTGGACATGTATGAAATCAATGCCCTGTTTTGTAACAGAAAGTCATATTTTGATCTGAAACCCCATAACATTTTCCTGAGATGTTGATTTATGACAAACAAAAATTATTTTATTTTTTATTTTAATTTAAATTATAATTTCACCATATTTCCATACAAGTGCTAAATTTGATCACTTAATTAATGTCAGTCATTTCAAAGACCAAGGAGAAATTCACTAAAATATGATGTTTGTAAAAAAAGTCATCACAAAGGCATTTCTCGTCAACTGAGAAATCAGCAGCCTATGATGTTAAACAACAATTCATTAAACACAGTATTTATATCCTTCACAGCCTCGTTTTCACTCCTGAAAACAAATATTAAATATGGTACTACCCTGACCAAGTGTAACAATATGGATCCACTGGAGGCCAACTTTAAGAACCCAAGTGCAGTTTATTTACAAAACAAAAACGTGGGACTTGACTCGACCGGACTTGACTCGACCGGCCGCAGAACTCACCAACAGCGATACAAGGAATAATACTAGACAGGCAAACATGAAGGCTTAAATATACAGAGACTGATGACTAACAAGAAACACCTGAGAACAATCAAACAACGAAACAATGACAAAACAGAACTGATGAACACATGGCATAAACAACCAATGACAACATGACACAAGAGACTAGTGAAGAACATGACATGATCACATGAGCGCACAATGGAATCACATGACAAACCAAATAAGAACATGAAACAAAACCCCAACCAAACCGTGACAATAAGGTCTAAATTGTTGCCAGTCCTGTATTTCAGTTCTCAGTGGTGTAAATTTGAGAAAATGTAACTAGTTACTGTACTTAAGTATATTTTTGGCTACTTTGTATCAAGGATATTAGCAACTTTACCCTCTACTTGACTAAACTTTTAAACAAGTAAATGAACTTTGAGTAATGCAATTACACATTACATTTTGCATGGCACCTAACTTTTTCTTCAGCAGTTTATTTCTGCTATAAAGAAGCAATATCACTATCTACAGGGCATTGAAGGTACTACATCTAGTGGGTTTTGCCTTTACACACCCAAACATGTCAACAAGGCTACTTTACATTAATTTTGAAAATGGGTTGATGAATTTCAAGTGTTTGATTTATGAGATGAGGACATGACTGCAGAGGATGATGAGGCTGAAACCAGCACATCCAGTGCAAAAAGGCTTTGACTATTTAATTATACTTACCATTATTTTACTTATCCGCTATATTGACGAGACCTTTTTGAAAGATATTGGTTTACGTATGGCCTTTTTGTGCACTTGAGCTTAACTGAGACTTGAGGGTTTGTAGACATTTATGACGTTGTTGTGTCGACCTTGATTTATTGCAATATTCAGGGGTTCAGATTTATTTTGATTTTAGAAAATAAACATGATTTTTCATCTTATAAATTGTTTCTTATTTTCACTGGTTTGTCTCCCAGGTGTCGACGACTAGTGCATCTTTGAGCCTATATTTAGTAGCTATGAGTAAAATACTTAAAGGGTTACTTTTTAGCGATTAGCATTAAGCTTTGTATCAGTAGAAATCCAGGAGTATATTTGCGTCATCGTCTGAGTTTTTGTCCAGAGGCTAAAGACTACAGCCAGCAGTGGGCGCTATTTCTGCATGTTTTCAACATCGCACTCACAGCACTCGGCTCGTGGAGCTGTGGGTATTCATTTAAACGGAGCGGTGGAGAGCAAAGTGAGTGTTTCAACTTTTCAAATGAATTCCTATGAAAGTTAAGCTTCCAAAGACATGATTTTAAAATGCGCCAGACTGTTCACGTGCTGTGAATGCAGCCGCAGCCGCAAATCCCTCGCTTACCTCAGCTCATGTGATGAATGTAATCTTACTCCTGCTGCGTTTGTGCCGTGAC
The DNA here is from genome assembly GCA_023029165.1 of Gobiocypris rarus. Lineage (NCBI taxonomy): Eukaryota > Metazoa > Chordata > Actinopteri > Cypriniformes > Gobionidae > Gobiocypris > Gobiocypris rarus. Next base: position 27,918,842 of record CM040915.1, on the reverse strand, counting down.
GGCCGTGACACTCAATCGACTTACTCATAATATATTGAACAGACACGTTAAGTTTTTAATTGTAGCATCTCTAACTGAACTGATTTTCTGAAAATTAATGCGGTGGGCAAGTGATCCAGTAGCCTTGCCTAGCGTAGGGCAGCGAAGTGCATTCTGGGAATTGTTGTCTTTCATCCCCATGAGACAAAAATAAATTTTCTGTGTTTTTCTCAGTGTAGAAGGCACCAAATTCAAAAATAATTTCACATTTCTACTACATGTGACCGAGGTTAAATAAAGATTCATATTCCCAGCACTGAAGTACCCCTTTAAGACTTCTACTCAAGTTGTATTTGAATTGATGACTTGTAACTTGTAATGGAGTCATTTTCGCTGTAAAGAATCTGAACTTTTACTCAAGAATGGTTTTCAGGTACTCTTTACACCCCTGTCAGTTCTTAATTTGGTCACACTCACACACAGTTTGGCTATTTATGGGAGGACGGTGTCATCCTCCACTATAGCAGCTCCAGTTATTTTTGTGGTCTGCTCGTGACTCAAAAGCTCTGCTCTGTACTCAGGTATAAAAGCTGCTGTCTGTTAAGATTTTACAGATAAACTCACACCTTGACTGAACTCTTGTGTCAAATATGATAAGACTTTCTAGTTTTAATCACATTGCTATAGTGACAGGTGATAACAGTAGTTGTGCTGCTATTGTAAGCTACTGTGTAAATAAGACATTCCTACACTCACACCTGTAAGTAAATGTTTTCAGTCTCAAACATGAATGTAGTGAAAACAGTCCAATGGAGCGCTGCAGTGATGACATACTGTATTTTGTAGGCCAACCTGGAAATTAGCATCACCCTAGTTCCCTTGTATCTGGATTTTGAATATGTCATTCTTGCAGCACTCTATGATGAGTTTGAGCTCCATCCCAAAATACACGTTGAAGAGATTTAAATGAGAAACATTGTACATCAGTAAAAGTTATTACTGCATATCCTTTCTAGGGTTGTGTGAGGCTGCAGCCTATCCCAGCTTGGGCCACAGAAGAAGAAAGTCCATTGCAGGGCTCACACACCATACACAATCACATTCTGTCAGGAATCTGTCACTTCAGTCAGTTTATTCTTGGTTTGGTGACACTGACATTCCTGTATTGACATAGTGAGTGTACGGTTCAGAGTTCACTTGTGCCATACATGCATCCTGTCACCATTTAAACTTCCCTGTCAATCATCTTGTCACAGTTACCTTCACATTCAATTTAATTTAATTGGAGAGAATTGTAGTAGTAATCTGCCAATTGTCTTTCATGCGGAGACTTGAAATGTTTGTTTTTGCAATTTGAATATGATGATGTGTTTAAAAGTAAATGTCCAAACGTATCATAACAAAAGTTTTCAATGCTGTTGAAGATTAAATATAATGTGGATAACACTAAATAAATAAATTATTCACTCAAACCCCTTTATCTAAACGTCTTAACCGTTGGACTGCAAATCTGCCATATTTGTATATTTTTTTAATCCGCATTTGTAGTTCAAATCGAATCCTCATCCAACTCGCAATGGGGTTGTGGGCAATATTAGCCAACAGAGTGTGCATCGATCTGCACTTCCAATTCTAACTGGAAATAGTAGACCATCTGGGTATCTTTGGAATACTCTTTTCAACATACTATGATCTAGGGCGTACTAATTATATTTTTAAAAACTATTTAGGACAGATAGTATGCGAATTGGGTGCACCACTTGTGTATTCAGTCCTGAGCTAGTTCGTTGTCCAATGTTTACTGCCGTGTGTTAAAAAAGCCCATTAACACTGCACAATTGAGTCCTCGCCTCATCCCTTAATCCAACCCTGACACATTCAAATCTCATACTCTGGGCAATGTCTTTAGACTGTGTGGATATAATATAATATTCCCCTGGTTTCACAGACAAGGCTTAAAGCCCCACTTTGTTGAAATAATATCCAATGAAACAGGAAGACAGGGCTGACATATCAAACAGCTCCTCCCCTTTTTGCTAATAGACTGTATGTGTGCACTGTGGTGGTTTGCATGACACTAACATGAAACCAGACTTCATTCGCCTTGATGGAAATCATATTTACACATTTTGTCAGAAACCTTCCTTATTCCCTATATTAGCATTATGTGCCATTAACCATGTAGAAAATAGTAATTGTGTGAATTGAGTGACAGATTTCAGTTCAGCAGTTTCAGCGTCTATTTATAATGTAGGGGCGGAACACTTCCGATTCGAGAGAGCATTTGATTGGACAGAAAATCTGATGAGAAGCTGAAGAGCAGCGTGATCTCATCAAAATCATTGATCCATATTGGCGAAAGTGAGAGAATGTAAACGATTATATCTTGCAAATGTATGCAAATGCAACCTTAAATCAAATGTTGTCATTGTTTTGGAGCACACTAACTTACAGATAACAGTAAGACATATTCCTACTAAAAGCAAAAAACCTTTTGATTTCATGGGGAAATCAAGCCTATAGTTTCAGACTAACATTCAAGTTTGAGCTGATTAAACTGAAAACATCTAGCACTGACAAATCTTAAAATATGTCAGTGTCATTGTTTTGTCTCAAGATGCACACCAGTTATATTGTTCCTAAGGCACGTTTATTAAAGGTACTTAAATATTCTAATTGAACCAAGGCCTAATCCTGGTTTAATCTAAGCCTTGTCCATAATATAGTGTATAGGTATTTTAACAAATTACAGTTTACTACTTTTAATATTGGTAGATCACACATAACCATTAACAAGAAGTAACTGCGTTGTAGCAAGCTATATTTTATAGCTTTTAGCGTAGTTTTTCCTTTCATATTATCTCTATCAGCTAATTTTCTTAAAGCAGTTTGTAGCTTATCGTGACATTTTTTGAATGGTTTCATGTCTCCATGGGCTTCGCTATATGCAATATGACACAATTACAAAGTGAGCACTGAGATGAGCTATGTAAATATCATATGATGTATTTAATAGCATTTACCATCTCAGGTGACGTCCTCCAAACATCATCCTGTTAAACGTCCCAAATACTCAATGATTAATCGTCCAGAGGTGGGCTCATTTACAAAGCTGAGGGGTTGTGTGTAATGTTCCCATGGATATTGTCCTTGCTGGTAAACAATCAGAGGAGGGTGCAAAGATGTACTTTACCCCATCAGCCATGTAAACTTCAGGGACCACACAAAGTGTATTTATACCTCACACATCTTGATATAAACAGCTGTGTTTAATAATTGACCATCCAGAGAGCATAAATGTCCCTGACTGCCAGGCTTGGGCACCATGTTTCCTCTCAGGTCCTCTTCCCCTGCATACTCTAACTGAGTGACTGAATGCAGGGCCCAGTTAAGCAGCCCCTGAAGACTATCTCTACAAGGTTATTATCGTTATCGCCCTGTCAGCTACGACTCCGGGCAGCTTGCGAGGAATGTGATCGACTGCGGCATAGCTCAAGACCCTCTCACTTGGGTTCTGCACAACCACCTTCAACCCATCCGTCAACCGACCCCCCTGGCCTTTTTGAAAAACAAGTACTCTCTAAGTAGCGAAGAGGTGCCAGGGCTAATTATAAACAAATCATTGATGTTTTAGGGACCTGGGTAGCCTGCAGTAAAAGCCTGGAACTGAGCCATGAAGGATGGGAGGGCAGGGGACTCAGCTGAAGTGTTCTGCTTGAGAGAGCGTTCAATAGACTGTGGCAGGGGACCTCACACGGGGACCGCAGTGCTACGGCAGAGTGACAGGTGTTTAAGAGCAGAGCCAAACAAAGACAAGAGATGCATAGTGGAAGGCATGAGAGGTGAGTGTCTTAGCCAGGCATAGACATTCAGAAGACTGGTGTGGCTTGATTTAGTTCTACAGTAAAAGAATCAAACATAGAAATGGTTGAAAATGTAATGGGTCTATCAGTTGTGCTCCTTGCAAGATCATTTGGGGAAAAAGCCAAAGAACTATTATGAAATCACACATGAAGACCCTATGTTATGTCAGATTAGGGTTATTTCTGAGGGCATTTGATTGGATAAAGATTTGTGTAACGCAAAATGAGTCATCAACATTGGTGGCCTGTTTTTCCATAAGAGAAGTTGTCATGAAAATTCACCCTTTCTGTTTTCTAAATGCATGTTATTAATCTTATTGTGTATGTGATATGGATACATTTTCCAAATTTTCAATAGAGGGTATGCATTGACGTAACTTTCCCGCTGGAACACGCCCCCTCGGCCGGAGTGAGTGGCAGAAGGCTGCATAATAGGGAAAACTATAAAAACATGAGTAAAACAAACAATTATCAGTTTAAACTAAAGGTTGCCTAAACAACTAAACTAAAGTACAACTTACCAAAGATCCAGTGATCCATGGATATTGACATGCAGCCAGGAATCATGTTTCCTGACATTTACTGTACATGAGCCTGATTTCAACGTTGGGGAAATACAAAGCAAATTTACCTGTGAACGCTTTATATAAATACAATATAAAGGTACAGTGTAAAATCAAATTAGTTAGACTTATTTATTTTTTTGAATCATGCAAACCAAAATCTTACACAAGGGTTCTAGTAAATAAAAAAAGAATCTGTACTTGATCATTTACTTTAGATTTACTCTTGACGTATAGTTACCATTGTTGTTGCCATGTGTTTTGCAAACTAAATGTTGAAGTCTGTGTGTGACTCAAGCATGGTCAACTGCAAGATATTGTTACAAATATATGGATTATATCAACCTATTAGAAAGTTTAATTTTTGACATAATCATTCGCAATAAAATTGTAAACAATCATCATACAACATGAAGGGAAGTATTACATAGGTTGCTTTTAAAAGGTGACTTCTGACTAAATCATTAACTGTAGTTTGTTATTAGTTCAGAAGCTATAGGTTTATAAATCATGAGGGTGATCACTTATACCAATGTTATATATAATCATATCATCCAGCCTTTTTGTCAGTGTTTTAAACATCCAATCATGCAGAATATAAGATGATAAATATTTAACTCATGACTTGTCAATACAATACTATAAATAAGTATGATTGTACCCTAAAATTCAACATATTGACACAAAATGATAACTGCCAATCCACGTTTTGCTGCCTGGAGTCAGTTATTTCTGTGAATTGCAGCGATCCATTTGCTTCTCTTTTCTGTAGCTTTCGGCAGTCTGTAAAAATATGCCTCCGATTTATTGTCAAATACAGTCAATCTCAAAGCTCTTTACTGTTTTAGATGTGTTTTGTGTGTTGATGGAGTTTCCTACAAATGCATAATGCAACCGCAAAATGTATGGGAGGAGAGTATTTAAATGATTCATGCAGGGTGATTTACTAAGGTTTGCGCTCATCAATTTACTGGTATTTGCGCCATTATTTAACACCCAAAAAGCATGTCTTATACCAGATGCTAATTTGTGTTTTTCTTTATAGAATGCATTGGTCATTATGGAAATTATCCGGCTGTGTCTGTGTTATATAATTTGCATTGACAGTTGATCACGTGCAGAACTTTCTACTCCCATCTGCGTTTTTTAAATTTTTTTATTGTGCTAATTTGCCTTGTTTGGTAAATCTGGCCCTTAGTCTGCCGACACCCTGCATCATTCTTACAATTGCTCACATGCATATGTGCCTCCATACAATCAAGTTTTCAAAAACAAGTTTCACTCGGATGTATGTCACGTTTCATTGCAAATCTTCGTCTATTATATTTAATAGACGATCATATTCCATTATTGAGCTGTTCAAATTTACAAGCACAATCTTGTATATTTGTAGGTTAACCCGGAAGGCTATTTTATACTTCCTCTGTAATGAGGTGTTACATTTTAAATTCCAGAGGGAACCCATGGCTTGAATAGGCCTATATGAGTACTCTTCAGGGATTTAGGACTGCAAATTTCTACAGAATGCTTGAGTCATTCCCCAGATGTAGATGATGGTCCTCATTTTCATCCATGTAAAACAGCAGTATTTAAAAGCGCTGAAATTCTGTCTACTTAAAACCCAATATTTATTTTGTTATTAACCTTGTTTTTTGTGCTTGTGAGTGATGAATCAGAGAAAGAAATGTCTCAGCATGGAATATGTGGGAGTGGGGAGTTTTGCCGTTAATTCCAAAACAGGCCGACATAAATGCACATGAGAATCCTTCACTGTGGCGAAATCATCCTCCTGTTTCATGTACTCTATGACTCCCAGTGGAGAGTGAAGAACTAAATGTGAAATGGCTGTTTAGGACAGGGCAGCAAAGCCATGTGTGCATGTGTTCAAACAGATTTAGAATAATGTTTATGTAATGTTAAGCTACTACACGTTTGTGAGTGCAAGTGTACGCGTATTGCTCACTCAAACATGAAGCTGCTAAAGTGAGATTCATTGTTGAGGGGCTTTATTGAATGGGACAGTTTTAAGAGGACTTTAGCATAATGGTCAGGAAATATGGTAACGTCTTTCAGAAGAGAAGCCAGCCCCTACGGCACCCTCCTCTTTAGCTCTCCACAGGAGAAAAAGGTTAAATAAATGTTAGTGGTGTGATAACCCGCCTGTTTTCTGTAGGGGGCAGGCAGGCAGGCTTTACATAGTTGTGATGCACAGAGGCACAATGTCCCAGATTTTCACCGCCATCACCATTTACATTCCGGCAGTCATTTTTGATTTGTATTTCTGTGAATATAATTTAGAATCATACTTCTGATGATGTAATCTAGGTTGCAGCGTTTAGCATGTAGCCAATGACAGATCCCAGCAATCAATAACCACCATTTTACCATCTCGGTTAACTATAGACCCAATATAGTCTGGCTATGAGTTACCCACTTCTAGTCAAAATAACCTTGAATTTTGTTACATGTCATTTTTGCCAAACACTTTGATGAATGATATTCAATATGATATGATTAGATTTCATGTAAGCAAAGTCATCAGTGATTCATTTCTTTGACATGTTCATGTACTGGACGACTATTCTATTCTTGGGCTATAATTAGACGTCTATTAAATGTTCACTGATAGTCCAAATTTTGCCTTGTTTTAGGCTAGACGCCAGGGCTGTGTTTGGATAGCTATTAGACATTTTTTTAAATCCAAAATTGCTTGCTGGAATATATATCTGTTGAGCACATCATTGCCTCTCGATTTCATCCTAACTAACAGTGCAAACACATATCATTGATTATAATGGGAGTTTTGGCGAGAGTTCAACTCAGTCACTGATAAACTTATGATATTTGATTGACAGCTCCAGGGGAGTGTTCTTTGAACATGTTCTGTATATACACTCACCTAAAGGATTATTAGGAACACCATACTAATACGCCTTCAGAACTGCCTTAATTCTATGTGGCATTGATTCAACAAGGTGCTGAAAGTATTCTTTAAAAATGTTGGCCCATATTGACAGGATAGCATCTTGCAGTTGACAGAGATTTGTGGGATGCACATCCAGGGCACGAAGCTTCCATTCCACCACATCACAAAGATTATCTATTGGGTTGAGATCTGGTGACTGGGGGGGCCATTTTAGTACAGTAAACTCATTGTCATGTTCAAGAAACCAATTTGAAATAATTCAAGCTTTGTGACATGGTGCATTATCCTGCTGGAAGTAGCCATCAGAGGATGGGTACATGGTGATCATAAAGGGATGGACATGGTCAGAAACAATACTCAGGTAGGCCGTGGCATTTAAACAATGCCCAATTGGCACTAAGGGGCCTAAAGTGTGCCAAGAAAACATCCCCACACCATTACACCACCACCACCAGCCTGCACAGTGGTAACAAGGCATGATGGATCCATGTTCTCATTCTGTTTACACCAAATTCTGACTCTACCATCTGAATGCTTCAATAGAAATTGAGACTCATCAGACCAGGCAACATTTTTCCAGCAAATTGTAGCCTCTTTTTCCTATTTGTAGAGGAGATGAGTGGGACCCGGTGGGGCCTTCTGCTGTTGAAACAATATGAAGTTGACCGTTTAGTCACTGGTTTGATTTACTGACGCATAGATAGCAATACACGATTTTAACACACTAAAACATCTGACTGTAGAGGAATCATTACATATCAGAAATCACTGGTCACAGATTAGGCATTAGAATTTAACATGGTTACTTACATTTTGTAGCACTACATGTGTGGAGAAGTTGCCAACTTTCTGCAGAGTTAATAGCTACAGTCCTCCAAACTTTTTGTGGCCTTCAGATTAACTCAAGAACTGTGCGTAGAGAGCTTAATGGAATGGGTTTCCATGGCCATGCAAAGCATCGGATGCAGTGGTGTAAAGCACGCAGCCACTGAATTCCAGCACTGTGGAGATGTGTCCTCTGGAGTGACGAATCACGGTTTTCTGTCTGGCAATCCGATGGACGAGTCTGGGTTTGGTAGTTGCCAGGAGAACGATACTTTCCTGACTGAATTGTACCAAGTGTAAAGTTTGGTGGAGGGGGGACTATGGTGTGGGGTTGCTTTTCAGGGGTTGGGTTTAGCCCCTTAGTTCCAGTGAAAGGAACTCGTAATGCAGCATACCAAGACATTAAGGTCAATTTCATGCTCCCAACTTTGTGGGAACAGTTTGGGGATGGCCACTTCCTGTTCCAACATGACTGCACACCAGTGCACAAAGCAAGGTCCATAAAGACAAGTATGAGCGAATTTGGTGTGGAGGAACTTGACTAGCCTGCATCAGTACCTGACCTCACAAATGCTCTTCTAGAGAATGATCGAAAATTCCCATAAACACACTCCGGTAACACTTTAGTATTGGGAATTCCTATTCACTATTATCTATGACTTTTGCCTCAATAAACCACTAATTGCTGCTTATTAATAGTTACTAAGGTAATTAAGTTAAGGTATTGGGTAGGATTAAGGGATGTAGAATATGGCCATGCAGAAAAAGGCATTAATATATGATATATAAGTACTAATAAACAGCCAGTATCCCATGGTTATAAGCAACTTGTTAATAGTGAGAATTGAACTCTAAAATAGTGTTACCCATACTCCTAAACCTTGTGGAAAGCCTTATTAAACTCCATATTAAACCCTACAGATTAAGAATGGGAAGTCATTAAAGTTCATATGCATCCCAAAACTTTTGGCAATACAGTGTATTATTAATGTCTATATATTATATAATATATTATATAATATGTTATATATTATATAATATATTATATAATATGTTATATTTTGCTCTTTAATTGTTTTTGCAAAAGAATACTAAGGTGAATTAATGTAGTGATGAAGTACTTTGCTGTCATTAACAACAAAGCCGCACATGAATCAATTTGGCGTTATGTGCAACAGTGTTGCATTAAAAATTTAAAGATACACAATCGGACAGGTGCTTTTGGGAGGAACTATTTGGAGAAATGTTCTTGCTGCCTTTGATTGTGCAGCCAGTGTTCATGTTGACCTAAGGAAGTCCCTCTTTTTTCACAAGAAAGTCCCTCTTAAATCGTCACCCATCACATATGCTGAACTTTTAGTGGAAGTGTGAGACATTGTGAAGAAGGGAGGAAAAGTAACAGGGAGCATAAGTCAACAATTCTTCTCTACGCTCAGTGAGTAAGTGCAAGTAATGATAATAAACATAACGGTCAGAGATTGATGGTGGATGGCCCTGACCTTGAGCACGTACAGCATGGGCACTGGCCATGCCCATGGCAGGCACTGTTCGCTCTGAAAAATTCCCACATTACCCTTCATGGCAAAGGAAGAAATGACAGACATCATTTCCCCCCACGATCAAGCACTGTTGATCTTTGCGTTGACACGATTTGATGCAATCTGCTACTCGGCACAAAATAATTGAATGTGCTGAAAATTGGAAACTATTTCTAGGTATTTCCTCTCTTTAAAGTTCAGGGCAGATTAGCCTAATTAAGGAGGGGAAAACAGGAAATTTTAAAGTCCTGTGGGTAATTAATAGGCAGCCTTGGCCAAGAGGTCTGCATGGTCATTCTCTGTAAGGATCCAGGAAAAGGCTGTATTTTTGTCCGACATTGTAAATGTTGTTGATAAAACCAGCATCTGCACATCTTCAAAACAGAAAATGAAATACAAAACACTTAAGCAGTGCATACTTGTGTTATAAAATCTAAGATTAGAATTTTTAAAATAGAGAGATTTTCTCTAAATGTGGGGGTTTGTAAAAGTAACCATACACTATAGCACACAGGTTGTCTGTTGTCTGTATCTTACTATATCCTGAAGTGTGTCTCTTTGAGCTGTATCCTGTCTTACGTCATCTCTGATTTACTCTGGTTTCTTCTCTTGTTATCAGTTTATTATTGGCTCCCGGGGGACTGCTGATAGTTTAGTAGGGCAGTCCCAGAACAACACACAGAGATCACTCTATCGCAAGAGCCACAAATAACCAAAGCTGCTCTTTGTGTAATTGGCAGATAAATGTACCTTATGTGTAACAATTTCTTGTTATTAATTTATGTAGATGAGTTTAACATCTCATAAACCAGTTAGCAATAGGGTTGGAATAGGGTATTATCAATTTCCAATTTCAATTCCAATAAGTAAAAAAAAAAAGATAAAAAGGAAACATTAAGATATCAAGATTATTATTCTGTGTATTTTTGCTAAATATTGCTTTATACCGTAAACAAAAATCATCCGCAGCCTAAAGAACACAAGGAACTTGTGCTTGGTATTAACAAAAATACCACTGCGAAAACAACTAGACTAGCTAATATAAATATCAAACATTATTAAAGACATGTAAACAGTAAGTAATTAAAAAAGAACAAATAAACATATTAGCAACAGCACACATACCGAACAAAGATCAAGTATAGAACAATTAAAATCAAATGTAAAATAACACTGCATAGTTTTCTTTTATAAATAAAATATACTGTAGATTCATCCTTATGAAAGTTACTCAAGTTAAAGATATTCAAGTCAAGACCAGTGAGTGATTTTCTTTTTCTGATTAACATTAATGACAGAGGGCAGCAGGTTTATTAGGCTGCTGTCACTTTAAAGGGTAACTCAACCCCTGGTCAGAGCCTAACTCTACTGACTGGCAATATTTGAAAATGCTGGAAAATAACAGAGCGGGATGCGTGCACCTGAGACCCGCAGTGACGGATTGATTGACAGCTGTCAGACTCGCAAAGATGGAGAGTGAATCAAGTGATGCCAGTATCTTTGCAACCGAGCGGCCATTCGAAGTAGAGGACTTTTCTCCCCCACCTTCACCTGAAGTGGAGGAGGGTGAATTGTCTGTGGACACAGGGCCAGAGCCTTATCAATTCGAGCCTCTGGCTCAAACTGCGTTAACTCCCGATGCCGACGATCCTAGCGAAGCAGCACCATAAGAGAAAATGGTTCCACAGAACTAATCTATGAACAGTCAAATCCTTATACTGAATGCCACTAAAAATAGATCAGATACTTGCAATGTATTTTTATTCAAATTAACTGAATCAATAGGCAGAGCAGGATAAATAAGTTCAAACCTAATAGCCTATTATAAACAGATTTCCTCCAAATAAAAGTTAGACTATATACGCCAACACGTTACGGTATTGTTGTTCGTTACCACGTTACACATGTGTTTTCTTTCTCAACCTTTTACGTTCACATAAGACAAAACCGTCTGTGTTACAAGTTTTGTATATGTGTATATAAAGTCGAGTTTCTCTCAGAATTTGACCTTAGCTCACAATTGTGACTTTATATCTCGCAATTCTGGCTTTATAACTCACAATTGTGACTTCATGTCTCGCAATTCTGACTTCAAAAAATTTGAAAAAAATGTCAAAATAGCAAGATGTAAACTCGCAATTGTGAGGTAAAAACTCGCAAATATCTTTTCAAATGTTTCTGTGGTGGAAACAAGCTTCCATAACAAGCACAGATTTACCCACAAAAAAAAAAAATTGACAAAACATTGGAAAAAATACTGACTTGTCTTCTTTTCTGTTCCATGGATTAAATGGAATGATGAATGAATTCATAATTATTTATTTTTGGGTGAACTAGCACAAAAAGGCATAGCAAAATTAAGATATATCTAGTTCAGTCCTGTAACTGGTGTCAGCTGAAAGGTCCTTTACATGCAATCTTTTAGCAATCACATTATTTCCGACATGGCACAAGCTTATTGGCCTCGGCTTATTCTGCGGCCAAACTGCTTGCTAAACATTTAAATAGTGTGTGTTCGATGTAAGATGGTCGTGCAGCAGCTATCAGAGTTCCTCTGAAAACCTCCACCTGCCTAGATCTGCAATGGGATTTATGTACGCATGTCTATTTATGCAGCCGCAGCAGATCTTACATGCTCACAGCAGAATTTCTGTTTAACTTTTGGCAGTAGCAAGAAGTAGCAGATCTAGTACGCCAAGACCAAATTCATTAACTATCATATCATAAACATGCTAAAACTATTCCGCGTGCTGTCATGATTTAACCAAAAAAATCATCTAGGTATAAAGGTTCTTAACCTATACACCATCAATCACTGAAACAAACTTCCAGGTGATGATATGCGTAGTGGCATTAGTTATCTACCAAAACAGACAAGATTGTATTGCAAAAAAAAAACCAAAAGAAGAAAAAAATCATTGAACATCATGATTGAATGCTATCATTAGTACAGTAGCCAGTATTCAATGATCACACATGAAAAGATGAAATGCAAATTTATATTGATTAATTTATCTCATTTTCTGCTGCACTTGCATGGCTTGCATTCGACAACAATCCCTTTCCTCTGTTAAGAATGATTAGAATTTGCTTTGTTGACACATAGGTAATTGATTCAAATGGGGCTCCAATGAGTTCAGTGATTGTGTTGTTTTTAAAAGGCTTGAGCTTTGACAGAAATACGCCGAGAAGTATTGCAATTGGCGGCGAGCACAGTTTCCCATAGACCAATGTGTTGAACTCAGCTCCAAGCTTCTTGGATGTGAGATGACTGTTGAGCTAGTGGGAGAGGAGAGATAGCAGTGACCTCGCTGTGAACTCAAGCAAAAACTTGGATTATGTCTGGAGTACTCGGAGAAAATACTTAAATGAGCTTCATGATTTAGTGGGGCGGCTCACAGACACGGTTCTGAAATAAGGGAAAAAAGGTGAAAAGGAAACTGGGAAAATAACAGTGGAGAACTACTATAAGAGAATGCTAACATAGCCACTCTGACTGTCAAACTGCCTTACTTTGGTCTGTGAGTGCTTTTCTAATCTAAAAGTTCTTCAAAACAAGGCAAAAATTACTGTAATCTATGAGTCATGTTTTTTAGGTATTAACTCTTGGAAATAGATTGACTTGTTTGGCAGAATGCTGAGGGGGAAAAACGTACCCCTGTTTTCTTTTCAGCAGACAATCTTCAAAGAAAACAAGTCAAATCACACAATGAAGTTCCTAACAGCATGGTTTATTTCTGAAGCTACTAGAAGACACCATTCTCAAGCAAAAATACCGGAAAAAAACAGAATAATATATTGCTCATTCAAATTTTTAAGTATATTTTTGATACATTTAGTAAGTTTTTAAATGTTTCTGTATATTTTTGACAATTTTGATATATTTTCAATATATATATATATTGACATGTTTTGAATTGATTTAAAAAAATTAAACTGTAAATGTATTTTCTTGCTGCTTAAAGGATATTTTGTCAAATATTTTGGGGTTTGAAGGTTTAAACAAAATATACCTGCAATTTTAAATATTTATTTCCTTAAGCCATGCATTTATAACATATACTTAGCATATTTTGAAAAATGTTTTGACTATTTTTTTCCCATATGGGATGACAAAAGACTAACTGAAAAACCCATTAGATAAAAAAATGCCTATGGCTATTATCTCAATAAACTGTCCAAATTCTAAAAATAACAAATATGAATTATGAATATGAATATTCTCAACAGTTAAGCTGTAAAATGAGCAGTAGTTTTAGCAATTTATAATTTTGCCTAGAATAAAAACAACCACAGCAGGGTTTATCAACAGCATTTTACTGAACCATACCCTGGCGAGACGAATCACTGTAAAACCTATGTTGCAAATAATTAATTGGTTTGAGTAGGGTAAACTTAAATTAAACAAATTAGTTGAACCAACTGAACTTTTATGAGTATTTAGAACTTTATTTTTATTTTGAGTTTACAAAACTGACCCATTTTGAGTAATCTGAATTGTTGCATTGTTTTAAGTTTTATGAGCTTGTTTCTTTTAATTTAGACCAATTTAAATTGAACTGAAACTGGGCTGGGATTTGGCACTCGAAAAGAGTGAATGCTCAAATTAAGTGTTATAATAAAGCTATGTTTTTATTAAAGGTGTGACTTTCTAAAATTAAAAGCTTTTCAGGAAGGTTAGCCAGTCCCTCATGGGACAAATTCTATACGCAATTGCCCTCACAAACAGAGCTTGTGGAAGTGCGAGTGTCATATCCTCCAGATCATTATTGGAGGCCATGCAGGAGTCAGTTGTCAGTTATGACTAATGCATGCGTTTCCGCTCTCTTCAAGACTGAGGACCTGTACTTTTGCCCTTCCCTCATGTTTCACAGTACACCTAGCTTTTTCTATGCTAATCCGAATTCCCCTTCCCCATGACTTCCTCATATTCCCCATTTGGAGAGGAGCACCAAAAACAAAAACAGAATGAATGCCTTGGCTTCCTGCGCCTTCTTCAAACGCACACTCTTCTCCTTCCATAGTCGTGTTTCATCAAGCTTCTTCATTACCAAGAAAATCTTGACTATTTCAACTTTATACAGCCTAATTATTTTCCTTTACATTACATTTTATTCACATTAAATTCTACAGAAGACAGGCAGTCAAATGAGTTTGAGCACTGTAAACCCTAATGTTGTCTTTACTTAAACAAATCAAGTAATCTTGACTAGATATTACTACACTGTAAAACCAACAGTTGTTCTTACTGAGACTTTTTAGTAAACTTTACTTAATGTCCAATAATTTGTTGAACTTACTTACATTTTTTAGTAATCTGAACTATTTGCATGCTATGCCTTTGTTACTTAGAAAACCCAAGTTAACACTACTTAACTGGTTTGAGTACCATTTTACAAACCCCAAAAATGTGGGCGGGCAAAGTGTTTTTGAGGCATGGCAAGTTTTAATAGACTTTTCACTAATTTCCTCACCATAATTGTGATTAGTGTTCCCTTTGGTTGGGCACTTGGAAATTCATTCATATTATGGTAATTATCTTCCTTTATTAATGCAGCATTGCAACAAGAAATCACAGTTATCTGATTTCAAAGGAAGGAAGTAATACATAAATAAATGTTAAATATTGTATATAATACAATTATATTCCATGTCAGATAATGATATTTTTAACATGTCTTGCTAATATTTATGGAATAACCTTTTAATTGCGGTGATATAATCGATCAATATTTGTGACATCAGCAATTGACCATGTGTGAGTCACACACAGACTTCAACATTCAGCATGCAAAACAACAATGGTAACAAGGATTTTTTAAATTTAATTAATGTATTATTAATAAGACCTTTACAAGTTTATGTGCTGTCATTATTGGGGTTATACTGACAAAAGACAAATGGTAAAATAAAGCCAAACATAGTAAAAATGAAGCAATTAATTTATTCATACCGCAATGCACTCTGGGAGCTTCCTCAGACCACAGATAGAATTAAGTTGACAAAACTTAAACAGTTTAAAACAATTAACTTAAAAGTTTTGAGGTAATAAGTTTCCTCAATTTTTTTGAGTTATTTTAACTTATCCGGGTTTACAGTGTAGTTTAGTCCAGGAACTCGACAATATAAATTAGTATAAGTTATTAACCTACAAAATACATAAACTTAAGATTTCAAATTGTATGAACTCAAAATCATAATTAATTGAAATAGCTCACCCTGGTCTTTCTTTGATGTGATTGGCCATGCAAGGAGTTCTGTCTGGCAACAAGAGAACTAATTCACTGATTGGAGGACTTTTACAAAAGGTGGTCCTTTTCGCCTCGCCTCGTCTGTTGCTTGTTGCTGATTCAAATCAAGATGGAGACTTTTTCATTGTGTACAATCTTAAATTTGGTAAATAAAAATATAAAGATATAAAGTTATTTTTGTGTGATTTTTAATAGCCAGAAGGATTCAAGATTGTTTGGTTAAAACGTAATGGTACATTGCTATAATAAAACACAATACAGCCATGATTACAAACATTCGCTATGCTTTGAGTATGGATTTTGAGTAGAAAATTAACTTCAGATGACACAAAATCGTAAGTTACTAAACCTAACAATAATATGTGAACTAACTAGATTGACTTTATTTCTGTTTTTAAGAAAATAATAGTTTCGTTGGAAGTCACCATTATGGAGATAATTCTCTTCTAGCGGGCCTTCCAGCATCCACTGTTAAACCCTTGCAGCTGATCCAGAATGCAGCGGCGAGAGTGGTCTTCAATGAGCCGAAGAGAGCTCACGTCACGCCTCTCTTCATCAGTCTTCACTGGCTGCCGATAGCCGCGAATCAAATTCAAGGCTCTGGTGCTCGCCTACAAAGCAACCGCAGGCTCTGCACCAGTATACCTAAACTCGCTTGCTCAGACTTACACACCCTCCAGAAGCTTGCGTTCTGCAAGTGAACGACACCTAGTGGTGCCATCTCAAAGAGGCATGAAATCCCTCACTAGGACCTTTTCTTGGACCGTTCCCACCTG
Organism: Gobiocypris rarus; assembly: GCA_023029165.1. Lineage (NCBI taxonomy): Eukaryota > Metazoa > Chordata > Actinopteri > Cypriniformes > Gobionidae > Gobiocypris > Gobiocypris rarus. Next base: position 27,902,121 of record CM040915.1, on the reverse strand, counting down.
GTGGAATGACCTGCCTGTCTCAGTTCGAGCAGCCGAGTCTGTAGCCATTTTCAAAAAACATCTCAAGACACTTCTTTTCCAGCAGCACTTGACCAATAAAGAATAGCACTTATCACTCTATTCGTTTCTGTTTGTTATTTAAATAAAAAAAAAAAAAAAAAAAAACTGTCCTATGTTTTTGTGTTTCGTGAGACTTACAGCGCTTGCATATTGTTGCCCTTGACTGGTCTTGGTTGCTTCTATTACTCTCATTTGTAAGTCGCTTTGGATAAAAGCGTCTGCTAAATGACTAAATGTAAATGTAAATGTAATAAGTGTTTGCTTTAGTTGGGGTCTTGACCCTTAACTGTGTAATATTAGTGATTATCTGGCTGCTCTGTGTTTGTGAAACACATTTGTTATGGAACAAAAAGTCAAGAGAAAATATCATCAAGTGATGTTGTTTATTCATTGATGATGATAACATCATCATGTATTGACAGAATCCCTGATCTTATGCAGAGTCTAATGCTCTGGTTGTCAAAGTGGTTATTTGAAGTATTATTAATAATAGCCATGAGATCCTTCACTGTTGTGGTAATTTAGATTTTTTTATGTGCACAAAATGTTTAAATCTTCAACATCAGTTAGACACACACAGACATCAAGATTCCGCGAATGAATCTCAACAATGGTGACAATCAAAAACAAATATTCTGATAAATAGATCAACTCTGAACATACAACAAGCTACAAAAACATCTGAACAAAAACACCAAAAGTAAAAGCAAACAGTAAGAATCAAAGAAAATTTGTCACAATTCAGATGCATAATTTATTCATGCCGCAATGCATGTTGGGACCCATGTGGAAGTTTTGATTGGTAGTACCCAGCATGGTGTACTGAACTTCTGGTGTACCCAGTTTGGTGAACTTAACAATTTAAGTACAGTGACCGTGAGCACCAAGTTAAGTGAACTTAAACATGCAAGTTTTGGGAGACTCCATTACTCAATTTAATTGAGGAAACGAGTATACTTAAATCAATTGAGTTAAATCAACTTATTAGGGTTTTCAGTGTAAGGGAATACATGATGAGAGATTTATCATTTTTGGGTGAACTTTACATTTTAATAAAAAAATATAATTGTCATGATGATGGCTAACTGAAATTGTATTTTACTGATGTCAAAAGCTGTACAAATCGGTTTGAAATAATTTCTTGAATTGCTTTTTGGAATAAATGTTTAGTTAACATTATGTTGACACTGTTTTCAGTGTTTGAGTTTGGTAATGTTATTGTAGTTTATGTAACATAATATTTCTTGCATTTTTTTGTTCACTCAACTTCAGACATTGAGTTATACAGACAAAAAATCACTACACTAAAAATTATTTTGTTATAGAATAGTTGCACCTCTCCAGAAAACAAACCATGTTAAATTAACTCAACACATTTTTTTAATATAATAATAATTGTATCACAACTTATTTACAGTTAGTATAACTGTTATTTACAAAAGTTGGGAAATAAGTACCAATATATTTTGTTGTTGTTGTTGTTGTTGTTGTTGTTGTTGTTGTTGTTGTTGTTGTTGTTGTTGTTGTTGTTGTTGTTGTTGTTGTTGTTGTTGTAATAATATATTCCTTAAAATCAATAAAATAACATGTCGACTTTTTCTTTTGCACAAGACAGTATATTTTGAAGACTTTCTTTGCTTATGTAAAAAGTCAATGAGCTCCAAAACAACATTAGACCCCATTGAAATCATTGAGACAAAAATATCTTCTTTTGTGGAAGAAAAAAACACAAAAACCCTACAGGGTTCAAATGAAATGAGGGCGAGTACATAAGATATCTCTTAAGCCAAGTCAAGTCTTCATTTATATAGCGCTTTATACATTACAGGTTGTCTCAAAGCAGCTTTACAGTGTTAAACAGGTAAATAATTATCAATGATGCAAACAGACTTCAATTCTGCTGTAAAGCGGCTCTAAAAACACAATAGTAAACAGTCATTATTCAATTGAAATCAGTTCAGTTTATTCAGTTCAGTTCAATAACTGTGTAAAGTTTTTCAATTATGGAATGAGTTCAATTAATCTATAAAGCAGCTCTGGGGAAAAACAATAATCAAGAATAATATTGCTGAAAACTAAGTGGCTTAAATGAGGTTCTGAAATGAAATACCTTTCCATTGCTTCCCCATATAGAAAATGTGCAACTTAGAGCCTGCCAACAGATTCCACCATATTATCATTCTTTCGTAATGTCATAGAAATTTGTTACACATATTTCCTTTTTCAGAATGCCATGCCTGTTTGTTTAGGGAAAGATCGGTTAGACATTAGGCTGTATTTTACTAGAAATCCTCAAGGGCTGCGTCAGTGATCCCATCGCTTCCGGAGGCTGTAGACGCAGACAGTGCCTCACTGAGATCCGCTGGGTAACTCCCCCTAGGGGAAAACCATTCTTTACCCATTTTCAAACAGCCTCAGGCTCTCAGCTCTCAGTCCTGAGACCTCCTCCATGTTTACTCTGGCACAGGCTGGACTTTCAACTCCACCCCAGAGAGGAGAGGGTGACACTGACCCTTTTACTCACTGTCCAAATACAGAGTTCAGTGCTGGACACCATAGCCTGTGGAGCTAAAGAGAAATTCAGTGTTCATTTAGAGGGAAGAAAGCCTATCACATGTGTGTTTTAGAATTATATTTTGCATACCTGCATTTTAGTGCATAACATTGTGCAAATTGATTAAATTGCAATGAATCATGTCATTTTCCCCAGGTAGAAAAAAGACCTATCAAAAAACAAAATGGATAATGTTTGTGTATGCCGCTTAAAGCTCCAAGACACAGATTTGATTGCTTTACTGTGGACAATATATTTTTAGTATATATATATATATATATATATATATATATATATATATATATATATATATATATATATATATATATATATATATATATATATATATATATATATATATATATATATATATATATATATATATATATATATATATATATATATATATATATATCCTACTGAATAAGTATTCAAAAGATGGTGATTAAGTATTTTGTCTCTTTTATTAAAGCTAGTGTATTTATTATTATAGGAATACAGTGTCTTGTCCCAAACGTCACAGACAAAGTTCACAGACAAACAAATATTCAGAGCATGTTTGGTATTGTGAAGAACATGTCCTCAGCTGTGAGTTGGAATAGAGATATTCTTTGGTGTTTGATCACTTTATTTTGATCATGCACTTTAGACATTTTGCTAACCATAAGTAACTTTGCAATTACATTTCAACTAACTTTTATTCATTTGCAAATAACTCTCAAAATATTCTGTTAGGATTATGTTTAGTAGAATAAGTTACCATAAAAAGTTACTTAGTCAGTTGAATGTCTTCTGACAACCATCACAATAAAGTGATAGCAGATATTAAGCAAACATGTAAATTCTGATGATAGTTTACATGTAGTTGAAAATGAATGAGTTAGTTGACATGTAGTTGCAAAGTTACTCATAATTATGTGTAAAAGTAGACTTGAAATAAAGTGTTACCAAATTTACCATAAAATAAAAGTCAGTTTTGGTTGTCAGAACTTTCAGGAAAAATGTGGTGGTGATGAGAGCCACATGATGAATCAAAGTTCATCACAAGCTGGAGTATTTATAGAAGGTGCACAATGTCAAAAACACACAAACACAACACACCATCATGGTAACACACACTAAAACAATGCCATAAGCATTCATTTAACAACATAAGATGTAATATAAAACCATAATGTCATTACCCTGGAAATATCCATTTACACCGTTTCACTAGGACTTGTTCTTTTCCGTTTATAAAAAAATACATTTAACAGTATTTTACAGTCAAATTACATGAAATGTCCCATTAGTTCTTTCAAGGTTTTTCAGTTAGCGAACTTACCATTAACCAGTTAACAGGTTTTTACCATGGAATCTTTTACCATTAAAATTACAATTTTTTTTTTTTACAGTGTACCATATTCCCGTTATAAACAATACATAAAGTATCATATCAGGACAAACCACAGACAATTTATCTAAAAATATAGAATAATATAATTATCTTGATCTTATCACAAGTAGTTAAGTTTAACTCAAACCATCCTTGTTCACATTACTTAAAAATTGTAGAAATTACTTTAAAAAAGCAGTGTCAAGTGCCACACAACTATATTGAGTAATGTATACAATATCAATTACGTTGAATGAACAAAAGAAATTCAACACAGGCACCACTCTTCTGCATAATGGTAACCACAAAATTCAAAAACATTTCAGAAACTCCTCTAAATGTCTGAATATCAAACATTAACAAACTGAATATTAAATATTATCAAACTTACAACATCTTTCCCTTTACTGAAAAACACATAAAATAACACTTAATCACAAAATTGACTCTCCTAATGCAGTCCCTTGCAAAGCATGCTGGGAACTATGGATCTACATGCCAACTAACTCTCATGAGAGTATTAGTAGACAGTCTGCTTAATATCTGCTGATACTTTGATGGTCTGCCAACAGATAATCTTGTGACTGTAACTACATATCAGCTTACTAACCTGAACCGTAACACCTAATCTTAACCTAACAGTCTACTAATACTCTTATGAGAGTTAGACATAGTTGCAAAGTTACTTAGAATGTCTAAAGTGGATCGTCAAAATAAAGTTATACCCTATAAACATTACAACAGAGCTACACCGATCAGGCAGAACATTATAACCACTGAAAGGTGAAGTGAATAACACTGATTATCTCTTCATCATGGCACCTGTTAGTGGGTGGGATATATTATGCATCAAGTGAACATTTTGTCCTCAAAGTTGATGTGTTGGAAGCAGGAAAAATGGGCAAGCGTAAGGATTTGAGCAAGTTTGACAGGGGCCAAATTGTAATGCTACACTACTGGGTCAGAGCATCTCCAAAACTGCAGCTCTTGTGGGGTGATCCCAGTCTGCAGTGGTCAGTATCTTAAAGTATTAAAAGTGGTCCAAGGAAGGAACAGTGGTGAGCCAAGGCTCATTGATGCACGTGGGGAGCGAAGGCTGGCCAGTGTGGTCCGATCAAACAGACAAGCTACTGTAGCTCAAATTGTTCAAGAAGTTAATTCTGGTTCTGATAGAAGGGTGTCAGCATCAGAACTGGACCACGGAAGAAGAAGGTGGCCTGGTCTGATGAATCACGTTTTCTTTTACATCACGTGGATGACCGAGTGCGTGTGCGTTGCTTACCTGAACACATGGCACCAGGATCCGCTATGGGAAAACGGCAAGCCAGAGGCAGTGTGATGCTTTAGGTAATGTTCTGCTGGGAAACCTTGGGTCCTGCCATCCGTGTGGATGTTACTTTGACATGTACCACCTACCTAAGCATTGTTGCAGACCATGTACACCCTTTCATGGAAACGGTATTCCCTGGTGGCTGTGACCTCTTTCAGCAGGATAATGTACTCTGCCACAAAGCAAAAATGGTTCAGAAATGGTTTGAGGAGCAAAACAACGAGTTTGAGGTGTTGACTTGGCCTCCAAATTCCCCAAATCTCAATCCAATCGAGCATCTGTCGGATGTTATGATCAACAAACAAGTCCGATCCATGGATGCCTGCCCTCGCAACTTACAGGACTTAAAGGATCTGCTGCAACTTACAGGACTTAAAGGATCTGATGCTAACATCTTGGTGCCAGATACCACAGCACACCTTCAGAGGTCTAGTGGAGTCCATGCCTTGACGAAAAGGTCATAAAATTATGCATGATTGGTGTATAAGGTATTTTAAATGCACTGGCAGCCTATAAAACTTGTTTTATACAGCAAGTGAAAAAAATCTGCCATGCAGTGTAGTAAAAAATATATACTTGTAGGAGATACTTGCAGGTGAAACAATTCTTAAGCATTGTTGCTTCTTCAGTAAATTTTTCTTTTTAGATATTTAAAATTTAGACAAAACTTGGGGGAAAAAAACTTACTAAGACTCATTGTTTTTGGCACTATGGTTCTCACCTCACCTGTTGCCCACACATTGAAAAAAGAGTGAATATATGCAATACCACATTGTACCACTAGAACTGCGCTTGCGTAAAACGTCTTGGCAAAGATTGCCACTCCCCGCCCTCAATCACAAAGAGAAGAATTTGCTGAAATCCTTCACAGATCCCAGCCCCCCAAAAACCTCATAGCGGTATGTCATACACCCTGGGCAGATAACCAGAATGCATCAGGATAAATCTTAATCAACACTGGAGCGGTAGGTGACAGGAGAGGGGAGCTGGAATGTAATGTGACGTTACTGCAGTCTAAGTGAATTCTGTTGGGCTGTGCCAAAGCTGTTATTAATGGTGTGTGTTTCTGAGTTATTGAGCTTTATGTTGTGGCTGGTACTTCTCTCTGAAGCAAAGAGGGCAAATGTAGTTCAAAAGGGCAGCGGGGAGAAACGTTTGCTCTGTGGAAATGCTAGTCTGGGCTGGTGTTATAGTGTTGCAATTGACAAACAGATAAAGGAAGAACAACATATAGGAAAATGAAGTCATTCTAAAAAAAGCTACAATTCTAAAAGAGATTTTATGGATTTAGACAAAACCAAAATGTGTTAAAACAATGCGAAGAAAGATTTCAAACAAATGGGATGAACATTTATATTGGGTGTACTACAAAAAAAAGACATTTATGACAAGGAAACAATACAACAACTGGTTCTGGGTCTTCCACAGAGATTCCTTTCAATGCTTTCGAGCAAAAGAAGAAGGTGTATAATGCTAAAACATGCGTCATCCGTCTGTTTCACAAGGAGCACAAAAAAGACACAATCTATTGGAGCCAAGACGTCATCAATCGGTCATAAATCAAAGTCCAACCTTGAGTCAAAGATCAGCACATTCAAATGTCAGAGTTCACATAAACCAATACTTCATTTGGGCTGGGCTCTGGTTTAAGCAGTCTTCAACTTTATCTGTGATGTTCATGCGCTAACATGTCACACAATATTTCATTTGGACGTTGATAGTGTTCATATTGACCCAAATCCATTTTTATGAATGAAATTAAGGTAATAATAATGAAACAAAAACAAACTAAATAAATAAACATATACGTGGAAAGTTACTATTGTTGAAATACAAACTTCAAGTTTTTAATTTGCTTCAGTGTACCAACAAACAAACAGATCTGTGACCCATGAGCAAACATCTGGCCTATGAGTACAATTGAGTACATGACTCGAAAATCAATGCTTTGTTGTTTTTAACAATAGTGATTAATACTTCATTAAATTAAAAGAAGAATAATGAAAGGGAAAAACAACTAATTTATTAATGGCTCTTATTTATTGTTCCAGTGTTAATGAATTCATCTAAAAAAAAAAAAAAGAACAATGACATCCTTCTCAATACTCTGTACACTGGAAAACGGTAGGGAGAGTTAAGAACAATTTACTATTTGCTTTATGACTGGTGATGACAACAAAAAAAAGGAAAATCCTTTTGAATAAATTGATCAAAATTACATGTGGTTCCAGTGGTTCACCTTTAATAACAAATGAAAGGTCTGAACCTCAAAATCTATTTTTAAAAAACAAAAACAAAACAATAAATCTGTGTTTAACCCAGATGATATTAATCAGAATCATTTGAAATTGAAATTATGCCAAAAAATACAACCATAAAATACAAATATGTTAATTAAAATACAATAAACAAACACCTCTAACAAACATACTACATTGCAGAAATAAATAATTCTAGAGGTTATAAAGGTGGCGAATCACAACGATAGCAAAATATTTCTTGTGTTGTTCACGCAGCATGACACAAAAAGCTTGTCAACTGTCATGAAAACACTCGGCTGTAAGGAGAAATCCTGTTTTCTGGGGATCATTTAATCCCCAATTTCAAAGCCATGATGTTTACAAGGGAAACGTGTATTGGGTAACTGTTTAACAGATCAGAGGCCGTAAATCACGGACAACAAAACCACTTGAGACTGAACTCTTTCTCCAGTGAATTAAACTCATTAATTACTGTCATTGCGCATTATGTTCGAGCTTTAGATGGCGACTCACTAGACAAGAAACATTCACTTCTGGTTGATTCTGGCACACATTACTCTCTAAACATTCAATAAATTGCGAAAGCAAGATGCAGATTGAACATTGTCCCTTCATCAGCTAAAGTAGTGACCATAGAGGTGTATCACACTGAAAGTAAAAAAAAAAATTAACAGAAATATGCATTGATATTTTCACATCAATGTCATTAGGTAGTCTTACATCCAAATTCACTGCAGCAAAATATTTTTGCAGTTTTGTGTTGTAACAAAAAAAAGAGCATCAGAAAAGAAATCCTGAGTGCTGTTTGTTCTACCAGAGAAATATAATGGTCATTTTATTTATGCTTTATGCTTTGCTGATGATTTACGTTCAGATTTCTCTGTGTAGGTTTGACAACTGTTTTCTTTACTATGCATTTGCGTGATTAGACCATTTTAATTTCATAGCGATCGGTGTAACCGAACCAAACAAGTCTCGTACGAGTACGATCTTTGATACCCTGTGTTAAACCATCACAAATCAGTTCAATCTTATAAGAGCTTTTTTTTCTCATTTTCTTTTAAAATTCACATAGAAGGTGTGCAGATTAGTGAGCGACGTCCACTGCAACAAACAAAAGATTTCAAATGAATGGCAAGGCTTCAGTCCTACTCTATTTGACATTATCTTTATTGACAAATATAGTATATGCATTATTTAAACAACTGTAGCTTCATAAATATGTTTGCATTTGTCAATAAGAACACCTTGACACTTAATCTTCAATTCCAGTTTCAGAAAGATCAACCTTTTTTTTTTCTTGCGCTCTCTCTTTCATCAGATCATCACAATCCAATCAACAACCTCGTCTTTCCAGGTGGGCGAAGTATCCGTTAGCATTAATATGTACAAATCTACTTTAAAAAAATGATTTTTGATCCACTTACTCCTCTAAGCAACATTCACGGTGCAGGGTGTGCTCTGAAAGTACCAAAGGCATGTTAAAGCAGACTCTCTCAAGTGTTGTCCTCATAGATAATCTCCATCATGGACGTCCAGTATTCCACGGGTGAATCAAAAACTGGAGTATTTGGAACAGATAAGGCCTCTGCTCAAGATCACGAACACAGACCGAAAACAGATGACAACCCCCACACCCTGCCAGATTTTAAGTACAACGCCAAAGCGATGTTCTAGAGATCTGAAGGACAGAAAATGGCTCCCATCCCATAATGCCAGGGTTTAGGCCAAGGCCATGGGGCACCAAGTGTCCCCTCTCACGGAGGTTGCCACGTCAGCTGTGGACGTCAGGCCTACATTCGTGTACAGACTCTCCTGGCCGGGGTACTTCACCATGGAGCCGGTCGTGCCTGGAACATCCACTTGGCCGAGCAGCGTTGAAGAGTTGACCTGGATCAAACCAGTAAATGTCAGCGTGACAAATAAAAGGCAAACCGTGTTGTTGCAATCAAATGGTCTATTTGAATAGTGCCTTGAAAGCACAAAATGTAGCAAGTTTTATGAGTAAGGCAGAGGACTCATTTATCAAACACCACGATGTATTTCAATAGTCCACTTTAGACATTCTACTAACTCTCATTTATTTGCAACTACATGTCAACTAACTCTCATTGGAGTTTTAGTAGACTGTTAGGTGTTAGGGTTAGTAGAATAAGGGGATATGGGTAGAGTAGAAAAAGTTGAAAAGTTACTTATAGTCAGTAGAATGTCTGTTGGGGAGCATCAAAATAAAGTGTTAACAGATATTAAAGGGTTAGTTTACCCAAAAATGTAAATTAACCCATCATTTACTTGCCCTCAAGTCATTATATGTGATATTAATTATATTAAAAAATATCCTGGCTCTTCAAACTTTATAATGGGAGTGAATGGTACCTTAGATTTTGAAGCTCAAAAAAGTGCATTCATCCATCCATCATAAAAGTACTCCACACGACTCCATGGGGTTAATAAATGGCTTCGCTTCAGAAGGCCTTTATTAACCCCACGGAGCAGTGTAGAGTACTTTTATGATGGATCGATTCACTTTTGGGCTTCGAAATCTAAGGTACCATAAAGCTTGAAAAAGCCATGATTATTTTTGTTTTCATATATAACTCTGATTGTGTTCGAGTGAAATAAGACCAATAGGATGGCTTCAAGGCGAGTAAATTATGGGATCATTTTATTTTTGAGTGAACTATCCCTTAAAGCAGACAGTCGACTAATACTCTAATGAGTTAACACGTAACTACGTTACTATGTTACGCAAAGTTACTTATAGTTAGTAGAATGTCTAAAGTGGACCATCGAAATAAAGTGTTACTGCAACTTTTTATCTTTAGGGTTTGGTACATTTCAATGTTGAATTTTTATTACACAATTGCAGCCTTCAAATGGAAAAATATGGGTGCTTTAACTTACTGATGTTACGGGCACCTGCGATGATGAAGGACTGTTCTTTGTGCACTCCTCTGAATTAGAAGAAGATGAAGAGGTTGGAGTCATGGGAACAGAACTACTTCCTGTGAATTATTTTATCAAGTTAGTTGACCTGCACTTGACCATGGTGGAATCATACATAAATGAAATGGTTATTTAACATACCAGATGATCCTTTTGTTTTGTTCAAGGTTTTTGGTTTTCTTTTCCTTGTCTGAATACCTTCTTTCTTCATGGCAAGGGGCCTGGGCACCTAAAAAACATGAAACCAGTTTTAAGTTTTAAGTTCGCGTTTATTTTAATTGTATCAACTTGTTTTATTTCAATTGTATCCAATAGTGTTAAGACGGCATTTCTATTATCATACCCCATGTAACTTTGTGTAAAGTCCGCACGCGTTGCACACGGGCTCGCCGTCTGCGTTTCTGCGCCACAGTGTCGTCGTGCTCGTCTGGCAGTTGGCGCATGACAGGCCGATCCGCCTTGAGGATGACTGCAAAAACAATTAATAATATCATTATTAATAGTAATAAAGATCAAGCTTCTCATATTTATTCATCTAAAGCGGTTAAATTAAATCGATTTAGGCTATGTTGTTCATTTCTACTGATAATTTATTATTTATAGATATTCAACGCCTTTTTATTTGTATATAATGCAAAATAAATGGTATTACATTACCAACTAAAATGAAAAATGGCTTCGATTGCACAAATATTAGGCTACAAATAAATGTTAAATGTAAACGCATTTGCACACTGTCTTTTTGTAGCCTAAACAATTAACGTTTAATGCCTGCAAACTTGTCTGGCCAATAAAAATAGCGTTTATTATGGGAGTAGACCTGTGAAGATGTTCCCAGATAACCTCTGGCTATTGTTTGAAATAAATAGGCAGGAAATTGAGTGGTTAAGTAGCTCATCAAGTCGATGCTCACCATACGCTTCTGAGGTTTAATTAATGGTCGGCTGAGTCCATTCATTTTGCTGTACAGACCGCAGGCGTTACAGAGAAAGTGACCCGTGCCGTCGCGTCTCCACAGCGGGGTGGAAATGGAGCCGCAGTTGACGCACTCGCGGCTCTCCACCATGTCATCCAGCAAATCTAAGACACAGACAGTCGCCCGTCAGTCAACATCACATTCACCATCACCTTCAATGAATTGCGCAGACTTGACACATTGCAACAGACTAATAGCATTAATGACAGAAGTGACTATTGGTTTTAACTGATGTCCAAATTTACACACGAAATCAGTTACTTTATTTTCTGAGTAGCTTGTAATTACCTACACATTTTTATTATAACTGCAATTAATTAAATTAACGTGCAAATTCACGCACAATATATATATATATATATATATATATATATATATATATATATATATATATATATATATATATATATATATATATATATATATATATATAATAATATGTCATGGGCTGCAAATTGTGAACTTCGTTAACAGATATTTTGTTATAATTATTTAAAAACCTGTAAATTTCATTAGACTACACTTCTATCAGTGTTGTTTTATTATTTTGCTATTTGAAACGTCAGAATTAGTAAATTGGTCCATTCCATTTTATCTTTTAAATATTTTAAATTAGTTAGATATTACATTTATATTTTTGAAATATTCCCCTAGGTATAAGGCTTGACAAAAAAGCTCCCACAAAAGTTTGGAAGGTCTAAATAAGTTATTCTTTTTACACACAAATAAACACTAAAAGGTTCCAACTGGTGTTGCAAAGTTTCTGTAATAAGTTATATTTTTCATTTTCACCTGTCGCCAAACAGGCTACAGATGCTGCTATTCCATTTTTGCGATAGGTTTCTGTCAGTAAAATATCAAGTAGGCTACTGCCATTATATAAGACATTGTATAGATTTAAGTAGGCCTATCACAAATTTATCACAAAACGTTAGTTTTGTTCATAAAAAAAAAATAAAAAAAATAAAAAAAAGATCTACTTGTGAGACTGGCGCCATATTAGCTACAATGAAAAAGACATGCCTTATCATTTAAAATAATTATCATAAATAAAAATAATAATAATTGGATTATTCACAAACTGCCCAAAATATGAGGGATTTGAATTTCACAGTCAGAAAGCACTTTTGATACGATGAATGGCTATAGCTTACCTCCGTTTGGTCCCCTGATGGATAGCGGTGCGCTTCTTGACTGCAGGGAATGCAGCATGGAGTTCTCGAAGGGCCCCGCTGGCCACGCCGCCGGTAACTGTGAGAGCTGCGGCGCAACATAAGGAGGGTACGGGCTTGTGTAAGATCCACTTATTTGTCTTGAAAGGTACTGCTCTCGGCCGTTTACATTCAGAGGATTAGTGTAGTTGGTATCCCTCGTGCCATTATTCATAGGCGGACTAGGAGAGTAGTGGAAACGGTTGGAGGTATGTGGGCTTCCAGTGCTGTAGGACGGGCTCTCTGGTGCGGGCTGTGACCAGACCGAATGACTGCTTACCGCATGGCTCGGTTGGGATGACACGCTGGGTTGTAGGTAGGACAAACTCGGTATCATCGTTCCAACGCGAGACGTCGGCACATAAACGGGAGAATTGGGGTTGGAGTGCATGTAACTGGCCGATGGCGAGTCGTTATAACCGGCCTGGCTCTGGGCCGCGGCGATGGCCAGGGTCTGATACATGTCGGTAGGGTCCACAATTAGGCCTCCCTTATGCGTCTCCCTGTTGTGTCCACCTGAGATGATGAGTTTGTTTCCCTGGTCTAAATCCGTGAAGAGTGTAATGTCGTCAGAATTGGGCAGGGCGTTGTTGGGATGCCCAAAGTGAACGTAGGAGTGTAGGGGCCTGGCCTCGCCGCGACGGGTTCCCACCGCGTCCAGGTGCGTCGGCGTCGGGGATCTCAGCCGGTCCCTCCGGTCAGTGTTCAGGTAGCTCTGCTCAGCCGGAGACCCTGGGCTGCTGCTGGACACTTCGCGCTTGACCATGGACCAGCTGTTATCACCCAGGTCCATCCAGGATCCCTTTTATATCTCACAGTGTGTGGAAAATGGAGAGGCAAAGTGCACTGAAAATGAGAACATAAAAATGTTGGAATTTAGAGCATAATACATATTTTTTTAAAAGGTTGAGAGAACGCGATAGCCTACTTTATATAATTACATCACTAAATAAATATATCCCTAAAATGCCAAGGAGAATTTAAGGAACCTCTTTGTTTATTGCGATTTAGCACTTAAAAATATGAAATATGAAATGCTATGTTCACTTTTTCTTTTACCGCGGAGACAGGTTCACTTCAGAAAGCGCGTAATGGTGCAGCTACAAACTTACTCAAATCATTCATGATTATTGTGCCATCTTTTAATTTTCTAAAAGTTGAGTAGATCGACATGAGTGACTGAACTCAACTTCACTAAATTCCAAGAAAACACATGCGCGCGCACATACACACCCCATACAGGGCTTTACACTGAAGATCTGAATCCATCCGTGTCGTGAGTCCGTCCTCCCTCTTGATGTAGCCTCATTATAATTACCAAAAAAACCCGCACAACGCAACAGATAGGAAACAAAACGTAATATGTCTTTGCAGAAAAGAGATAACCACTTGATAAGACCCACAACAGATAAGAGAGAGAGAGAGAGGCAGGGTAAAAAAAAAACAATTCCCAAAATGATTTAGACTCTCCTCAGTTGGCACCGAACTCAGCACCAAGAGCTTGGAAAGACATTTATTATCAAGTCGCGAGTATTTGGGAAGAAAAAAATCACCACTGACCTATTGGTGGTTTGCCATAAGTTGGTGTTCGCAGGATCCAGCGGTTCTGTGGTTGCAGGACTTGGAGAACTATTAGGAATGAAAGTTCTCTGTTCACTCGTGACGATGTTTAAGAGAGGAGGCGCCTCCTGCGCTCCGAGCCTCTGATTGGATTCCAGCTTGAGCAAACACATCTGCTCGATAGGGGTGCTGCGCTTCACTTTCCACCTTGCTTAGTTTTCATGTCCTTGATGTCGAATGGAAAATGCAAGTCTTATAAATCTGACTACTTTTCACAAAGGGAAGGCACGTGTTTAATTGCGTCAGTGGATTATTTAGGACAAGCAAAATACTTTTTTTTTAACAATAAAATTTATTTGAAAGATAATTGTAGAAGTTGGTTGAAATTGTGATTTAAAGCACTAATTTATAAGCAGTTCATACATTTGCCGACATAAACTATCGGTGTAATTTCCAGCAGTTGTTTTTATTTTTTCTTAATTGAGCGCATACTGCCAAACATAGGCCTATGCTATATAAGATTAAATAGTCTGAAAATGTGAACGAGCAGAAAAATGCCTAAAATCTTAATTTAAACATATTTAAAGACATTTAAATTATTACCTATTTTTTAAAGACAAGAACTAGTTTGACCAACAAGCTTATACTTTTCCTATTCAAATTAAACCGAATATGCACTGACTTTAAATATTTAGGATAAATATCTTGAAGGGGAAAAAAACAGATGACTAACTTTTAGTTATATTTTTAAATGTGTTTTATGGAAAATTGTTTAGTGTATACAGTGAGGGCAATCACGAAAACAGAATGATGAAATCACTCTTGATATGGAACCTTGTCTGCGCTATGCAAATTGCGCTCGTTGCTAATTAGTTCATCTAAGACGATGGGGCATCATTTAGGATTGTAAAGGATCCTACACAAACACCCAGCGGGCAATGGGCACTTCTGAGTGCTTCGCTTTGAACAGATGATAATTCATTCAGGCAGAATATACATTGTATTGTGACCTGATCAGGTATTGGAGGATGCCAATTGGATTAATCATTCTGACTTCGTGAGGGTCTCGGACTCTTTTGTTGTCCAGTTTATTCGATAACCAACAGTGAATTATTGTATTATTTGCAACACAACCTAGTCAAAAAGCTCATGTAGGCTATGCATATATAAGTAGACTAAATATAATATTTATGCTGGATATATATTAGCTATTAATAATAGTTATAATATATTGATACATTATTATTGCGCTCAAAAACTAGAATCTGAAGCTCAACAAGGAAACATATTGCTTTATGTATTTTAGACAGTGCATTTCTTATTACGCACAGGGATGATTAGTCTGTTATTTAAATAAATATCGCTCTCACTATATGAAAAAAAAAATGCGCTTGTGCAATACGAAATAAAAACATTTGCGACTGTAGTGTTTGTCCATGGCTTCGTACAGACGCTCTGCAGACAGATTCATAGGAGCACGTGTGAATAGATGATCCGGCCGTCTGTCTGATGTCTGACAGATGAGCTGCCATGATGTGTGTCTGCCTCTGAATAAAGGAGGAATCATCACAGACGCAGTGTTATCAAATCGTCTGCTAGCTTTTCTTTAGATGGACCAAAAGAGAGAGAGGAAAAAAACAAAAAACGAAATTGTTGACATAGAATTGCATCTGTGATCTTTCATAAGAACTAATCAAACAAATTCCTCTCACTGCAGCGTTGACAACCGACATTTAAGCCTTACAATTGTTAAAACAAATTATATATATATATATATATATATATATATATATATATATATATATATATATATATATATATATATATATATATATATATATATATATATATATATATATATATATATATATATATATATAACAAGCTAACTAACAGTGATGATGATAACAATAATAATAATAACAACAATAATTTCAGTAGACACAAGTAATACGCAAAATCAGGCCTATATTAGATATATCTAAATATGTAGACTACTATTACCATGCACTAAAATGAACTAAAGCAACAGATCCTTATATCATGGCATATTGCGAGCATGGGAGACATACTCGTATTTCAGAATATGTATTTCAGTATAGTGCGCGGTTGCCACAAACATTAGTCATATTACAGTTATTATCACTATGCACTGCTGTTTTATTGAAATTGGGAGGCATATTTAACGTCACAGTCAATCGAAATAAACAGGTTAAAGATCGAAATTAAAGCCTTGCAATTATTCACGGGAATTGGTGCTTTCCTACAGTATGAAATTTCCAGAAAGTACTAGCCAATTTATTACATTCTAAGCCACTACAAAGAGAGTCTTTATCAGGCTGTCTCCGTGTAGACTTTGACCCCACAATGCAAAACGAATTCAACGAACACAATAGACACACAATGACTTCTGCCAATATGGTCTCTTATACAGCCCTCATCAATTATATTTGCGACATTATTTTAATTCTACATTATTCTATACGTTATTATTATTAGTCATTTTTGTTGTGTTGGTGGTATTGCTTATAAACATCGTTTTTCTTGGGCAAGGCTTGTGGATAACACTTTATTTCACACTGTCTTTGTTAAACATGTTCGTTACTATAGTAATAACAGTAAATTACGCATGCAACTTACCCTAAACCAAACCCTAACCCTAGTTAATTAATATTACTCAGCACTTAAATATATAATGACACTGTAACACAGGCACCTTAAAATAAAGTGTAACCCTTTATTTAAAAATGTCCTTGATACAGTGTAATTATATAGCCTATTTGAGTAATATTAATTGACTACATACTTATAGGGTAAGGATTATGGTTTAGTTGGTTTGAATTTAGTTTTGGATAACATTTTTGGATTTAGTTGCATGTAATTATGCATAATTTATAGTTATTTCTATAGTAACTATATGTAATGTGTAACAAAGACACTACAATAAAGTGCTATCATATTCACTACTACAGAAAACACTTTATTTTACTGTGTCCCTGCTACTATGTTACATGTACTTACCATAGAAGTAAATTAACTGTAAATTATGCATAATTACATGCAACTAACCCTCAACCAAACCTTAATCCTACCCTATAACCCTATAGTTAGCACATGTAGTTACTTAATATTACTCAGTACTTAAATATATAATTACACAGTAACAGTGACGTCAAAATAAAGAGTAACCGAATAATTGAACCAGTTTGTATTTTTATCTAAAAACCTCATAATTCAATGGAGCCATCAGATTTTCTCCATTTGATTAGACAGCTTCAGCAGAGTAATAGAAGCATGTTTGCGATTGGTCAGCGTCATATTTGGATATTTGCTCATGGCTCATCAGGTTGCTTCAAGCAATGTTTCTTGTGGACCAATCATTGCTAGATTCGTTTGCTTTGTGTTGTACATGACTAAAATTGTTGCCGGATGAATGATGATGAAGTGATCAAATACTCATTACCTCTGGTAACATATTGTAAGGCAGGGTGTTGGCCTTTCTCTAGAAGAACAGTCATTGTGGACATTAAGTCACCATAATGCAAAAAAAAAAAAATCCATACCCAAACAAAGTTTAAAATATTAGTCTCAATATATTTAGCTATGTAGCTTTAAGATTTCAAGACTGACACATGACTAGCTAATATTTTTAATAAAACCATACATAACAGAACACTCCTTCCCATTACATTAAAATGGACCTATTTACTTATGGTTTATGGCAGATGTTATGTTTTTATGCCTGGTACTGCCTTCTCCAGTTGAACTATAAGTCAGAGACTCTGTAGAGAGGGACAGTTCGAGACATATATGTTGCTGTTTGCAATAGTAGATGATTAAACAAGAAGGTGTAAAAGCAACCTTTGTGTGTGTGTGTGTGTGTGTGTGTGTGTGTGTGTGTGTGTGTGTGTGTGTGTGTGTGTGTGTGTGTGTGTGTGGTGTGTGTGTGTGTGTGTGTGTGTGTGTGTGTGTGTGTGTGTGTGTGTGTGTGTGTGTGTGTGTGTGTGTGTGTGTGTGTGTGTGTGTGTGTGTGTGTGTGTGTGTGTGTGTGTGAGTTTATATATGAGGGCGTGTGGGAGAGGCCTTCGATAGTAAACGTGTTAACAACCTTCTCACAGATCTCTGGTCACACCCTGCAGGAGTCATGCAATTCGCCTCTGTGACAACTGTATTTCTCTAGCCCTCGCTCTGGCGAGAGTAGTTCAGTGGAAATACAGAAGCACTGCAGAGGAAGTTCAAAAGAAGAACACTGAATGTCTTTTTTTGTCAGTAATGTTGTCGTATAATAATAGTGGATGTGTAAATCATTTTAAAGTGTAATACATTGTTTTAAAGATTTGTAAAATATGTTAACTATTACATGTATAAAACGTCTGTTACCGTCTCTGAAAACAACCAGAAAAAAAAGAATGCTATAAAATACAAAACAGAGAATTAAAAAAATAAATAAAATAGTAACAATTATCATTATTGTTGTTGTTGTTATTATATTTTACAGAAAAACATAAATCATTGGAATGGTCTATAAGGTTTAATTATAAAATATTAAATTATGATTAAAAAAATGTGTGACTGTAAAAAAAGTTTGCCTTAAATAAAAAAATGTAAGTCATTCCAACTTAAATTACATAAAACAAATTTAGTTGAATCTTGTAAAAGATTTTTGTAATTGTTTAACTTATTTTGATCAGTTAAAGCAATGTAATATATATATATATATATATATATATATATATATATATATATATATATATATATATATATATATATATATATATATATATATATATATATATATATATATATATATATATATATATATATATATATATATATATATATATATATATATATATATATATATATATATATATATATATGGAGCATTAGTGAGCATTAGTGAGTACACACGCAATGTGATGTCTGTTTCATTATTCCTCTTAGCCAGAGGGTGCACCACAAGTCCACAAGTGAGACTCATAGAAGTAATAAATCTTATGGAAATCTCATGTTGACAAAGGCATCAAACTATCACTGTTACAGATAGAGATAATATAATAATAATAATATAATTTCTGCCTCTTTCTGTGATGTGAAGCACGTCAGATCACAAAAGTAAGTTATTTCAAAGGCTCGATTAAATGTTCTCTTTGTTAAACTGAATTGTTATTAAAATGAAAAGGTTGGCACATTATTTTGAAGCCATGTTTTATGGAAATATAGTTATTAACAAGGCAAATTTACAGTACTTGGACTTTGAACTATTAGGCACTCTGTGAGATTCCTCAAAGTGCCATTTGTTCCTTCCTTTGAAATAGAAAAAAACACATGATACAGTATTCATAGGCTTCATTGTCTTTTTCTCGGCTGGGATTAGAGAGCTGTTAGAAATGGTATATAAACCTGTTGTTTTGAAAATATATAGTGTCCATGTAGTTCTATCTGAACAAATAGGGCTGCTGGTTGTACACATTAAGACAATGACAATTAACACTAAAAGAAAAAGAAAAAAAAAACTTCAACTCCAAACAGTTTGCATTGGGCCATTAGGCAGTGAAGAGCCAAGAGCAGTCAAGCACATTAGATGACCTATGAAAGATGAGCTAGGATTACAGATAAGAGTCCCAGTCATTAGTCATTTCATTCAAGTGTTTAAGAAACTATTAGAGCCGCACATGATAGTTGTTAGAGTCTGTCTGTTCTCTGTATACACCAGATGTAATGATGACTGTGTTCAGGGAGATTTGTCAATTTAAATGAAAGTGAGAAAAATGAAAGTTAATCTCTAGGATACGTCTACTACCACTAACAACAACAATACATTTATAATAAAATATATAAATTAATGAATACATTATAACAAATTATATAACAAAATGTAGCAACAAAACAACATTATAATAAATTAATATAATATAATATAATATAATATAATATAATATAATATAATATAATATAATATAATACATTATAATATAATTAATATAATATAATATAATATAATAATATAATATAATATAATATAATATAATATAATATAATATAATATAATATAATATAATATAATATAATTAGTGCTGTCAAATTGATTAATCACAATTAACGTTAACCAAAATAAACGTTTGTGTATACATAATATACTGTGTGTGTGTGTGTGTGTGTGTGTGTGTGTGTGTGTGTGTGTGTGTGTGTGTGTGTGTGTGTGTGTGTGTGTGCTGTGTATAATTATGTATATATAAATACATGCTCATTCATGTATATATTTAAGAAATATTTGCATGAATATACTGTAAATATTTTTATATAATTCATATTATGTATAAATATTTTATATAAAACATTTATAAAAAATGTTATCCAATATGTACGTGCGTGTGTGTATTTATATATACATCATAAGTACACAGTACATATTAGGTAAACACAAATTTTTATTTGGGATGCGATTAATCGCAATGAATTGATTTGACAGCATATATAATATAATATAATATAATATAATATAATATAATATAATATAATATAATATAATATAATATAATATAATATAATATAATATAATATAATATTTATAAATAATTGTTTGAAGAATGGATGGATACTACTACTACTGGTTGTTGACATTGCTGTAGATGAATATATGAATATCACATATAATGAATTTGTAAAAGTTTATTATACTGAATTGTATTACATTTATAGCTTTTCAAACCTGATTACTTGCTGTGGATTGACATGAACTCAGATGGAGGGTTTCTGGTGCATCCTGCCATTTTTGTATGAACAGTATGATCAAGATGTGATCACACTGCTCTACAATTCAGTGTGTGCTTCACCTTTGAACCCTTCATGATTTCAGACCTCAGAGTGAAATCAATATTGTTTAGCCACTGTGTGTCTGTATCCACTACAACCACTGCCCTCCAAAAATAAAACGTTCTTTGGGCCATGTTGTTTTTTCCAAACGCCATCCAATCAGCCTCCATCCTGTCAGGCTGTGCCTGTGTTTTGTCTAGGGGGGAAGGTCAGCTTTGTGGTACAGACTGTGGCTTTCCCTGAATCAGCTGTTTCAGCGCCAGTGGACGCTATCTGCTGTCTATTCTGACTCGTGCTACATCACTCGGACCCGAGATTTGAGCAGCCAAGCATGCTCATGTGACTGAGTGATATATCATAGGCAGGGGATCATTGACATGATATTCTAAAATAGCTTCATACTCAATACATTTTGCATGCTATGTCACAGACAATGAGGTATAACTTCCTTATCTACTCAGACACTTCGCCTTTAAATTGAAATATCATTAAAATAATAGTTCATCAAAAAAAAAAAAACATTTCTGGAATCCAAACTCATATAATTTAGCTTTAAAAATTCAGCTTTAAAAATGACTATAGAGGCATCATTAAAATGGTCCAACTTGTGCACCATATTTCAATTCCTCTGAAGCCAAATAATAGCTTTGCGTGATGGAAAGACCAACATGAAAGTTATTTAGGAACAAATCATTCAGAGAATTTTTGCAAACGTCATCAAATGATTAAATTTTAACTTAAAATAACTATTTATTTAATAATCAGCCATTCCATACCGGTATTTTTAGTAAATAAAAACTTCATTTTGTTTGTCATCTACAGGATCATCATAGAAGAGTCTAAATAAAGCATACAAGTATTTTACTTTTATATAAAAAAATAAAATACAAAACGCTTTAAAGCTCTAGTCCCTTTTCATTGTAAAGACTTTAGCATGGAAAAGCAAATGGAAGTCATTCAGGTTTAAAGAGTGTAAATATTATTTATATATTATTATACCATGGTCTGTCTGAATACTCGATTCTGATTGGCTGGAAGGTGTGCAATAAAACTGTTTAATGCATAGTTAGTAGTCAGTTGAATCACTATTCTATATTAATGTGCTGTTTTTATTGTAGCGCTCACACAGACACACACACACACACACACACACACACACACACACAATCACACACACACACAAATACGCGTTGTGTTTTCATGTTTTATGGGGACATTCCATAAACATAATGATTTTTATACTGTATACCCCTACCCATCACACAAAACTTTCTGCATTTTTACTTTTTCAAAAAACATCACTGAGTATGATTTATAAACTATTTTCCTCATAGGGACCAAAATTGTCCCCACAAGGACAGGGATATTTTGTCCCCATAACGGGTTTACCACACACACACACACACACACACACACACACACACACACACACACACACACACACACACACACACACACACACACACACACACACACACACACACACACACACACACACACACAATATTTATAATCAATTTCAAATGAATATAATCTTACAGACTGAATGCTAGATCTAAGAAGCCGTAACTGACAAAAAATAACTGTAATTTTTACCCTTCCAGTCCAATATTGAAAACATCAATAACAGCTTTAAGTTATTAATGCTGGCAAAAAAAAAAACAAACATGGTATTGCTGTGCATAATTTTTTTAAAACACATGCATTACAATTTTTGTCTTCCATATTTATATTTTATTTCAGCTTCATTTAAAAAGTGGTTTTAAAAGTTTTGGTTTTAGTTGCTGATAATAAATGGCTTTAACTTTTTGTACTAACATGGAAAATTCTGGTCATGCCTCAGACAGTTTTCTTTCCATTTCCATTTCCATTTCTTTGTCTGGCAAACAAAGCTGTGCAC
Source organism: Gobiocypris rarus (assembly GCA_023029165.1). NCBI lineage: Eukaryota > Metazoa > Chordata > Actinopteri > Cypriniformes > Gobionidae > Gobiocypris > Gobiocypris rarus. The sequence goes on along the minus strand of CM040915.1, from coordinate 27,879,132 downwards.
TTTAGTTATGATAAGATCTCACTCTGCTCCAATGGAGTGAGGTCCCAAGAAATATGGCCACCATGATATGGCACTGTTTCCTCTTGTCCTTTATAACTGTACAAATTCATCTTGTCCTCATGACTTCCATGTATGCACACACAACACAAAATCCTGGAATTGCCTATTTATTTAAGAGCTATGAACTTAAACATGCTCCACTTGTTTGAAGACTCAACAGAATAGGGTTGTTGAGTCCAGTTTTTGTGGCATGACCAGGGTTTGTTTAGGCAGAAAATACAGATGCATTCTACCTTCTCAATTGTTTTTATCAGGTCATCAAAAAGTCAAATGGTGATAATTTCTTCAGAACCAATGCTGTACCAGGCACTCGCTGTTTGCTGATGGAGGGAAATGAGTGAGTCTGGATCTGCTCCCTGCTTTTGGAAAAGAGAAAGAGAGACGTAATTCTATCAAAAACCAATGTGTCACTCCCTCTCACTTCTCCCAATTGATTTTTTAATTTTTGTTCCTTCTGCTCAGTCATGTTCACTGCTTTTTCAGTGATATTTCTATAGAAATGACCTGGCTGCCATGCTATTGGGTTTGTTTTTGTGCAGGGATTCGAGGACTAGAAGAAGCGGAACTTCAGAAAGGGAGTCGTATCAGGCAGATCTGTATGTATAATGCTAACATTGTGAAGTGGTTCTGAGAGGCGTAGGAGATGCAGACAGATATACAGCACTTCCATGTAATGTCTCTACAGCACGTATGCAGACTGCTTGAACTGTCATTCTTTTAAACAGGGTATTTTTTAAAGAATCAATACCTTGATTCTAGCACGTACACAGCTTGAGAAAGGGAAGAATGTCAAAGTGGAAAAAACAAACATTTGAAGGGATAGTTCACCCATGAATGAAATAATTTACTCATCCTCATGTCTTTCTGAACTTATGACTGTGGAACTCAAAAGGAGAAGTTGAACAGAATGTTCACATTGTTCTTTTCCACACAGTAAAAGTATACAAGTTTACATGTTATCATAAAATGATACGCACGTGATAGCTTTATTTGATGAACAGATCAAAATTTAAGTCCTCATTCAGTGAAAATCTGCCATAGTTCTATCTAAATAATGCACATTTACATAATTTGGTGCTTGAAGTTATAATGATGACCGAATTTTTGCACTTTCTTTTTAATCAAGAGGGTAAGTACTCCAAAGCATGTGAATATGAGGCATGTGATTGGCTATCTGTTGTTAAGCATCAAGCTGTAACATTCAAACACAGCAACGTTTCACATTGTACCCATTTGGCACCACAATAGCAGCAAAAAAAAAAAAACGGTGCTAATCCTGCTCCTCCGGAGCAGGGTTTCATAACCCCAGGTTAAATGCAGTGATAACCCCGTTTCTAAATGCTGCCTTCATGCTGATACTTCCCACTTCTGAAGTTGTGATTACAAGATACCAGGATACCAGGTATGTTCTTGTCGCGTCACATTCATTGACAACCATATAAACATTCCCTGTGCATCACCAGGCGATTCTGGAATTTCAGTTAAATACAGGCAATTTTTGCTGTGTATAAAACAAATGGTTCAAATGGTTATTCATGTGTGTAAACATGCACTACTTTAAAGACAAGACAAGGCGATGTAGGCGATGTCTGCATATTCACAACGAACCCAAGTAGCAGTGCTTCGCCTGTGCTTCCCCATAATATAGTCCCAAGTCAATATCTGCCTAGGAAATCGCCTAGTCTTAATCTGCATCGCTATTTGTACTCGTTGTGAATACGCAGGCCACAAGAAGTAATTAGGTGGGTTTTTTTTTACTTTTACTCGGGACATGCTAGCTGGCAACATAGGATTCCATTCATTATGCTAAGCTACGCGGCGACCCTGCCAAACTAAAACAATGCATGCACTGAGACAAAAAAATGCACTTGCCCAATAATCTAAATGTAGGAATGATGTTGAATAAGCCCTATTTCTAAAAACGGTGGTGTGTTCCTTTAAGCTTCACGTCTCAAACAAGTCATCAGCGCTCTTTGCCCAAATTAGTGTCTCAGTATTTAGCATAGTAAATTAATACTAAGTTATGTATTTGTTTTATTTTCCCCTTAATTTCAGGTTTCTCCTAACCCAATTAACGTTCTGTATTATTTATATTAATAATTAAAGTGCCATATGTTTTTTTTAATACTGTAAATGCCCAAACATACCACTTAAACTTTAACTCTTTATTAATGTATATCTACAGTCCCTGACAAAAGTCGTGTGGCTTATCTATTTTGTAGAAACACCTGCTATTAACCTGACTTTTAATTCATCAATTGGTGTTAGAAATAGCTCATATGAAAAGCTAAAACCCTCCCAAATGATGTTTAATGCACTGAAATAAATTAGTTTCACTGAAAAAAAGATTTATTATTTAATCAAGACAGAAAGGTCAAATTTTGGCAATACAAAAGTGTTGTCGCCTATACAGAAATTGAACAGATTTACTGCATATACAAAAATATGTCAGCAAATTAAGTAGTGGTGCTGTGAGATCCATTTAATATCTTGTTTGACTTCCATTAGCTTGAAGGACTGCATCCATGCAGTTTGGCAAGGACAATTTATTGATGAAGTCTTCAGGAATAGCAAAGAAAGCAGTCTTGCATGCCTCCCAGAGTTCATCAATATTCTTTGGTTTTGTCTTCCATGCTTCCTCTTTCATCCTACCCCACATATGCTCAATGATGTTCATGTCTGGTGACTGGGCTGGCCAATCCTGAAGCATCTTGATCTTCTTCGCCTTGAGGAACTTTGATGTGGAGATGGAAGAATGCGATGGAGCACCATCTTGCTGCAGAATTTGTGGTTCTTTTATGGTTGTGAATATAAGAGGTAGCTAAGATTTCTTGGTATTTTAGACTATTGAAGTTGCCTTCCACCCTGCAGATCTCTCGCACACCCCCATACTGGATGTGACCCCAGACCATGATTTTTCCGCCACCAAACTTCACTGTTTTCTGGGTGAATTTTGGATCCATGCGGGCTCCAGTAGTTCTCCTGCAATATTTGCGGCGACTGTGGTGTAATTCAATAGAAGATTCATCTGAAAAATCCTTCTGCCACTTTTCCAGCGTCCATCCTTTTAGCAGGCTGTGGGCTTTGGCAAATGCCACACGGTTTTTCAATTGTCTTTTGTTTAGTGCTGGCTTCTGGGCACTGATTCGCCATTTCGAGACAGAATCCGACAAACTGTTCTGGTTGACACAGGGACTTCAGGTGACCAGGTCCCGTGGAGCTCTGCTGCAGTGGAAAATGGGCTGGCCTTGGATTTTCAAGCCAACAAACGGTCCTCTCGAGCAGTTGTCTTGCAGGGTCTGCCTGACCTGGGTTTGTCATAAACGTCTCCAGTCTCTTCAAATCTTTTTTTTATCCTCTGTACTTGACGCTGAGACACTTTGAAGGTGTCTGCCTCTTGATAATCAAAACTTTAGTCTCAGGGTGAATCTTAGGCATGTTTGCAGAGGTCTAGTTGCAGTTATGAAGGTCTAGTGCACTGGGGTTCTTTTATACACACCTGAGATCTAATTGATCCATTATTAGTCACAGGTGAAGCTCATATGACAAGGCGACAACACTTATGTCTTTGCAAAAATTTAACCAATGGGCTTTACCAAGCTGTGAATATTAGAATATTTTTTGACAGTTTCATTTTGCACTGAAACATTATTACAAAAGCTGTTAAAATGAGCCATTTCTTGTAAAAAAAATCTTGATAAGAAACATATTTCAGTGGCACTTCAGTTCAATTTGTACACAAGCGACAAGACTTTTGTCAGGGACTGTATAGGCCTATAAGTTTATTGCCCTGGTATATTGAGGTCTTTTCATTTAGTTTACTTTCTTTTTTTTTTTTTATTGGACAACAGTGGTGACTTCTTCTGTATGATCTGTATCATGATTGCTGTCAATCAAAGTCACCTAAGTGCTGAAGAGTTAACGAGGAACCAGCATGGTCTGCTCCACCCACCCCATCATTGACCCCCTAGTGCCCTAAACCTCTCTAGCCTCTAAACTCCCTCCATTACTCCCTGTTGTCAACCTTTGAGGCCTAATTGTTTTGATAGGCTGATGCATAGCAGCAAGACATGGCTGCATTGGAGATTCAGGTTTGGAGAGAACAAGATACAAACTGAATAAGGAGTCTGGAAAGAAGCAGGGGTTCTCTAAACCTCAGAAAAAGAGATTTCAAAAACAAGATATGCATCGATAATATAGGAGACAACCAGAGGTGTCTCATCTACTTTGTTGTGACCTGCACTGGCTGCGATAATTCAAACTGAGATGCTAAAAAGGCTAAAATATGTCATCTTGGACACTAATCTAATCATGAGTGGAAATGTTTTGATATGATTTAGACTTTTAAAAATAGGATACATTAAGGCGCAAATGTTGCGTAGGATGACTATTACTTGTTCAAAAGCACTACGTGTCCACAACAATGTCAACTTCAAGGTTTTAAGTCCAAATTTATTTGAAAGTGTAAGGAAATTTGTAGGATTTTGCTGAGGTTTGAACACTTCTAAATTTTAAGGTTTATTCCATGTGGTGATTAATGCATTTTTAGAAGTAGATGTGCATGCATAACTATTACTGCATGTATAGAAATGAAAGAAAAATGTTTTTAAAAATAGTTTTAGATTCACAATTTTAGGTCACATCGACCATGTCAAGTTTTTAAAAGTATTTTATGCCGAAAAGATGATGAAAATACTTATTTTCTTTTTGCCATTACTGTTTATACGGACAGTGGATGAAGAACAATAAATTATATGTAGATGAGTGGGAAAACAGGATTACGATATCTAACTAGTCGCCCACCTGAGCGCCATAGCTCAATGTGTCAGAGGATAAACTGCTAACCCACAGCTCCAGCTTTTAACTGCTCAGATTCTCATGTGTTTTGGTAAACAAACAAACAAAAAAAAAGACTTATTTGTATCTACTTTCATAATCATGATATCATCTTAACTAAAATAGAACTGGAATTGGAGCCCTAATGACCTCAGTGCTTCTCTTTTATCATCGAAGATGGATCACATAATCCTGTTCTCCCTTAACATTTAAAAGTTCATAGAGCTGAATTGTTCTAAGCTGCTGACAAAGAAAAACAACACTGAACGGCTCATTCTCACCTTTCTCACTTCAAACATCATCACTAGGAACAATTGGCTTGCTTGTAGTGAGTAGTTCCGCGTACCTGTGTTTACCTTTGGTCTGCAAGCCAAGCCAACAGTGGAATTCAAAGGGCACGAGCGGTGGAGTGCAAATGTAATGCTTACCCCTGTTGCCATTGTGTAAAGCGAGAAGACAATATGTGTTACTGCCAGTACGTACGTAGAAACCGGTCATGTTTGAAGGACCCTCAATCAAGCACATTTATGGAACCGGAACTAAAAAGCTTTAATTTCTTTGCAAATACCACTATTACTATTGCTCATACTTGATGAGAGATTTGTACCCTAAACTTATGTTAAATGTCCTTATGACATCGTCATATGTCATTACGTCAAATTTATTGTTGTTGTTTTTTTGCAAGTGAAAACTGTGAATTACCATATCATTTACAGTGAAAAGCATGTATAGGGACATTCCCAGAAACCCTAGCATGACACATCAAATATGACTATATTTTATATAATTTAGCTTCTTCTCATTTTTGTTATCAGTGATGTAAGTTAGGATGTTTTGTGTTGCATTTGAATGAACTGCTGAAACTTAAACTCTGATTCATCATGTGGATTTCTATTTTGCTACCTGTATTATTATGGTGGTTATCAGTACATATTAAGTACTCTATAGTAAATACACAGTAATAATTTGTAAAATACACAGGCACCAATATTTCATCGTACAACACCTGAAATATTTGTCACTTTGTAATAGTATTTATGTCAACTAAAGCTACCTTGTCTTTTTTTATTATTATTATTTGTTTTACCATAAATTGTATTTAATTTTGTTGCACTGTTAGTTCTTAGATTTGTAGATGTGAGTTACAGCTAATTATCAAAAATATATTAATTAATAAATAAATAAAAATAAAAATTAATTCTATTTTAGTTCTACATAAATTATATCATATAGTACAAATAGTATATTTAAATAATGAATATTCAGGAATGGTATTTTTTTGGCCAGGGTGATTTAATAAATACAACATTTCTGTTGAAGTGACACCCCGTGAAGGACATGGGGAATATTCATAGTTTAAATTCTGCTAAGAAGTAATTTACTCATATAATGTTCAAAATATGTAACATCACCTGTATGCTCCGTTAAAATGGGTTTAAAAATCCATACTATGGAGGTATGCAAGCTATATCTAGAACTAGAATATTATAAAGACTTTGAGATGTGCTCTTTTGACTTCTTCAGAAAATGTTATAATCTGGTTCCATTTGCTGCGTGGTTCATAATGAATTATGAAAAAATGTATCACATTTATAAAAATACACACAATATATCGCATCCTAGTTCTATCCCTTGGAAAACTAATATCATAATGAAATCCAATGGGACATGATATTTTGTAGAAAACGTAGGACCTGGAGGAAGACACAGAGCTGTGAAGAGGCTGCGCCAAGTCAAAGTATTGAAGGAGTCACAACGGATGCTCTCAAGACATTTGAAATACTCTCTACGGATAAGACAACACCTGTAGAGGACAAGGCCTGGGTCGCCATGCATCTCTCACGATCATGAGGTGTCAATCAGTAACGTGGTTATATGGGCTTGTTAATAATTAACGCAGACCCCAGATTTGCGGCCCCCTCTAACGGAGTTAAACTGACACGGCCCCGCTGGCGATGATTGCGGAGTGGTCCATCAAAAAAAAAAAAAAAGATCATACATAAAGGTAAACACATAAATGTCGAGTGAATCTGAGTTTGTTGAGGGCGGGGATGTTTGACAACAACGGATATGGAATTTTCAGACAGGGAGTGGAGATTTTATTGGTATAAATAAGGTTTTAACAAGTATTCAGCTGCAACTGTTGCTCGTTTAGCCAAAAGTTACGGCACTCCTGCAACTATTGTCATCTAAAACGCATTTGTTCACTCAAAACTCTCGAATGCTAACACTCCTCCCTCCCTCGCCAGGGTCAGGGGAACATGATTAAGGACTATCTATCTTCCCCGCTCCCCCATAATGGCCTTGTGGCTCCAGGCAGAGGGTGAGCAGCGCTATCCTTGACAGACACCTTCAGTAAGCTCTTTCACCCCCCTACCAACAGCCTCGTGCCCCCCTGCTTGCCTGCCTGTATGACTCCTGCCTCGGTGCTTTGATAAACACTGCCAGCAGGGCTCAAACATGGGTCAGGATAACCTCCTGATGACCCAAAGACTCCGTCTCCTGTTGTGACACACACACACACACACACACATCACTGACCAGGTCATCTCTACCTGACGAGCCACTTCACTGTCCTTATCAACATTCTCAATTCAACAGTGGAGCACTTTGAAAATTCCGCCGTGGGGTTGCTAATTGGTGGAAGATCCCAGTTAACAGGGAACGATCTCTGAATGTCCTGGCAAGGTTCTCTCAAAGTTATGAATACGTTTTGTTTCGGTAACATTAATAGAACGTTCATTCAAATTTTGTGATCTTTAACTCTTTCCCGCCATTGACAGAAATTTCCATCATTTATGAGACACAGCTTTCCCGCTATTCACAGAAATTTCCGGTTTTCCACGTTTCCACTGTTATACAGTAGAGGGTGCTTTTATCTTCTGAAAGAGTACTGATTTTCCTGATTAAAACGCATGAGAAGAAGAAGCAGAAATAAGCAATAGCTGGTCTCAGACACCAAAGAGACCAGAAGCTCTACATTCATCTTGCCTCGTTGTATCTTCTTCTTCGTCTACTTACTTCCTCTTCGTCATCTTCTTCTTAGGTATCAATGTGTGCTTGACTGTTTTGTGCTTGATCGCCACCAAGTTGTGATTTACCTTAACTTCAGCAGCTCCAGGCATGTGAACATAAACACAAATCTTATTGGTTGGCCAGTTTTTAACGCGGCTCATAATCGTCCCGGTGTAAACAAGCCTTAAAGTTAATGAATGAAATGTCAACCCAGGACGGGGTATCGGACTGTGAAGCTTTGGGGGTGTTGATGGACTCGATCCACTCCATCTGTGTTTTGATCATCTTTCTGAATCAGATCTGTAGTCTTTGACAAAAACACTTTTTCTTAGTTTTTTGCTCAAAATGTGGCTGTTTTATGAATCTTGCCCACATTCAAGTTGGAATAAAACAGTTTTTTTTTAATCAAAAGCAGAGGGTCTGTTTCATACAACAAAATATTTTTAGGCCATGAAACCCCTGTAAACATGCTAAAAAAAAACCAACAAAAAAAGTTTTTTATATGTTGTTCATGCACATTCATTTTAAGCATTTTGATTAGTCTAATGTTTTTTAAACGTTACATCGTTCTACTGGTTTCAGAATGTTAAGAGAACATTCAAACAATGTTCCCATAATGTTTTCTCTAACGTTTACATAACCAATAAAAAAAATTTCAAAGTTAAAAACACTTTGAACGTTCTTTGAACATATGGAAATATTTTTTTTATAACCGTGATCGTCAGCGAAACATTCTTAGAACACATTTTTGTTTGCAGTTTCGCTAGCAGCTGATTTGTGGGCTCAATTACAATTATATATCATTTTAATTTGTTAATTCAGTTTTTAAAGGGATAGTTTGCCAAAAAAATTACCTGGTTGACTTTCTTTCTTCTCTGACACACAGAATTTGTCTGGCTATCACCAGACCAAGCTCAGATTAAGATTGAACATTGTTATGGGGAGTGTGCTCTGTATGTTCTACTGCACAAGAGGTGTGATAAACGAGCATAATTCAAATGACTCTGTACGAAATTGGATAGTCCTTTAACCAATCAGACAACAAGGGGCGTGATCAATGGGCAATGACCCATCGTTTCTCTATCCGTCATTGTGTTAAACCCGCCAATAGCACTCTAGGTGGATGAGCCAGTCTGTGATTTATTCCCGCAAAAATGTTACAGAAGCAGTAGAAATGAATGTACAGGTTTCCAGACTGAGTTGCAGGGCTAAATCAAATCGGCGGCAGATCAGGCTGGTTTTACCCAGTCTAACACAGAATAACATAAGCTGAAGAATGTTTCGACTGTATTTGTTCAATATGAAATTCAGTGGGGGCCAAAACAATATTGAACCTGACTTTCACTGTATGAATGAACACATTTGGAACGACGTGGGTGAGGGTGAACTATCCACCAAAAAGTTCTGTGAATGTGTCTTAATGAGGTGAATAATGAGTCTGAATATAATGACAACCGTCTATATGTGTTGCCTGAATTGTAGTGGATCTCAAAACAGCAAAAGGACATTCATGCACAGTTTATACAGAACCCGCAGGACTGCATCATGGGAAAAAAAATATATATACTGGAGTAACTGTCTTCAGCTATAACTGGTTATTGATAACTTAGGCTGCTTTAAATCTCTTTAACCTTCCACCGTTCCAAAGATCATCTTGAATGTCTATATGTGTAAAAACTATGCTATAATAATGCTACAATTTTGTGAAATACATAAAGGGGAGAAAACATATTCAAGTCAACAGCAGAATTGTTACAGATTAAACATTAAGCTCTGATTAAATCATATTGTGTCTGGAAAACTATGACAAAAGCCTATAAAGTAAAGTACACAATACATAAACTGTAATAAAAAATCACAATGCTGCGGTCACTTGGACGAGTATCAAATACAGTGTATCAGATACAGACAACAAGAATATGCTCAAATCCACCTGGATAAAAAATTACATAAAAGTGTTTATAATATAGACAAATGTGGGTTATACTGTATGTCTTTTTTGGGGTTTGTCTCAAATGTGGGTTATACTGTAAAGCAAAATAATAACAAATATATTTATGAGAAGAAAAATGTATTATTTCCTTAAATAAACATATATAATACATTAATTTAAATAATAACAATAAATAAAAAACATTTTAAATTGAATAAAATGCATTATTTAAATTACATTATTTAAATACTAAGTCGAGACAAAGTACATTTTGAAAGAACATTTGTCAATGTAAATGAGCCTCAGATCATGTCACACAAAAATTAAGTAATAAGATTTAGGTTTATTGTTGTATTTTTCATGGTGAGTTTGAGATGTGGTTTTCCTCAACCTTCAGAAGTTGTCTTTGTTCTTTTATGTCACATTAGGTCCCTATTAGGTCACATATAATCACATTATCTGAGCAGCAGCTTCATTGTCTCTGGAACTGACACACACACACACACACACACACACACACACACACACACACACACACACACACACACACACACACACACACACACACACACACACACACACACACACACAACACACACACACACACACACACACACACACACACAAATGTTGTGTTTCCATGTTTTATGGGGACATTCCATAGGCGTAATGGTTTTTATACCGTATAAACTATATTTTCTATCCCCTACACTGCCCCTAGCCCTAAACCTACCCATCACAGGAGACATGCTGCATTTTTACATTTTAAAAAAACATCACTTAGTGTGATTTATAAGATGTTTTCCTCATGGGGACCCAAAAATGTCCCCACAAGGACAAGGATTTTGGATATTGCCATCTTTGTGGGGACATTTTGTCCCCATAACGTAGGGATTACCAGTCCACAGACACACACACAAACACACACACACACACACACACACACACACACACACACACACACACACACACACACACACACACACACACACACACACACGTCTGGGTCACTATCTTTGTGGGGACTCTCCACTGTACATTATATCCCCCTACACTGCCCCTGCCCCGAAACCTTCCCATCACAGGAAACATTCTGCATTTTTACTTTCTCAAAAAAACGTTTCGCCACAATGTAGGTGATCTCAGGTTTAACTAGCCTTATGGGGACATTTGGTCCCCACAATGTATTATAAACAAGGACACACACACACACACACACAGCCAATGCAGTAGCTTCATTTTCTTATCTATCATCAGCTCAAACACAGTAAGGTCAGGAATTACAGTTACAGTTTCAGCAGTTCGTTCAATTTACATACATCTGTTGTCAAACAGATATAATCATTGTTCAACATTAACTCGCCACAGTGTTAATACAAACTAGTAGAATGCAACACAAGGCTAAATCAATCTAAATATGGTTTCATTCCTTGTATGGAAAGAATGGGCGATTCTGAAGGACAGATTTAAAAAGTTACAGAAAGTACTCAGAGCACCAGCCGTAGATGACAGCTGGATTCTCAACTACCAGCAGGCAACACTGAAACCAGAAACACTGCGACCAGGTGTTTCATTCCCAGGCTGGGCAATAACCTTGACATTAGTACAGAGTTTCCTAACCTTCTCATGAATCACCAATAAACTACATTTACCACTACACTCTTCATTAGAAAGAAATATAACTGACTGCAAAAGAAACCAATAGCTTGATTGAAAATTACATGCAAATAATGTGAAATTAAAAAATTGAATTACTCTATAATTCCAGATTTTTCATTTAAGGGAAGTCAAGTCACATTTATTTATACAGCACTTTATACAATAGAGCCTGTATAAAAGCAGCTTTAAAGCAACAACAGAACAACAGTATTAATGTTGCAAAATGAATCAATTATGAAACAAATTCAATTTCAGCTGTAAATCAGCTCTACTGAAGACAATAGTGTGATTATAATAACTCAAGTCAGTTGAGTTATTGATTCAATTCAGTTCAGATGTTGCAAAGTTCATCAGTGGACCCTTTTCACATTTCCGGGGTTCTCAGAAGCGGAAGTCGTCATAGTTTGGTAAAATTCTATAATGGTGAATGGAAAATACAATAAATATATTTCCCATTTGCTTCGATAGCAAAAGAGAGTAAACAATAGTGCTTCTATTGCTTTCCAAAAGAGATGTCAAAGTTTACCCGCTAGTCGTTGTATTAGAAACACTCAGACAACAGTAACATGAGAATGAACCTCATTGGTTCTTGCTGAAGCTCAAACGTGCTGTGTAACACGAGAATAGACCTCATTGGTTCTTGCTGAAGCTCAAACGTGCTGCATAACACGAGAATGGACCTCATTGGTTCTTTCTGAAGCTCAAACGTGCTGTGTAACACGAGAATAGACCTCATTGGTTCTTGCTGAAGCTCAAATGTGCTGCATAACACGAGAATGGACCTCATTGGTTCTTGCTGAAGCTCAAACGTGCTGTGCAACACGAGAATGGACCTCATTGGTTCTTGCTGAAGCTCAAACGTGCTGTGCAACATGAGAATGAACCTCATTGGTTCTTTCTGAAGCTCAAACGTGCCGCATAACACTAGAATTAACCTCATTGGTTATTGCTGAAGCTAAAACGTGCTGCATAACATGAGAATGAACCTTACTGGTTCTTGTTGAAGCTCAAACGTGCTGCGTAACACAAGAATGAATGTCATTGGTTCAAGTGGAAGCTTGAACATTCCGCGTAACACGGAATGATCCACATTGGTTCTTTCTGAAACTCAAACGTTCAACGTAACATGAGAATTAACCTAATTTGTTCAAGTGGAAGCTCAAACATGCTGCTTAACACACAAAAATGAACCTCAGTTGTACTTGCTGAAGATCAAACGTGCTGAGTAACACGTGAATGAACCTCATTGGTTCTTGTGGAAGCTCAAACTTGCTGCTTAACACAAGAATAAACCTCATTGGTTCTTGCTGAAGCTCAAACGTGCTGCATAACATGAGAATGAACCTCATTGGTTCTTGCTGAAGCTCAAGCGTGCTGTGTAACATGAGAATGAACCTCATTGGTTCTTGTGGAAGCTCAAACTTGCTGCTTAACACAAGAATAAACCTCATTGGTTCTTGCTGAAGCTCAAACGTGCTGCATAACATGAGAATGAACCTCACTGGTTCTTGCTGAAGCTCAAACGTGCTGCATAACACGAGAATGAACCTCATTGGTTCTTGCTGAAGCTCAAACGTGCTGTGTAACATGAGGATGAACCTCATTGCTTCTTTCTGAAGCTCAAATGTGTTGCATAACACGAGAATGAACCTCATTGGTTCTTGCTGAAGCTCAAACGTGCTGTGCAACACAAGAGTGAACCTCATTATTTCTTTCTGAAGCTCAAACGTGCAGCATAACACGAGAATGAACCTCATTGGTTCTTGCTGAAGCTCAAAGCGTGCTGTGTAACATGAGGAATGAACCTCATTGGTTCTTGCTGAAGCTCAAAGCGTGCTGTGCATAACACGAGAATGAACCTCACTGGTTCTTGCTGAAGCTCAAAGCGTGCAGCATAACACGAGAATGAACCTCATTGGTTCTTGCTGAAGCTCAAAGCGTGCAGCATAACGAGAATGAACCTCATTGGTTCTTGCTGAAGCTCAAACGTGCAGCATAACACGAGAATGAACCTCATTGGTTCTTGCTGAAGCTCAAATGTGCGCATAACATGAGAATGAACCTCATTGGTTCTTGCTGAAGCTCAAACGTGCTGCGTAACATGAGAATGAACCTCATTGGTTCTTGCTGAAGCTCAAATGTGCTGCATAATACGAGAATGAACCTTACTGGTTTTGTGGAAGCTCAAACGTGGTGCGTTACAAAAGAATGAACCTCATTGGTTCTTGCTGAAGCTCAAACATGCTCCGTAACATGAGAATGAACCTCATTGGTTCTTGCTGAAGCTCAAACATGCTGCGTAACAAAAGAATGAACCTCATTGGTTCTTGCTGAAGCTCAAACGTGCTGCGTAACATGAGAATAAACCTAATTGGTCAAGCTCAACGCTTGACATGCTTGAGTTGATGATGGTTTATATGTGAATAAAAGCCTAAATTATGTTCATTATATAAAGCAATCTAGTCTTTTACAATCTCTTTGTGAACTTTTGTCAAAGTGTCAAAGTGGTAGTTTAGACTGTCAATGGAGGGTCAGAAAGCTCTTCAGATTTCATCAACAAGATCTTCATTTGTGTTCCGAAGATAAACGAAAGTCTTATGAGTTTGGAACAAAATGAGGGTGGGTTATTAATGACAGAATTTTCATTTTTGAGTGAACTAACCCTTTAGTTTCCTGTGATTAAATGTCAAGGCAATGTAACAGAAAGTATAGAACTTTTTCAGCCCCGCCCATTTCAGCTTTGGTCTTGTTGTGTTCTGTCTTCTGGTTTGTATTTAACATCTAGGTATAGGTAAGATCATACAGATTTACTCATTTTAAAATATTCCCGATCTACTGACATTTGTTATGACATCTGCTTCCGATTACAATGCTAATGTTAACTTTCATTAACTCGACAATAAGTAAATCCAATAAGTAAACTTTGCTAGATTTACAATATTAATAACTGTGGAATAAAGTGGAAAGGGTTCATTATGAAATGAACTCAAGTCAGCTATACACATCTCTACAGAAGACAATAGTTTTATTATTCAGCTCAATTCAGTTCATTGATTCAATTCAGTTCAGTGCAGTTGGATTGATATTCCTGAATATGCTTGTCTTCTAACATATTAAATTGTATTTATTAAAATAAAAATACTTTATATTATTATTTATAATTATAATTATTATTAATAATCAGTCAATGTTTATCATTTCACCTATATATAGTAGTATAATGAATAAAAAATTGGTCACTTCATTTAATGACTGAAGTGACTGGCTAAAATGTGTTAACCTCAGCTCTACATAATATTCTCCCACTTGAAACATTCAGTTGTTAAACTTTTAGAAGATACTCTGTACAAGGTCTCTTTACACAAAAAGAAAACAAAGAGCCTTTAGACAAGAAGAAAAACAAGACTGCATCTGTCAGGTGTTGCACGCCAAACGCCAGCAACCTTGAAGGGAGTCGACCGGAATGTAGGGGCATTATCTCTCGCAGCAGAAGTAAAACTTAAAGCCAACTTTTCTTATTTTCTTCTCTCTTAGTGTGAGAGAATGGGTAGAGTAGAAATCAATATTCCAGAGTCCATCCATTTTTTTTCCACTTCTTTTTTGTGGACCTATGTGAAACTTGCAGAGTGACCCCTGACAGAAGTTAATGGCTAACTGCGTTATCTCTCTTTACAGCCCGGGGTTGAACCCCAAATCAATAGATGATGCACAAATATTCCAGCGCTCAGCATTGTTCATGCTTTCACCACATTTTACATCGTAGAATTCTGCTATGTTTAAAAAATTCAGCTATGATTATGCTGCAATAGGAGAATCCCAGGAGAGTAATTTGCTGCTTGTTCCCTCAAGATTATGTGGTTTTATAAATAGGTTTTTCAATTTATGAGGAAAATAAGTGAAAAACATAACTGGACGATATGTAAACATTTTGTTCTACAACATAAATTACACACAATCACACAAACCCAAACATTCTTATCTAGTTACTTATTAGAATAAAAAAAAATAAAAAATGTTTAATAAAAATTACAGCTCAATAATTTGCTAGTATCGTCATATTACTTTTACCACTGACCTAAAACACTAAAACGCTCAAAATAATTTATTGGTTTGAATAGAATCAACTCAAATTAAACAAATTAGTTCAAACAAATTAACTTTTACGAGTATTTAGAACTTTCTTTTTCTTTTGAGTTCTCAAAACTGACACATTTTTCGTTGTTTTGAGTTTTATAAACTTGTTTCTTTTAATTTATACAAACTTAAATTTAACTGAAATTGGGCTGGGGTTTCAATTTTTTGTGCAAGATTAGCATTAACTGGGAGATTTAGTAGTGTTTATTGTTTTGTTATGCTAGTTTAGAAGAATTTCTGGGTTTTTTTGTAGGGTTACCATCATGGTGAAGAGTGGAGCATGAGCTTAGTTTGAGAACAGATACATGTTAAATGTATTATATTGCTGTTATGCATTCAGCAAGACTTGCTATGCTATGCTAATGCTACCAAAGCATTGTGTAACCAATGAGCAAGGTGGCATTTATTGAATTAGCTAGATAATGCTAGTCAAGTTTCCACTACTAAAAATGCCTTTACATTATATTTTTAAGTTAAATGTATAAATTAGCTTACTCAAATATTTCAAGTTCAGAGCAAGTAAAATGTATGATTACAGAATAAAAATATGCACAGCAGCAACTGATTGTCTGAATTTATTACTTTTTCGGGTTTACAGTTTACGAATTTGTAAAATGTTTATATCATGTGCATTAGCATAATGTGTTCAGTCTATTGGCGCGTAGTGTTTCTTTACAAAGTGAAATCGCCAACTACTGGCCTGGCATGAATAATACAGGGTTTTAGTTTTTTTTTTTTTTGGATCCTTGTGACTGAGGATCATTTTGACAAAGTTGTCATCTGTACATGAAAAACGCAAAGGAAAATCTTTTCCGTTTTTAGTACATCGTTGTCATGTAAACGTGCCCTTACTCATTCATTAAAAAACAAAACATGCACATTAATTTTAATGACATCCCATTCTTAATCTGTTGGGTTTAATATGGACTTCCATGTTTTGCAGTCATAACAGCTTCAACTCTTCAATGGGAAGGCTTTACTACAGTTTTAAGAGTGTGTTTAAAATAGGAAAAGATGACCATTCTTCTAGAATTAAATGAGATCAGGCAGTGGATGTTGGACAAAAGGCCAAATCAAAATTATGAAAACAAAACAAATTCAAAAACAAAACAAAAAAACAAATTATAAACAAGTCTACAAACAAAATAACATCAGGAAACACAACGACAAGTCAGACAAAATGGAAAAGTTAGATATATTTTGCGAATGGAATACTTATTGCTGATTGGACAAGACATCTGTCAATCAAAACATGCAGAAAATACAGCAGGCTGTGGCAGTAGAAAGTTGAAAAATGTTATTGACAATATTAATTTCTTGTTTATTGAACTGTATAAAATCACCATCAGATATACACTCAAGCTGATATTCAGGAAAAATCTGCACTCGTGCTTGTGTGCTTAACTATATACACTATATTGCCCAAATTTGGGGATGATTGCCTTTACATGCACATTAATTTTAATGACATCCCATTCTTAATCTGTTGGGTTTAATATGGAGTTGGCCAACCCCTTGCAGTTATAACAGCTTCAACTCTTCTGGGAAGGCTTTCCACAAGTTTTAAGAGTGTGTTTACAGGAATTTTTGACCATTCTTCTAGAAACACATTTGTGAGATCAGGCACTGATGTTGGATGAAAAGGCCTGGCTCGCAATCTCCACTCTAATTCAGTCAAGTTCCTCCTCACCAAACTCGCTCATCCATGTCTTTATGGACCTTGCTTTGTGCACTGGTGCACAGTCATTTTGTTTTTGGATTTAAAGGAAGGGGTCATTTTCCCAAACTAGACTTGCCATTTGTTGTTTTGAGCATGAAATGTCTTGATTTGATTTGTTTTGAAGCATTACGAGTATAAATCCCATCTAATCATTATGGAAAGACCATCCTATTCCAACCCAAATCCATAAATACCCAAGTCTGTAAGACATCAGACCAGAGTGGTGGCTAAATATATCTTATTACACCACTGCATCCGATGCTTTGCATTGCACTTGGTGATGTAAGGCTTGGATGCAGCGGCTCTGCCATGGAAACCCATTCCATGAAGCTCTCTACGCACTGTTCTTGAGCTAATCTGAAGGCCACACCAGCATGCACTGACTTTCTGCATGTCTTGATTGACAGATGTCTTGTCCAATCAGCAGCAATTATCCCATTTACAAAATATACCTACCTTTTCCGTCATTGTGTTTTTTGACTTACTATTTTGTTTTTGGATTTGTCATTGTGTTCTCTGAATTTTCTTGATTGAATTTTCTTTTTAGACTTGCCATTTGTTGTTTTGTTTTAGGATTTGTTATTTTGTTTTGATTTGATTTGTTTTGTACTTCTCGGCCACCGTATAAATCCCTTAAAAAAATCTAATCATTATGGAAAGACCATCCTATTCCAACCCGTAAATCCATAAATACCCAAGTCTGTAAGATGTCACAAGAGTGTTAAAGCATTTGCTAGTGCACAGAGCATGAGATTGATGCTAAATATATCTTATTGAGTCACTACTATCACAGCTTATCACTGACTAAAGTATCGTCTACGTGATTACAGTATGTACACGGAGCCGAAAAATGGAGTAGAGTTGAGAGGAAGTTTTGAAGTTTTGATGAATGACATGCCGTACAGTGAACAAACAATATCGTCTTCAATCTTGAAATCAAAAGTACTTCCACCAGTTTACTACCCAGTCAAAGGTTGAGCTCAAGGAGGTTTTATAGAATTATTAAGTAAGCAATTATGATAACCCAGCGTTTTAAAGATAATAGAATGATAAGATTCTGCTAGAGGAGCATTATCGCTCACCCCCTCGCGTCAGAAGTCAATATGTTGTTCTTGTTTTTCCTTTTTTCTTCCATCAAATCAGCAAATGTTATGTCTGCCGGGCAAATTTGTCTTTATTTGTGGCGAACATCCGAAGCTCTTGGGGACCACAGTGGAACTGAGGAAGGGTTAGCATGACCCTGCTAAGCTAGTGTTATTTTTTATCAAAGCTCATAAACCTTGAATGACTATATATTGATAAAGACTGTTTAAAGTGTCACTGGAACGATAACATTTGCACTGTAAATGTACGGAGGCTCCAGCTCCAGTCGAGGCCTATTGATAAGAACACTGGCTTGATTCCTCACGGAATCCCCGGCGACAACAAAACATCCAAACCTTTACCCGAGCTCATCTACTCAGTTCAATCTGTGATTCTGCATGCCATTGCTAGGGATGCTCATTATGCAAAGGCACTAATACACTGAAATGCTTTTTTGAGTTTCCACAGAATATTTGTTATACTGACATATTGGCACCAATATGTTTTGGGGTAAGAAATAGCACTTTTAAAGTGTTTGAAAAAATGATAAAATACATTTTGTGTGCTTGCAGAGTAGCCTGTGGGTGTGGGGAGTGACTAATTTTTGCAAACAAATATGATACTTTCTAGCTTGCTTTCGGTCTTGTCATATTCCATAGAAACAAAGAAGTATGCAACATACTCCCACTGACCTCAGAAGTAGGCAGAATTTGTGAATGTGCATGATTAATGAACACTACTTTACCTCACCTCCCTCAGCAACTGCAATTGAGTTGAACTATTATCTGAGACAGCAAAAATGAAATCTTCAGATGAAATAGGGACAAAATTGGGGCCAATATAAACAGATTCAGCTTTTATATGAGTAATACCACATATTGAAACATTCCCGATTTTACTTACTGAGGTAAAATAAAGCATGCTTTATCAAAAGACTTTTCTGAACAGGTTGATTCAAACTCTTAAAAAAGCTTAAATGGGCTAAAATGGTCATTGTTCCATGTGGTTCTTATCTAAATAACTTTGAACCAAATTATTCATTTACAGATCTTGAAAAAAAAGGCTAAATATTTTTTCTAAAATATTGCAGTTTGTCTATTTACCAGTAAAATATACAGAATAGTAAGATACTAAAATACATTATCCTGACAACCCCTTCCGTTAAAACCTAGTGAATTATATGGGCCAAGCGAGCAATGCATCAAAATGCAAGAGAAAACATGCAAACAGTAACTTGTTATTATATTAACATTGTGTTAATATTGTGTTAAACACCATAAAACCAAGTCAATTATATAGGTAAGGACAGCAAGCATTGCATCAAAATGGGGGGACTCCTAATAAAAATACAAATATATTGATCTTGTAGGCATTCTTCAGTTACCCGAAAAAAAAGATGCAAAACAGTAACATACTAAAATATTAACATTGTTTTAAAAAAATAATATATATATTTTAAAATATTCATCTCAATGACAATGCAGTTTTGCAAAACAGTAACATGCTAGAATATCATTCATTGTTTACAAAAAACAAACAAAAAAACAACAACAAGTAAAATATTTAGTTAAAGACAGCAAGCGCTACATTAAAAAAAACAAAAAAACAAAAAAAAAAATTGCCTTTAATGACATATTTCTGCCTCTTTACCTAAAAAGCAAGGGTGCAAACAGTATGTACTAAAAAAATGAACTAAGTACACTTTGAAAGTAATTTTGGACAAATTCAAAGTAGATGTCCTTTTTGAAACTTTGGCACGAGTGCATCAGTTGAAGGTGTTTGTTGTGCATGTGGGTGAAAGCGAGGTGCTTGCGAAATCTAGTGATCAAACTGTGAATGGGGAACATAAACTGCTTAGGCTAGTCTTACAAGTTAGTCTTCAATTTTTTTTTTCTTCAAGACTGGTCACAACTATTTAAAATCAGTTGCATAAAAAAAGTAGATTGTCTGTAAAATTCAAAAAGTAAGACTGACTAGCCCTAATTAACTTCTTATTGATCAGACTGGTTCTCAATCTTAAGTTAGCTGCTATGTTTATGCAACTGGCCCTAGGTCAGCAGTGCTACTATACAGCTTGTTTATCTCTCTGACTATTTAATCTTTTTCTGCAGCGTGTCCTGAGCAGAGGTGAGGCAGACACTTTTTGTCTGACCTGCACCTAAACAACAAATGGCAGAATCAGAGACCTGAGATGGCGAAGGGAGGAGAAAACATGGCCTCTTTATGACTTAACAGAGAGGGGTTGGGTGGCGTCTGTAGGGTCCGAACTCCAGAGCCCTGTGGCCTACACGTTCTCAGCACTCCCAGAAGAGCTTGTCCAGACCTAACGGCCTTTGCCCGTGCCTGTCATTAACGCCAGGCCATAAATATCCCCTGCTGCCATGAGCGAGGTGACGTGTGAGGACCTTCAGACACAAGGATCAATGTCTTCCAACTCGCAGGCACAAAAACGCTGCCTGAAGCAGGTGTGGCATCTGAAACGTGTGCTTGATGTGTGCTCAGGTAGATGAGTTTATTGGCAGCTGGTGTATTGGATCGTTCAGTCCAAATAAGGATCGTTTTATAAACTTTTGTTTCTCTATCCTTTTTTCAAGTATTGAAAAATTGTCATTTTGACCTAAATTAGAAATTATTATAATTTCTACAATATTCTAATTTATGCAATATATAGACTCCCAAAATAACCTTTTTTTCCCACTATAAAGAACCTTTTGTCCAATGGAAAGGCTGGATGGTAAAGGTTCTTCATTGAAGGATTGATGCTGAAAAAGAACCTTTATTTTACAATACCGTACAAAAGTTTGGGGTCAGCAGTACGTTTTTATTCAAAGAATCAAAAGTAACAGTCAAGACATTTATAATGTTTAAAAAAAACAAAAAAAACATTCTATTCTATTTATCAAAAAATCCTGAAAAAGAGGCCCTCAGTTTCAGCACAAATATTTAGCAGCACAACAGTTTCCAACATGGATAGTAAGAATTGTTTCTTGAGCACCAAATCTTCATATTAGGTGGCTGAAAAAAAGGTTTTCAACTTGAAGTTGAATCAAACTATGGATGCATCCGAAATCGCATAGGGGAGACCTGGTGCTGTTACACTTCTTTTCTTCAGCACCTAAAACTACTCCTTTTTTTGTGCTACACGTCTGAAACTTTTAGGCAAAGTACCCACATTTATCTACAACAATTGGCAACAATTTAAATTTCATCAACTATATCACACTTTGTGAGATGATGACAAATACAAATTGGTCCTTTGTTACAACCTATCCCACTACTGACAGATGTCTTGTCCAATCAGGAACAAGTATCCCATTTGCAAAATATACCTACCTTTTCCGTTTTGTCTGATTTGTGTCAAGGTTGTAACACATACTGGGGTAAGTTGTAACAGATAGACAAAATGCACAAAAACTAAGGGTACTCCAAGTGATATGCCACAACAACAGTTTTATTTTAAATGAATGACTCCAACAATAAAGTATGTGTGAATATGAGGAGTGTACGTGCATATTTTGTGTGTTTGTGTATGCACGTGTGCATTTGTTTGTGCATGTCTGTACAAGCACATTTGTGTGTGTGTGTGTGTGTGTGTGTGTGTGTGTGTGTGTGTGTGTGTGTGTGAGTGAGAACAAATTAACATAAACAGTATTAAAACCAACACACAAAAAAATCTTAGATGTATGTAAATGGATAGTTGTTTCAAAACGTGTTACAAAATACCCCGCCACTGTCACCCATTGTTTAGCTAGCTGTATTAGCATGCTGCTTTGAAATTAGCAGGAGCTTGATACACCATTCTTTACTAGAAAAACTACTTTCATCTGATATAACTCATACAACATTATCTACAACTGTAGAAGTACTAAACAAAATATTGTCTTGTTATTCTTACCTCAGAATTTTCTGCTGTAGCTTCAGGAGATATAGCAACACAGACCGGAAAACCTCCATGTGGGATCGTAAAGGAAGCCAGAGGAAACTGAAACTGTCTATCTCAGGGGTCTCCAACCTTTCTTTGACGTGTTGGAGACCCCTGGTATCTTATCTGTGATTTGTGGAATTGGTAGTGTTACAACTCTCCCCGTGTTACAACTACCCTACTTCACTACTTCATAGTAGTTTAAAAATGGTATGTGACAAATTAAGTATGTTTGAATGCACAGTACTCATAAAAGTGTGCTTGATAAAAGTGTGCAAAAAATTTTTGTGAGCATATCTTTACTATCCCATGAAGCCACGGGAGAGGATTTGTGAGTGGTATAGGTATATCACTTTGTAGGCCAACGAAATTAGTTAGCATTTTAGCATTTCCAGTTCCATCTTCCCGAAGTCAACAGGTTTTTTGAATGGGATTTTGGTCAAATGGCTGAAATAAGGTGTGTGGTGAACATAAGCTAAAGAAACTTTCATGTTTTATTCTACGGGAAAATGTTTTGAGACAAAAACTGAAAGAGTTGTCGGAAGCTTACTGGTGGTGAGGTGACGTTGAAGTTTTGGGACCGTGGTGTAGTTCGTTTATATCTAGACTTGCATAGCCAGACCTTCAGACTGACGGCAGAAGGTCTGAACTTTATCGCAGCTTTCATTGGCCAAGGACTGCCCTGACTGCCTTTGGACTGACATAAAGCAACCAATCACAATCAGATTTTTCCGGGTGTGAAAATGTAAAGTCAATGTTCCTGCAATAACTTCTATAAATGCATCTATAAATTATTCATTCAAGAATGTTGTGCAAGTTTAGTGCAACAATAGAGCTACGAACCTCACACACTTTTGAAAATCCAGCGTTCAATTGATCCTGGTAAGTGCACATTGTCAGTTGTTAACACAATGGCGTTCTTCTTCCACGAGGGGGTTTGGCGTCATGGCATTTGTTTCCAAGCGGACAGTTCAGCGCAACTCACACATCTCGCGAACATCCTGTACAATTCAACCAATCAGATGACGACTTCGAAACTGCTGGAGTGTTTCCAGAAAAGTGTGCCACATCAGACGTTCTGCCAACGGTCCATGCCGTGACAGCTGAGACTATAGCCTACCTTTAGCATTTTACTTCTGTCAACTGCATTTAGGTTGTGTTCATCTGTGAACATTATCTTGATGGACAAAATGTACACGTTTTTAAACTTTTGTTGATCACAGAGCTTGTTTTTTTTGCGATAATACAAATGCCTTTTGGGTTTTTGTTGAGGGAACCAGTGTAATGTCCATTGGCCTACAAAGTGACATCATACCTGCACCAATCTATGGAGGTGAACAGACTCTGGTAGGTCACATGATAATGACAACATGGCGAATGAATGTAGCATTTCCGGATTAAATTCATACTATATAGAACATATTATTTTAGCGGTCGTGAAGTAATTACTTATTCAAAATAATAACTACTCAGAGAGTATTTCGGATGCAGCCCAGATATTAAACAGTGCCAATCTCTTCAGGCACTGATATGATGTGTGTCAAGAGCAGACACTGCCCCCTTGTGGTGGTCTCTGATACTTTCACTTTGGGATCACAATCAATCACACCAACACCTCTCTCTGTAATAGCTGTCTATAGCAGGCAGCCGAGCAGAGGTGTGATCTCTGCAAAGATAAAGCGAGGGGCTCGATTCCCCCCTGAAGCCGTTAGTCATCTATCTGGCTCTCGTACCCCACAGTCTGGTGTCAGTCACTCTCAGTGGGAGACTCTGTCTGTGTCTGATACCCGAGGAGAGAGTGACGGGCCCCAGCGTTCACTCCGTCTCCCTCAGTCACTCTTCCACAAACTGAAGGCCTGTGACTGCTGAGAAGATAATTACTTCCTAAATCTCCTATAATCTTCACTGCCTCTGCTAACACACAACCCTGAAACGTAGGGACAATGTGCCGCCCACTTAATCTGAGGAAACTTTACACATACCCATGTATTCAAAATGGGGGAATCATGAAAAGTGGTCAGTGATTGAGAGACGCACATGAGAAAATTGGGAAATACTGTTTTTAACAAAGTCTAACAAACACATGTTGGTGGATTGATTATGTACACTAGCAGTCAAAAGTTTGGAAAATGATTTTGAAAGAAGTCTCTTTTACTCACCAATTATTTAATTAAAAATACACTAGAAGAGTAATATTGCGAAATATTATAACATAACATTTTCTTGTTGAGTATATTTGTTATTAACTCCTGCATCATTACATTCCTACATCTTCACTGTCACATGATCCTTCAGAAATCGTTCTAATGAGGATTTGCTGCTCAAGTTGGTGCTTGATATTTTTGTGGAAACAGTGATGCAATATATACCATTCAAAAGTCTAAAATAATATTAATACTTATTTGGCAAAGATGCAATAAATTGATCAAAGGTTTATGATACAAAACATTTCTATTTCAAGTAAATACTGTTTATTGAACTGTCTTTTCATCAAACAATTTAACACAAAAATAATAAGCATCAAAAACAATGTTTTCAACACTGACAAGAACAATTATTATAAACTGAGCACCAACAATAACGATTAATGCCAAATCATCATATTATGATTTCTGAAGGATCATGTAATATTTAAAGGAACACGCTACTATTTTTGAAAATATTCTAATTTTCTAACTCCCGTAGAGTTAAACAGTTGAGTTTTACAGTTTTCAAATCCATTCAGCCGATCTCCGGGTCTGGCATTAGCACTTTTAACATAGGAGGGCGGAAAATGAAAAGTTGCGATTTTCTAGGCTGATATGGCTAGGAACTATCCTCTCATTCCTGCATAATAACCAAGGAACTTTGCTGCGGTACCATGGGTGCAGCAGGTGCAATGATATTACGTTGTGCCTGAAAATAGGCTAACTTTCTTCAACATAACCAAAGAATCAATAAGAATCAATAGTTTATAAACTTTTGAATGGGGTAATTTTAATAAATTCAGCTATTTTTATAAAAAAAATTATCTTGTGGACTATATGTAAACAGTTTTTATGTAAAATAACTTATTCAGAACTAAATAAAAAATTCAGTACCAAATAAAAAATTTTATATGCTCTCTCATTTAGTTAAAATTATTCACATTTTCAGATTCTGCAAGCGGTTCATATACTTTTTCTTGCCACTGTATTTTCGCTTGATGTGTGAGAACCAATGTTTTACGCAGCATGTTTAAGCTTCTGCAAGAACCAATGAGGTTCATTCTCATGTTAGGCAGCACGTTTGAGCTTCCGCGAAAACCACTGAGGTTCATTCTCGTGTTACACAGCACGTTTGAGCTTCTGCAAAAACCAAGGTTTATTAACTGCTCAATTCAAATGGATTCGTTTTACAATATCTTTGAAGTTTTTAAAGCGGCAGTTGCGTAGCTGTCAACGGAGGGACAGAAAGCTTTCAGATTTCATCAAAAAGGTGAACGAAAACGAAAGGTTTAGAAGGACATGAGCAAGAGTAAATAATGACAGAATTTTTGGGTGAACTATCCCTTTTTCTCAGTACAAAACACAACTTGTTTGGTGATGCAGCTCAAAACTCTTGTGCAGCACGTGGGATATTAACAAGATTAGAGCTAAGAATTAAATTTCAGATGTTATAAATCACCAGTAGGCCTACTGAGCCAGAATCAAGGATCTGCAGGTTTTCATCAGAAGACAAGCCATGGTTATGATTGATTTAGTCGATATAGGCAGAATGTAAAAGCACTTAGTAATGACCATATCAAGGCTCAAGAGATTTGGCATGCTCCCTTTTCCCATTACATCTTTCTCTATGGATGAGTTAAGTTTAACCTTCTGATGTTTTCAAACATGACCATACTGGCCATATGGATCATTTTGTCTAATTGGATTATTTCATTTGCACAAAACCCCAGTCAACCTATCCAGACAACAAACTACCTGCCATTTTCCTATTCTATAGTGAAGGATTGTCTCTGGGAATAG
The DNA here is from genome assembly GCA_023029165.1 of Gobiocypris rarus. Taxonomy (NCBI): domain Eukaryota; kingdom Metazoa; phylum Chordata; class Actinopteri; order Cypriniformes; family Gobionidae; genus Gobiocypris; species Gobiocypris rarus. The sequence goes on along the minus strand of CM040915.1, from coordinate 27,852,784 downwards.
TAATATCTAATCAAGAAAATCCAACATTAAAAGGTACATCATGTCATTTTTTGGTCCTCTAACAGTTAAAAAAAAAAAAAAGTTTTGCGAAAATGTTGTTTTCATTGTGCTTCGGCTCTGTGTGACTGCGGATGAATATGATTCGCAGAAAATGGATGGGAATCCAAAAATTATGTCATCTGAGCATGTAAGTGGAATAATTTATGCTGTTGTTATGACTAATTGGAAACACTGATATTTTTTAAGTATGGATGTTGCAAAAGTTGATTATCCTCCTGCTCATAAAACATTCACTACTGGGTTTAAGAGATATAACCAGTTTAGATGGAAAGGATCTCATGCTGAATAGCTGAAGATGTTATTGTTTTACCCAATACTAGTACTTCCTTGAAAATAAATTCCATGAATTGACCCTCCACAATAGATAATGCTTTACAATGAACTCTTTTAGAGAGTTACATATTGCAATTTATGTTCAATAAAATACCTTACTCACCTGCACTGAAAAATAAAATAAAAAATTATGCGTTCAAATGACTTAAAACACGAACTATACATAATTATAAACGAATTAAAACTATACATTTTGACCTTACTTAATTTTATGATGTTCAATCCACTTAAATACATTTAAATAAATTGAACTTTACTCACTCCATTTGTGTTGGGAGTTCCCAGCATGCTTTGCATATGGCTAGATCAGGAGAGTAAATGTTTAAGTGTTATTTTATGTTTTTGAGTGAAGGGAAAGCCCTGTTCATGTTTAATGTTCAGTTATGTTTGACATTTCATATATTTTTTGTTATGTTTAAGTTTTTATGGTTACCACTGTGCTGAAGAATAGACCTTATATGGTTAGGTTGTGAGTGGCTGCATGTATTTGAACAAAGATTATGATATATGAGGCTATGTCCTATGAGCATAGCTGTGCTAAATCCAGTGCAGTAACACGTATCTGTACTTGTGCAGTGCTACAACAACTCCACAACAAAACTGAATGAAACACAAACAGGTCTTTTCCATTTACTCAAAACCACAGACTTGAATATACTGGAATGTACTCAATATATTTGAACTATTTGATTTTTAATTAAATTTAACTGAAAACATGTTTAAAAATAAATAAATTTAGTGTAAACATTTGCTTAAAAAATTGAGTTAAATCAAAGTTTTTTATTTTTTCAGTTTGAGTAATAAAAATGCTGTGCTTTTACTTTTTAAATCCTTTGGTTCTCGCCATATCCAAAAAAGGCAATGTTAATTCTTGTTTTATTACGAGCTCAGTCATGTTATCTTATTGCCAGCTGACTCTCCCGTTAAGCTTTTTATTTTTTATGTGATATAAAAGGAAACATGATTCACCAGACCAGACCACCATCTTCCATTGCTCCGTGGTCCAGTTCTGATGCTCACGTGCCCACTGTTGCTGGTTTCGGTAGTGGACAGGGGTCAGCATGGGCACCCTGACTGGTCTGCGGCTATGCCGTCCCATACGCAACAAACTGCGATGCACTGTGCATTCTGACACCTTTCTAACAGAACCAACATTAACTTCTTTGAGCAATTTGAGCTACAGTAGCTCATCTGTTTGATCGGACCACACGGGCCAGCCTTTGCCTCCCATGTGCATCAACGAGCCTTGGTCACCAACGACCCTTTCACCGGTTCACCACTGTTCCTTCCTTGGAGCACTTTTGATAGATAATGACCCCTTCAGACTGGGAACACCCCACAAGAGCTGCACTTTTGGAGATGCTCTGACCCAGTTGTGTAGCCATCACAATCTCGCTCAAATCCTTACTTTTGCCAATTGTTTCTGCTATTAACACATCAACTTTGAGGGCAAAATGTTCACTTGCTGCCTAATATATACCATCTACTAAGAGGTGCCGTGATTAAGAGATATGCCTGATGCATGGGCGAGTGATACTTTTGCATCACATGCATGCATATTCCAGTAAAAACCATCCTGACAAATCTAAAATATAAACGCTTATAATAGGCTTAAAAAACAAAATGGTGTACCCATAGACTGTATAAAAATATGGATGTAGTGTCCGTGACGTCACCCATAGGATTCTGCAAAGCAGTTTTGAAGCGTAAAGTAGGGTCGAGCTGGCCGTTGCCATTTTAGCAGCGCTTCATCAACCGTCACTCCCAGATAACAGAAAATGGGCAAAGAGGGGGGACGTGGGCGGAGATGAGGTGACGAGATCACTAACAAGAGATAAATGGCTACCCGGCCACACCCTTAATTATGCAGAAGGCTTTAAGGCTTTACATAATGTAAACGAATGTGTTATAAAAAAAATTCTCCCCTCCTTATAGTTGTCACGAAGGGCAAAACTATCCGTTTAGACCAAAACTAGAATTTGTACCACGCTGTAAACATGGTTTGTTCTGCTGTAAAGTTGGGCATTTTAACATGGAGCTCAATGAGATTGTGCTCCCTTCTGGAGCCTGACCCTAGTGGCCAGTCGATGAACTGCAGTTTAAGACACTTGCGTATTGGCTTCAAGAGACGGTGGGAGGTTGCCCCTTGAGTGTACCTTTAAATTAGTTTTTTCCCCATTCTGAAGTGACTTTTAGAGTGTTGTGAAAGTCAAAATGAAAGATGAAAGCGCAATATGTTTTGCGAAGTACTGTGCACCATTTTGTTATTTCTTTATTCGGCAATGCATATTCAAAGCAAATTTCAATACAGGGCAAAAGGAATTTCTCCTATGATAAATGTTGTACATCATACATCAAACATTCATTCATTCATTCAAAACAAAGGTATCAATGTTTTTTCTTAAACCAGGGCAGTTTTGTGGTGTACTGAAAATAATGTACAAAACAGACTGTTTGAGTAACCATGACAATATAATTGTACCATTAAGGTATATTAGTGCATCTAGTTTTTAATGTTAAAATGACACAAAAAGACTGATACTGGAAGAAAAAAAATGATCACAAAAGATGTGAAAAATCTTTAAAAGGTAAAGTATGAAACTACTTTTGCTTCCAGTAAAAATGTCTGCTTCGCAGTGTTGAGTGACACAAATGAAACATGCCATCAGACAACTGCAGAAGTAACTTTAGACCTCCTCCATGATGGGAACAGGCCACACGGGGGAAATACAGGTCAATGCATTTCGACGAGCAAAGAAAGATGCCAAATTGTTAATGAAAGACTATTTTGATGAACAGTCCTCAGCTACAAATTCTTTTTGGTCAGGCTTTCTTGTGGCCTAATTACATTAAGGCCCCATTTAACAAATATAGCTTACAGGTTTCCAAGTCATTCAAATTCAGTTGAAAAAGGTAAAAATACATAAATTAACTAGTAAGGAAATTGTTAAACAGCATCTTATTCCCAAAAGGTAATGAAATGTTTTCATGTTTTTGGAACAAAGACCAGCAGTTTTTCTGTTCAAATCCTTTTTGTATTAAATATCTGGCAAGACAATATGGTGCATAAAGTAGGACTGCTGGAGAACAATCCAATAATGATGTTTGTTGAGTAAATTTATATCCTTTTAAAGACGACAGGGGTCCGTTGCATGGAAAGCATGCACTTTCCAGCATTGGTCAGATGACGAGCCGATCACCACCACGGCTGTGACAATAATACTCTGTGTATATACTGTAGTACAGCAGCAATTCAAGAGAGGAACATGCAATGTTATACTAACCGTACTGCTAAAAGGTGAATGTTTTTATTTCACTGTTTGGACAGGACAAACTTTAGTCAGCCAGTAAATGCAGATGCTTTACATTTACACATGATTTGGAACTGAACGCTACGTCACACGAAATGAGACTTCAAAATGAATTTCCAAAGCTTCAGTGGGACTCTTTTAGGAGTTCAGTCATGTCCTAAATTCACCGTGCTGCATCATGACCTACACAGATACTGTAGATACAACTGTTTGCATCAGGATATACAAGCATAATACACTGATATAATAAAATATGAAACATTAGCAGACTCTGAAAGTGTCAGTTCATGTCTTGTAGGCGGTGCTGAACTACTCACGGCAGAAAAAAGGGGGCACCTGCATGAATAAAATGGCAAGATGGAGTAGTTAAGCAAGTTTCTTCCTCCTTGCGGTGAACATAATCCAAGCAAACAGAAAACTGATGTTAACCGGACAAATATTGAGCCTAGAAGATAAAATAAAGATGGATGGCGTAACACTGATGAGCGTGAGACACGGAGAGCCTTGCGGATACAGGAAAGGTGCATATGAGAGCAGCAGCACAGACTGTGGCTGAAAAACCGGGAGGTTGCGATGGCCTGGCGCTCTAGTAAAGCAGGATGCGACGTTCGATGGCCTTGCGGCAGATGGGGCACTCGCTCATTCGGTCTCCGCAGAGCTGACAAGTGCCGTGACCGCACATGAAGATCATGTTTTTTAGGCGATCCAGACACACGGGGCACATGGTCTGAGTGGAAGGCAAACATGTTAAATTAGTTCTTTTTTGCTGGGAGAAAGTTTATCAGAAAATAAAACGTTGTATCTTTAGATGCCAGTGCAATTTTACAATTGACATTGAATCAAATGCAAAATAAAACCCTGCATAGTCTTCTCCGTATTAATTCAACTTGATTCTTAAAGCTTAAAGTTATTCAGTAAGAAGCAGTGATTCCGGTTTTCTTTTGTTGTTCGATTAACATTAAGAACATGGACAGTAGCAGGAACATTAGGCTGCTGTCACTTTAAGACATAACAGACTGCGTTAACGTGAAAACTTATCAAGGCGGATTTTTGCCAATTCTGTGCGTATTAGAGCATGAACGACGCCATTGAGTCTCACTAATTTAATGCTCATATATTTTAAAACACTGAATGATACCCAACTGTGATTCATTCAATTTAGCCATTTAAAACAATAAAAAAATTGAACGTTTTACATCAAGAAAACGAGTGAATCGCTACAGAATGCCACGCTCACCTGCTCTTTGATATCCTGCAGTTGCTGCTGTAACTTCTGTACATCTGCATTGACATTAGTGTTGTCTTTGTCCCTCTGCAAGGCTGGGATGTTTCCACTGGCTGAAAAGCAAAGCAGAGGCCATTGAGAAAAGTTTCAGCGAGTCAACAGCCAATCATGCAGTTTGTGAAAGTGGACCCCTTGACCTCAGCATTTGCAGACCGCAGAGTCTTCTAACTTGGCAAATTTTACAGAGGAATAACTTGATTCTAGAAGTTTTGTGCCTGTTCTGATACTTTACATGGCTTATATGGGGCACTTGGGTGCGAAATCAACCCATAGCACTGAATCGCAGCAGGCCGCAAGCAGGCTTATGGTACCACTTGACGGCCTCCTCTATTCGTTTAGTGTAGGCCAGAGAGAATGACGTATGCTGGGGTGGAGATAGGGACTTTGAGCCCAAAGGAGCAGGAAGAAGTTGAGGCAGGAAGAACTTGGGGTGATGAATAGAATACTTACACCAACTTAGTGCCAGATTGTTGGGCTGGAGAACATCCTGCGACCCCCCTGCCACTGAGTTAGAGCTCCCTGCTGAGAAGCAACCAGTCACAGTGTTATGTAATGCACGTACCCCTGATGTTGGCTCAGGGGCCAATTCAGCCTGGCCTGTGGCATTCGCTGGTTATAAATATTCATTAGAGGGAGCAAAGGGAAGAGCAAGTTAACGAAAGTATTTAACACATGGGAGGCCTTATTATGGCTGCAGGACTATCCTCCACAGCAGTTCTGCAGTGACGAGAGTCACTATCATAAAAGAAAGGTTTTAAGTAGGGATGCACTGATATTAAAATTCTGACTGATATTGATTGAGTCAATAATTACATCCATGTTAAAAGGATACTCCACCCAAAAATTAAAATGATCTTACTTGCACTCATGCTATCCCAGATGTATGACTTTCATTACGCAGATTAATATTTTTTTTTGGAAAATAATCCATCTCTGTGAGTTGTTATAATGCTATATAAGTGGATGGGACAGTCAAAATGCTTAAAAAAACACCAAAATCGAACACAACTGTAATCCATACGACGGTGTGTGGTTAGACAACTGTAATATTTTAAACTTTAAACCATCATTTCCGGCAGAGCTAGCACGAGAAGTGACGCAGAAGCGTAGAGGACAGTTGGCCGGAAGCAAAGGTTTACGGCTTAAAAAAGTAAAAATATTAATATTAGTATTTTTCTCATGCCCACCAGGCACCTATCGTTTCACTTCAGAAGACATTTATTCACCCACTGGGGTCCTATGGGTTACCATTGTGTTTTTGTTATATAGTTTTTGAAGTGTCAACATTGAGGATCACATCAACTTGAAACTAACCCTAAACCAACCCATAATCCTAAGTAGGTGTAGCGCATTATTATTACACAGTCCTTAAATGCATAATTACACTGTAACACGGACACCTTAAAATAAAGTGTAACCAAACTGTGTTGCAAAACACATTTGCTGTTATTGAGGTGGGATAGGAGTACGATGAGGGACAATTTGTGCTTTAGGTAAGGGAATTGCACGCAGGTATTTTTAAAATATAAAAACATGCATTTACACAATAAGCGCATTGGATCAAATTATTAATTTAAATGGTAGCACGTTTATAACAAATGTTAGTAGTTCAAAACACTTCATATAAAGTAGGATCAATCTTGTGTCACATACATCTGGGACTGCAAGAGGATTGAGGATTTTCCTCAAGATCCAATAATAAGAAAAATTCTACACCAGTGGTTCAATCCTGGTCCCGGGGACCCCCTGCTCTGCACATTTCGCATGTCTCCCTTATCTGACACACTCAGTTCAGTTCATGGAGCTCTCACCTAATGAGCTAAAGATCTGAATCAAGTGTGATAATTATTCATTTAGATATTTGCTGAAGATGAAGCTATTTTAAGCAAGATTATATGATTTCAAAGGTCATTTAAATGTAAAAACAGGGGAAATGAACATGCACTTTTAAATGTCTAATATTGTCAGAGACAACAATATTGAACATTTCTAAACAGCCATTAAGTAATATGGTATCGTGCATCCCTAATTTTATGGTTTTCATTCAGTGGAAAAACATTTATAGCAAAGGTTTTAGAGACCATGGGTGTTGAGAGGCCTGAAAGGGACATTTTTATGATGGATTAGTGTGAAAGAAGACAGACTGGTTAATTTTGAGCCCGACAAGTTGGAAAAAATTAGATGGATATTCACTAAATGGGAAATTAATGGTGGCATAGTGAGAAACATTTCTTGGCTTCAGGGGTCGGCTAACAACACTGGATCATTTCCACTGGGTTATTTCACAGTCCCCCACTCTTATTTCCCCCCAAAATGATGTAGAATCTGTCTAACAGCATGATTAGTGGATGTTTCCTGTGTTCATAATCAAGTTCTCTTCAGTGGAAATTAAAGTTGTAGGAACGTGATTGGCCACAGCCTTCAGATGCCAGTTTATCACGGCCTCTTATAGAGCGAGGAGCCTCTTGTATGTGGGGTCTGAAGTGCTTTAGTCTTCAAAGTGACTGAAGCAGGAGAGAATCCCATCTATGGTGGCATTTCTCTCTCATTGCTTCGTCTACATGAAAAGGGGGGGCGGACTGTGTTAGGTCTATGAGATGCTGCTTCGGTTTTGTGTGTGGGGAAAAGTGGCGCCTTACAACAAACAGAGCTCAGGCACTAAAGACAGACCAAGATAAGAGCTAAAGGCTACATTCCTCTGTTGACTGGACTGTGTGCGAGTGTGTGCGTGTTTCTGTGGATCAGCATGTCTGAGGGTCAGCAGAGATGTCAGCGTGGATGGATGTGTTGGACATCTAAGCGAGGATAAAAAGAAACAGATCCTCCTCTCTATAAATAAACACTGTAAAAAAGTGAACTTACACCAGTATCCCTTTGAACTCAAACTAAACCAACATAAAAAAACATGGGCAGTGTCATGATCACATACAAAGGAATGATGTCGTAACAAATAGTAGTGAATCACAACTTAAAAAAATGAGACTAAAATAAATCTCACATAGCCCCTTTGGCGTGTCTAATTATAGAAATATTCGATGTTTTCTGTGAAATATGAATTTGGGGGATGCATTTTCAGTCATCTGCTTGGAGTGGCTTACGAAATTCTTATAACTTGTAATGCATGTTACAAAGACATTCCATAGCAGTTACAAAGCTCATTCCAGGGTGTTGATATTATGCATTAAGAGGAGGGGCTACACGTCTGATTTGAGTCATGAAAACACATTTGGGAAATAACAGATTAGTCATGACAATGGAGAGAGAAATGAGTGTGGGCAATTCAAACAGAGAAGCAGCAACCAAAGCCAACGTAAATATCGAACATAAGAGACATGAGAACGAAGGAAGAGAGAGAGGAAAGAGAAATAAAAAACGGGAACGTGTGGAAGTTCACTCACTAAGGTCCTCATCATCAGTGGCATCCTCCATACCTTTCCCTCCACAGCACAAAGCGAAGGGAGTGCGGCGCTCCACCACGGCCCGACACTGTACACACTTTTTCATGAGGCTGGCACAGTCTGCGGGAACACACACAAATGCAAAAACACGCACAAAAGTACAAGGTTAGCTTCTTAATCCAATAAAGCCTACTGTATCATTGATAGTTCATACTTTTAGCACATAGTACAATTCTAAAAATGTCGCCCTACAGGTCCTGCTACACGTGTCTTTCTGCTGTAAAATCTTTAAACATAAGAATACATAAGAATAACTTTTATATTGTTAGTAATACTTCAAGATGGACAACTACTAGACTGAAGCAACTTTCCATCCTTTTTCCATCCTTGATTTTCCAAACATAATAGTTTTAGAAAAATCATGTTAAAAAGAGTATCAATTCATCATTTCTGCAGAGCTGTGTTCCGGGTATGTTCAGTACCCGCTGATAGATGCTGCTTTCAAACTCTCTCATTCGTGTTTAAGCACTCGGAGCATCAAAGGTTTCTATTTACAGCGCATTTTTACAAGCGTTTTACAAGAACTGCTTTATAGATTAAATTAACTTATTTAATAATTGACAATCTTTACAATGGAACTAAATCAACACTGAACTAACTTTAACTGAACAATGACACTATTTTCACTAGCTTCAGTACAGCCGAAATGAACTGTTTGCATCATTGCGCTAAATAGCGATCATGTTATCGCTGTAAAGATGCTTTGAAACAATCTGCATTGTATAAAGCGCAATATATAAAAGAAGGTGACTTGACGTGAAGCCAATAATATATGTTGAGCGCATGAACACAGTGGCCTATTAGATGTGCTAGTCAGTTAGTCAGAATCTGCGAACCTCTAAAAATGCACTAGGTTTTGTTCAAAGCTAGCTGCATGCTCGCAAATTCTTTCATTATAACCAAAGTGTAAACAATGTAAATAAGAGATTCATTGTACTATTAAGCACCGTTTCCACGAAATTACCTGGAGCAATTTCCATCGCGATCTAAAAGTACTGTCAAGATTAGTCCGGTGACTTAAGACTGCGCGAAACTAATTGGTTGCTGTGTGAGCTCAACCAATCAGCATGTTCAGTGCACAAGTCCCACCCCCGAAAGTTCCTGAACTTTGAAAAGTACTACCTCATGAGCAGGGCCGTTTTGAGGGGGAAAGTTTTACCCAGAACTTTATTTAGACCCTGGTTCCTGCGGTCGAAACACACAGAGTAACCAAAGTCCCTAGTTCCTGGGGAAAGTTCCCGTGGTGGAAACGCGGCTTTAGAGTTATTTTACAATCTCTAGGACACATTTCTCAATAGTTAGGTCATCATTTCACAGTGAACACAACAGAATACATTACATGAATACATTACATGAATACATTTCTCACTCAGGACACAAACACTCCCAAAATTCTATGTACCTAAAAGCTGATTTTTCATGTTTTCATACCTTTACAAAACTGTTAAAGTTAAGTTCAAAACCTAACATAATACAAAATGGAATAAGACAGCAATTTGCTATATTTCTATAGTAAGACCAAATTGAAATAAATTCTGAATCTAAAAACTGAAAAACAATCAAAGCAATTAGATGAAGCAGAACACAGTCTTTCAATTGCATTACCATCTATACAAAAGGGAAAACTTAGGAATTATGTTGCACTGTAATGTAATCATGGACCATGCAACATACTGCTGTGAATTATAAACAATAGAGAATTGTCATTCTTCTTTTGTAAAGAAACTTTAATAATGCTTTGTTGTTAGTGTTTTATGAGTAAGAAAGTGTGTTGGGTGAAAACCGTTGCTAGTGTTATAGAAGAACGACTTGATTCAAGACATTTATGAAGTGTTTCGGTAGATTTAGTGCATTCTGAATGTGAAATGAACTGCTGTGCCAAGTTGAAAGTTAGTTAGTGGCTTAAATATTGAGAAATGTGTCCTAGTGATTGTAAAACCTGTAAGACAGCTTTTTTTTATTATAATGAGTTTCTGAGTGCAGAATTCAGTTAGCTTGCGCTTAAGAGAGTTAAGCCTTAATGATTATAAGGGAATGATCTTTTTTTGCTTTCTGTTTAACACAAAGCAAGAGAATACAGATTACACTGCAAATTTTCTGGATTGCCAACCGCATTTAAACACACGATTGAATCAGAAACTGCTATTATTGACAGTGATAACCAACAGACAAGAGAAAAATTTCATTTTGTTTTTGCTCTGGTACTAAAATTAGTACAGAGAACCACATTTTTTTACTGGTATTACTAATGGCATCGACTAATGAAATGTTTGAATGTTCAAACAATCTATTGCATTATATGAAAATTTCAAACACTTTTTAATCATAAAACTAATAATGATAATAATACATTTTATTAGCAACGCACTTTATATTAAACAAACTCTCAAAGTGCTAACTAATGATATGAGAACTGATATTTATATGCATTTTATGAAAGTAATAATAATAATAATAATAATAATAGATTTTATTTATAAAGTCTGCTATATGCTTTTATATCATAGTAAGATGTAATTTCATTACACTTTTTGGCAATATAAATATTAGCAAATGCACAATATTAAATATTTTTGCTCAGTTTGGGAAACTGACTAAAATGTAGAAGTAGTTTTTTTTTTCTCCTCAAGGTCCATTTTCTCCTTTATCATAGTATATTAGCCATAAAAGCTTGATGTATCAAAAATGAAACTTGTCAATAAATAGATTTCTGTCTATCATTTTCATGTCAGGCTTTACAATATTAAGCTAGATTGTTAACCTAAAAAAAGTAAATGCCCATAGAACAGAAGGTTGCAACTTTAGGTTAAGGCAGAAAAAGCGGCAATAAAACCAAACTGAATAGGAGGGACTTGCTGACAAGTGAATAATGTATTTAGAGAGAATGAAAATCAGGGGACCAGGTAGGTGGGATGTTAGCTGAGAGCAAACTATTTACTTAAATTCAACCTAACCTACAATTCATTTACATCACTGCAATCTTCAATCAGTGTTGCATATTTTCAATCTGAATGCATCTTTTGCTCCAAATCTAATAGGAAAAACATGTTATATTTTGGATACCAAAAAGTACTAGTAAGATTTTTTTGTCCCATTATGACATTCATAAACCCATTTTAACCCCAAACTGCCATTACTCTAATGCATTCAGACATTTCCCTAAAAGGGCATAAAATTGTCCAAAAAATTCTGATGTAGATCAGAATAAGGAAAAATGACCAGGAAATGTTCTAGAAAATGTCTGCGATATCCACCCATATCTTGTGCTCATTCTGTTTGTGCACACCTAGATGCCTTTTTCTGTATCAGTCATGTTGTGTGTGATGTTCTGACAAGTCAAATGACAGAATGAGCTTTTTTGGCTAGATGAGAGACAAATCACACGGGGTGATGAAAGAAGAGGTGTGGTGTGGGAGGAGAGAGAGAAAGCTGACTTACTCTCACAAGCGCACATGTGACCACAGGGCTGAAAGAGCACGGCTGCCTTTTTATCAGAGCAAACCACACACTCCTCAATCTGTGGGTGAAGAAAAGAACATCTTCACTATGGCACACAAGAGCACATGCATGCACACAAGAAATTGTATACTATACCTTGGTTCTGGACTGGACCTGTTCTTTGCAAATGAGACACTTCTTGACACGGGGCGAGCAGAGAGAGCAGGTGGCGATATGACCGCAGGGGCCAAAAAGTGTGTCCCTTTTCATATCCGAGCACACCATGCATTCCTCAAGAGTCTCATTATTACTGTTTAGAGATGGGCTACGGAGCCAACCTGCCCACTGAGGGAAAGAGAGTAAGTGGGAGAGAGGACAAAAACATTGATTGAGATTTACAGAGACATAAAGTGCAGATGGAGAAAAGCTGTTAATGCATAGCAGGGAACACATCATGGAGCCAAATTCAACTATCCATAGTGCAAGCTTCAATAGATCCCCTACTGGTTAGGAATAGACGTGCATACCTGGTCTTCTCTTTGTGGCATTTAGCTAGAGCCTTGCAGAGGCTGGGGTCAGGGCACAGGTCAAGAGGAGACTGGCCCTTCTTGTTACGGATGGTGAGGTCAGCTCCGTTAGCCGCCAAAAAGCAAGCAATAGAAGCTGCGCTCTTCTTCTCAGCCCCCTGAGTGCCCAGTCCCATGATTAACTGTGAAGATACACCACAGAGTCAAATGCTATAGATTAATATAGGTTATCTAATAAAGAAACTCATAATTACTCATGTTGAAGTTTAAATAATTACACTATGCTTTTAAAATGAGAACAGTGCAGAGACACCATTTTCTTTTCATCACTTCCCTAAATCATTTAAAGGAATAGTGTAATCAAAAATAAAATTGTCATAATTTACTTGACTTATGTCTTTCCAAACCTCTAAGATCTCTGTTAAACTTCCCTTAATTTTGAATGAAACCTGATATATTTTTGTTCCTCTTTTAAAAGCCCATGCAACCAAAACTAAGATGCTTCAAAAAGTTACTATAGACAGTAAGCATGTGATCTGTATGAATTGAGTGGTATAATCCAAGTCTTTTGAAGAAGCCCAATTGTTTTATATGATGAACAGCTATAATTTAGACTTCTATTCATATATAAACATTGATCAACGGACACCGAATATGGTAAACAGAAGCAAAACAATACTACTCATTCCTCATTGGTTCTTGCGGAAGCTCAGGCAAGCTTGCGAAACACGAGGACAAACATAATTGGTTCTTGTGTATGAAGCAGGCATGTTTGAGCGTTCAAGCTCAAAAGCCATTCTGTCATTTTAGAAGACCTGTATTAAACGGCTCAATTCATACAATTACTTCTATGCCATTATTACGTTTTGGTTGTGTGGACTTTCAGTGAAGAGACAGAAATCCTTCAGGTTCCATTAAAAATATCTTCATTTGTGCTTCGAACAAAAGTCCCATGGGTTTGTAACAAAATTAGGGTAGGTAAATAGAAGACAACTTTCATTTTTGGGTAAGCTAACCCTTCAAGGCAAACAAAGTTAGGTTTTCGTCCTAATACCAGAGAAGGACATATCAGTAGACTAGTATTCTCCTTCATGATTTAGTGCATTTAGCACTTATATAAAAGTGCCAAATAGGAGATAGTTATAGTTTTTGATTAAATGTTATTTTGAAATATATATGAAATGCTTTTGCTCTTGCTATACAATTGTTCGGAGTTGTTTCTTATTGGCCAGGTCAAGAGTCAACACCCAAGTTTCTATATATGGCTCAGGTTACTTCTTCAATGCAAGATTGTCCATTTTATCATTCAACAGGTGAAAAAATAAATCACTCATAGGGATAGTCCATCCAAAGATGAAAACTACCCCTTCATTTACTCACCCTCAAGCCAACCTAAGTATATATGACAATCAGAGTTATATTAAAATATGTCCTGGCTCTTCCAAGCATTATAAAACTGTGAATGGAAGCCAAAAATTTGAAGCCCAAAAAAGTGCATCAATCCATTATAAAAATAATCCATAAGGCACCGGAGGGTAATTAAGGCCTTATGAAGAGAATCGATGGGTATTTGTAAGTAACTTCCGTATTCAACTTATGAAAAAACAAAACTGGCGCCTCAATGACGTAGCGTAAAAAGGCGCAATTGGCACAGCGATGACGTCGGACGAGAGGCGCTACACTTTCTGCATAAGTTGAATACCGAAGGAGGTCCTCTGGAAGCTAGATATTTTATTTTATAACATGTTAAACATGGATATTTTTCGGACAAAAACGCATCAATTCAGAAGGCCTTTATTAACCCCCGGAGCTGTGTGGAGTACTTGTATAATGGATGGATGCACTTTTTTGGTCTTCAAATTTTGGGCTGCCATTTACTGCCATTATAAAGCTTAGAAGAGCTTTTTTTCTATATAACTCTGATTGTATTCGTATGAAAGAAGAATGTAGACTGGCTTGAGGGTAAGTAAATTATGGGATTATTTTCGTTTTTGGGTGAACTATCCCTTTAACTGACACCACTGTTAAGCAATATAAACTTAGTCTTAAACACTAAAAAGATCAGTAATTGACTTTTGCATAAAGAAACACAAGAGTCCCACTCATGTCCATGATGTAATGTTGGTATAACAGATTCAACTGATGAAATGCTAAGGACCATATTGAGATAAAAGTGGGCAGAGCTCTGCATACTGACGGCTTCAGTGGAGTGTTTTAAATGGATGGCTCGACTCTCCATCTGCTGCATGTGGTAAGTGTGATGGTTTGATAGGAGAGAGATTTGTCACTCTGTTTGTGTTAATAAATGGCAGATTGCTGGCCTGGAAGCAGCCTCCTGTCACACAACGCTTGATTTACGACAGTCGTGGAGAGGCGATGATGTGAACTGGCAGGGCTGGGGTCAGGCGTAAGAAGAGCTACAAAGGCTGTAACAGATAGGGTGCACGGGACCGGCATCGTCAGTCTGTCTGGTGTCAGACGTTATGGTGAGACTTTCTGACAGTTGATCCAGTGTGCATTGATAGCATAATGTGTTAATGAAGATGAAGAAATGCTGCGGGATGGGAGGTCACCGATAAGTGCTGTGGGATGCCTAAGAAACAATGGCACTGATGGGAGAATTAAAGTCTAACAGCAGCAGCACTATAGAGAAAAACATGCAGATCAGTTGTTGCGATGTGATCTATCAGCTGTACCCTGTTTGCAGGGTTTACAAATATGTCCCGTCCTCTTTTTAATGATCTGTTTAAGCATACATGCACAATTTCTTCCTTAAAACACAAAAAGAGGATTTTTAATAATTGAATAATAATGAGCAGGAAAGCTGTAAAGAGTAGTTGGTTGACAGTGACATCAAATCAAGACTAGCCTCATCATGGCTGTATGAAGTGCTCACTCTCTATACTGTGTCACATTTAGGACCATTTACCTGAAAACACAATATTCATTGCATTTTAAATCTGCTGTGATAGAGCTCCTAGGCTTGGTAATTTGATTGCTGTCACTATGCCAATGCATTACGGAAAGTGAGCAAATAGTATATGTTTTGATTAGGCTGCTGTCTGCCAAAGCTGTCTTCTTTCTGCTTTCTCTCCTCCCACTCAATTTCCCACAAATATATGCAATCCCACAGAAGGGGAAGGGATAATCAGGGGAGAATGTCTCACCTGAAGGATTTTGTAGTGTACAGGATGTTGCACTGCAGTGGAACTGTGGCTCATTGGGCCAGTTACTCATGTGACAGCAGGGAAATGGCTCTTATAGCATAGTACGATCTATCATTGTTAACACAGGAAAGATCCTGAGAGCAGCCCTTACAGTTGCTGAGCATCTACACTGCCTCAGTGTTTAGTACTGATCTTAGGGCTCTTTTTAAGTCTTGATGTAAGAGTTCAGTTAGTTTGGATGGTATAAAAGTAGTTTTCCACAGTTGTAAATTGTGGTGAAAGGTGATTTTGGATATGGTAAATGCTCCTGGTCACAGTAACATGTCCAAGTAGATAGTGTTTGATGAAAATATAGAGTTCATGGTGTGGGATGCTGGATGCGTTTTCTTTAAGCTACAATTAGTTAATTTTGTCCTTGACTATTAAACATATCTGATGGCTTCTGTGTACGTTTGCACAGACACCACATTAGTAAACTGTTATATATGAAGGCTAAATTGACCTGTAGGCCCGGACAAAAAAACGGACAGAACTGTGGAATCCAATTATAAAAATGGAATTTACGGTATAACAATGTCATGGAATTGGCAAATTTTTGATGAAAAATTAAAAGGCAGGCTGTATACTTAATCTAATCGCAATATGGCCTAATGTGTGAATATTAACGGGTTAGTTTACACAAAAATAACAATTCTGTCATTAATTCCTTACCCTCATGTCATTCTAAACCCGTAAGACCTTTGTTCATCTTGGAACACAAATTAAGACAAAGACATTGTGAATTGCAAATTAAGATATTGCGATGTACTTGCGGTAACAACGCAAACTGCATGGGACACAGACAAGAAGAAATTGTGGCATTGAGTCTATATTTTTGATAGTTTTTTTTTGCACACAAAAAATATTCTCGTCACTTAAAAATAAGGTTGAACCAATGGAGTCAGATGGACGATTTTAACAATGTCTTTCCTACCTCTCTGGGCCTTGAAAGTGTTTATTACATTGCTCTCGAAGGAGAGGTCAGAGAGCTCTCGGATTTCATCACAAATATCTTCATTTGTGTTCCGAAGATGAACGAAGGTCTTGCGTGTTTGGAAAGACACGAGGGTGAGTAATTAAATCACAGAATTTTCATTTTTGGCTGAACTATCCCTTTAAAGTGTAAAAAATGCTATTTAAATATGAAGTCTGTATGTTCTGTTTGACAAGCTTTTTGATGACTAAATTTGAATTTAACCAGTAAAACAGAATATCCAGAATAATAAAAATGGAACAAACTGAATTTGGAAAATAAAACAAATATATTTTTTTTTTATTTGCTCATTTAAAAAAATTCCAATTATTTCTTGTAGATCAATTCAGAATGAAGAAAACTGAAAACGTGTCTGATCATGTTTTGATTCAAATTTGAGGATGATTCTCTCAAAAATGTAGCTTCTGTAAGCTTTTATATCAAGAAAAGACTAGGCCTCCTTTCCAAAAGGGCTTTTATTTTAGAACATTTGTAATTGCAAAGAGTAGTTTTTATTCAAATAAATCTGCAATAAACTGCTGATTATGATTAATTTACAGTTACTGAAAAACTAAATGAACTATTTACAGAATTTTTAAAGTGTAAAAAACTCATTTAGTTGATAAAAACAGTCTGTCATAGAGCCTGCGCGCTCCACTGCAGTGTTGCGCAATCTGACTGGCAGGCGCTTGGCTGCTATGGAGATTATGACTAGAGGCATATTCACCAATAATGCTTACAAACACAACGTAAGATAATGCCTTGTGATTAGTTACTCGTCCGTCAATCAAACCTTTGCTGGCAAGGCATTGGCTGAAGGCATTGATTGCCTTCATCCAACGAAAACCATGCGCTTTGATTGACAGCTGGCGGAGCCAATGTAATGCGCCAACTCTGTGTAATGACTCCTCAGAGAGCCTGTGATTGAAGCAGAGAGACCTGGGAGGTTTAACGTGACAGGAAGAGTCCACAGCACAGGGAGATCGTCAGAAAGCGGATTTGAGTCACTATTTCATTGAAAATGGACACGATTGATTACTCTAACTCAAAGCGCCCAAGCAAACAAAGGAGTATTTTTAGTTTTTTCCTTATTTTTAGTTGTTTTGGATTAAAAAGTGGGATGCATTTGGAAGAGTGGACTCTTACGGACATGTATCGGTTGTTTTTGGATTGGTCCGATCTGATCTGCGATAGGAGATGAAAGATGAGTACTGCGTTCATTATGCTAATGTTTAAATAGCTACTGCTACAGCATTTCATTTAACCTTTTCCTCTCTGGTGTATTTATTGCAAAAAGCGAGTTCAGAACATGAATCTCGAGTGTTTTAGCTTTTCAAATGATGCATAGTTTGTGATGGTTGATTAAATAGTTTGTATAAAACAAAAGTGAATAAAAGTAGAGAACCGCCCACTTACGTCAACCCCCGCCCACGAACCGGTCGGGTTAACTTCGTTAAAGTGTAAAAAATGCTATTTAAATATGAAGTCTGTATGTTCTGTTTGACAAGCTTTTTGATGACTAAATTTGAATTTAACCAGTAAAACAGAATATCCAGAAAAATAAAAATGGAACAAACTGAATTTGGAAAATAAAACAAATATATGTTTTTTTATTTGCTCATTTAAAAAAATTCCAATTATTTCTTGTAGATCAATTCAGAATGAAGAAAAACTGAAAACGTGTACATCACGTTCTGTAAAACAGAAGGTTTTTATTAAGAACGCTTGTCCTGTTTATATACGTCTCTGTACATACTGTGTTTTTGGAGGGCTCCCAGGGTTCCACTTTGCTGACGTCCTGCATGTCCTGAAGTTGGCGCAGCTGGGACAGAGTGTGGTGACGCAGGGCCTCGTGCAGTGGCGTGTCTCCGTCCTTGTCTTGCACGTCTAACTTTGCCTCGGCTCGCACCAAGAGCTGGACACAAACATGGGGACTGAGTTTAACCGGTGTGTTCTCAGTAGTGGTAGATTTAATCATGCTCATGTTCGTTGATGCAAACAAACAAGAATCACACTGTCTAGTCAAATTTCATTATGTATGTACATGATAAAAATAAGGCATCAAAGTGTTCATCAAAGTGTAATGCTTGAGACAAAAAGCACATTTATGTTTGGTTATTAATTGAGTATTTCTCAACTGCCTATTCCATTAGAGACTTTTCGATAAGAGAATAGTTGCACTGCCTTTATATGACCACATGATGGCGCTTTGGATTCTATTGATTCCCCTTTTCCACCCCCGCTCCCTGTACCGCTCCTGGAGTAGTCCAGATTGCTCAGGACTAAATGAATTCAATTGAAGGGGATAAATCTGCAGCAGAACTCCCTGCGTTTACATCTTAAGCCGGGGCACTTAGCTACATTGCTTCATCAATGCGTTTGTGTTGAGTAGGAAGCCAGGTCGCTGGGTGAGGGGTGTAGGCATCAAACATTGAAGGGAAAATGAAGAGAACAGAACAGAGGAAGACAGAGCTACTTACTCGCACTATCTGGGTGTGCTGACGCTCGACAGCAAGGTGCAATGCCGTCTGCTGGTTAACGTTCTGTATGTCCAAATTAGCACTTCCCTATGGAGAGAGCAACACAGAGAAAGAACAAATCAATTTGTTGACCTCTGAGACACACATGGTTTCAACTTTAACCATTATGATATATGCATTTATATAGATTCAATTACATAAGACGCCTTATAAAGTATTTGTTCATTTACATTCCACAGATTTCCCCCCACTGATGTTCAGTAACAGTCAGTCCGTATCACTTCTCAACTACTGGAGCTAAATCGCTGCTTCGAGTCCCATAGGTTGTGTTGGGAAATGTGAGCTAATGGTGATTTGTATTCAGATATTCCCTGACTGAACCCCCATAGCAACATCTCTCTGCATTACTGCAGTGCAGCTCTACTGTGGTTCGTAGGCTGAGGCTTAAGTCACTGGTGTGAACCTTTTCTTTGTCTCTCCCTCTCTTCCGTCATGGCAGGTAGTTGACAAAGAGCTGCACTGAGCCAGCACAGCAGTCTCATAACACTCCTGGAATGTTGCAATAACGTTGTTACTGTGTCGCGGCATAACGCTGAGCCACGGTGTCAAGCTGTATTGTGGCGTAGGAGGTAAGGAGCTATGCCCGTTTGGCCAAATTCACACATGCAGAACAGGAGAATCCTACATTTTTAAGACGCTGATGCAAGTTTTGGGACAGTTCAACTTGAGACCACTAAGTTCCTCAATTATAATTTAAAAGCATTCAATTTGTGTGATTAATAACTTCATAATTTAAATCTGATGATATCCTGCTAAGATTTTACAGGGTTTAAAGGGCAACCTGCCACTCACGAGATCAGCAATAGCAAACAATCCAATCAATTCCCGATGGACAAAATTAAGTCCAACCCAACGTTTTTTTCTTGTTCGTGAATTCATATATAAACGTTACAATAGGGACGAAAAGACTATAACAACTTTTCTTTTTAAAGTCATTATGATGAGATACACTTCAACCGGTCATAAAATGGAACCGGACAGTTGTTTGTTTCAAATCAGCAACCAGTTTTGTGTTTTATTTTGGCTGATCTTCATTTTGGACTTCTACACAAACTGCATTGCAATAATATCCTAAAACATCATTCGTGTGTAAATATTATGATGTCTGTGAACAGGACGTTAATAGGCCAGAGACAGGATACTCTGAAGACGGACGCAAAGAAGAGGAGAGCACAGAAAATACTGTACCAGCAAACTGTTCATGATGCTCAAAATATCGGAAGAAAAATATAAAAATGTTGTATTGGCGTTTGGGGTTTATATAAATGTTAATGTATATCTTCAGAAAAGTTTTGATGGCATTTTCTTTTCCTTTCACCCATGAATAATGCCAATTTAAGTAGTTTTTATAAGCACACCACTGCTTTGCTTACAGCGGTAACCAAGGAAACACTATGTCACTGCTGTTCCATAGGCGCCACCTACTGTCAGAGAGTGCATTTACCTTTTCAATGTGCAGGTATGTGTTTTATGTAGCATAATTTTACAAAGGTAAAGTCAGACCATACTGTTTTGCTTTAAATCTTGAAATTCAAATCAAATTCAAAAACTGCCTGTGTTACATTTAAGCAACATCTTTATTTGGATCATGATTAAAATGCAGTGTCAAACGGCCACAGATACTTTTTCTGTTTCAGACCAGCTTGGCCTGTAATAAAGAATATCGTATCGGAACCGGCCCATTTTCTTGCGAAAAATGACATTAACTCAGGGCTGCAGACAAACTGTTTTTACTACGAGCACTGTAGCCCCTAACTGAAGGTTTTTAGAAACACAAGCAGAAAATGTAGGGGCACACCTTAAATCAACCTGCAATGCAGTTTTTCACATGTTCCCGCATTTTGACTGCATTACTGACAAATGCCTTGGTGATAAAAAGACTTAACGTACAGAAATCACAATGTGCAGTTTTATTCGGTAATTCGTTAATTTTAACTAACATTTGAGGGCAGCAACACCAGAGACAATAAGTTCTATAGAAAGTATTTGGTAGAACTGGGTCGGCTGACAATAAACACTGAGCTTGAGTTGAGGTGTAGATGAAATTAACTTGAATTATTATAATTAATAAATGTCTTAATATTAATTCAAAAGCAAAATGATTTTTGAATTAGTGTAAGTTTTTCTAAATCTTGAACCTTTTAGTTTTATAAATGGGAACAATCTTTGAAGGATGAACAAATAATGTTTTGGTCATCACGTTAAAAATAACATTAAAATATTATAATATTATAGTTTTGAAGTGCTAGAAAAAGACGTGTCGTACTTGTAAGCATTTGACTGTTTCTGTCGCAGTACCATAGTTACAGATAGTATTACTGCATTAAATCCATGGTGAATGTTGCTGATTTGTGGACAAAGTATTTTATAACTTGTTCATTCATGGCACAATGTTTCTCCTGGTTTCCACATCAGCGCAGTTTGATCTGATATGCATGGTTTAGAAAACAGAGCAAAACTGAATGCTTCTCACTAGACCTTGCAGCGATCAAAGACATTATACACAGAAGTTGCAGCGTCGTTATTAATTCTGTGGCGAATACAATATATTTTTTCACTGGATCTCCCAGCCCTGTGTAACTTAGTAACCGTGTCGCGTGAACGAGATAGGCCCGTGACTCGCGAGTAGCTCGCGCGCTGCGCTGACCTATTTTTGATCCGAACCTGGTCCAAACTGATAAACAGTCTGTAAAGCACAAACAAGTAGCGCAGTTTCGTTCCACTTTCATTTAGTTTGCCATTTGATGCTGGGCAACGTTGTGGTCATGCCAGTGCAACCTGTAATCAATTGTGGTCGTAGTCTGGAGTCCTGCATTAAAGGGTTAGTTCACCCAAAAATGAAAATTCATTAATTATTCACCCTCATGTCATTCGACACCCTTAAGACATTTGTTCATCTTCGGAACACAAATGAAGATATTTTTGCTGAAATCCAATGGCTCAAGGCCTCCATTGACACCAATGACATTTCCTCTCTCAAGACCCATAAAAGGTACTAAAGACGTCGTTACAAAGTCCATCTCATTACAGTGGTTCTACAATAATTTTGTGAAGCGACGAGAATAGTTTTTTTTTTGCGCATAAAAACTAAATAATGACTTATATAGTGATGGTCGATTTCAAAAAACGGCTTCCTGAAGATTTAAAGCATTATGAATCAGTGTATCAAATCAGCGGTTCGGATCGCCAAAGTCTAGTGATTTCAGCAGTTTGACACACGATCCGAAATCATGATTCGATATACTGATTCATAGCGCTTTGAATCTTCAGGAGGCTGTGTTTTGAAATCGGTCCATCACTAAAGTCGTTATTTGGGGTTTTTTTGCGCACAAAAACTAATTCACGTCGCTTCATAAATAGAACACTATAGTGAATGGACTTTATATCTTTAGTACCTTTTATGGGTCTTGAGAGAGGAAATGACATTACTGTCAATGGAAGCCTTTCTGAGTCATCAGATTTCAACTAAAATATCTCCATTTGTGTTCCAAAGATGGACAAATGTCTTACGGGTGTCGAACAACATGAGGGTAAGTCATTTTTGGTTGAACTAACCCTTTAACTGCATCAATTATCCACTTGAATCATTATCTGCACAAGTTCTTGATGCTTTCACACCTCTAGGGGACTGACTAAACTTGCTGGGTCTCCAGGATGGGTACTTTCGTATAGTGCAATGTGTGAGTGTGTTAGAACTGCTGACCTGGTGGACTAGAAGCTCTGCCACTTCCACGTGGTTGTTGAGGGCAGCCAGGTGAAGCGCAGTGTAACCATCATCCTTTTTCTCATCCACTATCCATGGCCGTGGCAGTTTGGACAGCAGCACACGCATAGCACTGCAAAACAAAGATGAGAACATAAATTTATAGCATTTGAAAAGAACTAATATACATGTAAGTAGTGAGAAGGCTTATGAGGATGTGGTGAGACTGAAGGTCACTTAAAGAGCACTGAACTCAGGAACATAACCCAATAAGGGATTCAGGGCCATAACAATAAAAACTAAAACAAACCACAAATCAATAGGGAACGACTGTTTTCTACCAGCTGCTTGGATCCACAGAGCAAAACAAGGGGTGAGATTTCAGATCAGCAGGTAAAAGCACAGCATATGTCCATAAAACAGACGTGAAAACAGGAAGCTGTTCAAGAATTGATGCAGTACCAACAATAAGAAAACAAGTGAACTAGAAAAGAGGGAATTAGCATAGAGAATCTATGACCACCATAGACTAGCTGAAATACAGGCAGAATGATGACAGCATGCGGGAAAAGAGCAAGGGGCAGTAATAAACTACTAAATAAAGGTAATAAGGGGAAATAATATCATGATATTTGAATTTAGTGATACTTAAATACGTAAATAGTAGAAACAGATATAGGTACTTGGAAGTTACAGTAAAGATCCATCATGAGTGCCTTTTTAATGTAAAAACATTTGATCAAGTCAAGCTCTTTAAAAGTCTAAAAAATAAATTAAGTACATTGATCAATGTGCCACAATGCCCGATTTATCTGTCCAGTACTGCAATAGCTAAAATGACCAAAATGTACATCCCTAGAAAATGCATATGAATGTAAAATAAAGGGAATCAAATGTGTAAAACAGATAAAACAGCCACTGCAGGGACATGCTACCCATCCAACCCTATCAAACCTCCGGGAGACTGACATACAAGCAACCTCATCAGTTCATGACGAATCAAGGAGAGTGCAAATCACTTTATGCATTGCTCATCTGGCTATTCACTGTACTCAAGAAGAAATGCAGGGTTAGTTTTCTCAAATGTCTTTGAGTGTGAAGGGTGTTCTTAAGGTATCATTGGTGGGATGTCATGAGCAGAAATAAATGAAGAGGCGTCTAAAAAGAGAGAAGGAAAAAACAAATTGATGAATGTAATTTCAGAGATGAGGTGGATTTGTGGAAGTCTCTGGAGTGCTGCTTTTTGCTGCAGGGTGGATTCTGGTAAACCTAAAGCCAGTATCTAGTTTCTTAGGTAGTGCGGAGAGAGAGCATCAGCTCTGTACACATTTGGAGCGCTGTGCAGCAAAGCAGCTGTACTGCAGTGTATAAAGCATGCACATACGCACAGCCCAGTAACATCTTTACACCTGCAATGCTCATGGAGGCTTGGAGTCTATGGACATACCCCCTTAAGCTACTGACAGCTGATCATGTAATCCATACTTTCAAGTAAATTTGATCGTCAACACAGTGAGGAAAGTGAGAAATATGTTCACACTAAAGAAAACCAAGGTCTCTGTACATCCACCAACAGCCATTAACCTCTTTTGAGTGTGTCATGACGTACAACAATAGATGCTCCCTGGGGCAAGACAAGAATTGGTGACGGACTGCACCGGTAGAAATGTCACTTTCAGGAAGGTAGTAGCCAGCACAGAAAATGGCCTGGCACTGGTGCACTCTTGTGGATTGGTGCCAGTAAGGTGCTGGCGTTATGAGTGGTGAGCAGATGCGGCATAGATTGACAGGCTGCCTGCCACGGTGGTGGGAATGGGCAGGCATTAATATTAATGCAGCTTGCTGGCACCACTGCATTGCAGTCAACTTTTTTTGTTTTTTGTTGAGGAGTTGAAAGAACACTAAAAATATGCAGTCTATGGCACAAACCCCTTGTAATTCCTTCCTGGAGATGATTTGCTCTACTGTGAGCAAAGGAAAATGCAGATGATGAATGGCTTGCTATTGGTGGCAAACCTTTATAGGGTTTTGATATCGACCTGAGGTAGGTAAACAGTTGCCATTTAAGAGGTAAAGAACAAGGCTCTGAGGATGCAGTGAGGCTGAAGTAGCAGTCTGAACACCAAAATGAACATGGGGGCAAATGTAGAAGTGAAAGAAAGTGGAAAAGACAAGAGGAGAAGTAAGGTGAAGGAAAAGTGCGACGGAACTGGGTCATCCTGTGAGATACGAAGATCCCTCAGGAGTACGCCAACGAGGCCTGTTGTCTCCGGTAGCCACATGGTAATTTGTCATAGACCTAGAGCTCACTGTTTCTAGGAAGGGAAATGGCTAATGCTACCTTACTGTAGTACAGTGCTTCTCAACCCTGATCCCCCCTCCCCAACTATATGTGAGGCCTGGATAAGATGAACCAGTTAACTCTGGTTACACAGAAATATGCACCACTTTGTATGATCAAGACCTCAAGACTGTAAAGTTGTGATGGTTTGCTGGCATCATCTCTTGGCATACACTGAGGGTGAGAAATCTGACACTAAATTCATACAAACGAGCACTTTGCACACATAAAAATGGTGAGTGCTGTGCCAATGGAGCGGTACCTTTTTTCTTCATGTTTTTGTAAGCCATGTGAAGCATCAGATCATAAATAACAGCCAAACACCTATACTAAAGCTCAAAAGAATAAATAGAAAGAACAATGACTGAAATGACAGTAATTGAAACAATTAAGAATAAATCAAGAGGGAAAGTGGATCTGCATCTCAGAATGTCTGCTGAGTTTGTTATTAAGTGCAACTTGCATAATGCCTTCTTTAAAAGTGACTTCCTGCCAACTTTGTCTTTATTGGACATATGGTTGTGTACTTGTATTAAAATCCATTAGCATAAAAAGTGTGGTCAATAACTGAATGTCTACACTGGTTGTTACTGAAGACTCTGATATAGTAAAACAGTTTGTGAAAAAGAAGGTATTGCACAGCATTAGAAACCTTCACTCGCTTACTCTTACAGATATGTCTGTCTCGCGCAAATTATCTGAGTCAACGAGGGACCCAACGGCACAGTAATATCCATGACCTAATTATCTATACTGTTTCTTGAGGCATACTGATAAAAAAAAAAAAACTTTCAAATTCCGAAATATTGCAGTGCTCACATGGCAACAAATACCATGATTTGCATGCAATGATACGGAATATAGTATATCAAAGTGAAAATGTATGTTTCACTTACACTATGCATATATGCTATGCTACAAATGTTACACATCAAAAAACATTACATTGAAAATATAATACATAATAAATAAATAATATATTCATGAATGCACGATTGCTTTGAACTTTTTCTAGATTGAAGGGAAGATAACACTGAGAATGATTTTCTTGGTGTAATGTAAAATTCTTTGATTGGCGGTTGACTCACTTAGAGGAGTGGTACACACCAGTGCTATAAATCATAAGCTTAAAATCACTCCAACCCCAAACTGTTTATTATAGGTGGGCAAATTCAATCCACCAAAGTAGCTCAGCTGGTGTTCAAGCTCTTCAGATACACGCAGCAAAGAAGCCAGCAGACAGACGTCTAATAAGTTGTATTAAGGATACAGTTGGGTGTACTTGAAGTCAGATGCCCATTAACAGCAGTATGATGCATTGCTGGCAGGTTGATTTAATGATCCGCATTGAGGTTCTGTTTACAGCTTGCTCATGCATTATGGTCACAAAATGCATTCATAATACATGTTTGGGTCTTGCCAAGGAAAGAGTATTAATAGTATAAGCAAGGAGTCGGCAGTATGACCAAAACCTTATCACACTATGAATGATTTTATATTACCAGAACTAATGCAAACCATGGCTATTTTTAAATGGAAATACAGCCTCAAAATATATATATTTTTGAAGATCAATGCAATGTGTTATGTACAAGTAAGTAATCTTGAGTCAACTGAGTGGATGATGGAAAATACCATGAATATAAATTATTTCTTTTTGGACACAGAAAGTGCAGATGATGGCCGAATCATGAGGCCATCAATGCTCCACTTCTCCGTCATTCTCTTACATGTCAGTTTGAGTTAAGTAGATACAGTGACCTCCAAGTGACCATTCGGGTTTCTATGGCAGCCATATATGAATAATTCAACACTTGAGCATAGGTCAGTTATTAACATGGGTCAGTATGCAAACAGTAAATGTAAACGTTACTGATGCAGTTCAAGTTGGATCACAGTTTAGGTGAAGTCTTTTCAATTTGTGCTCCAATAAATGTTCATTCATTAATGGAAGGAATTTGAAGCTA
This sequence comes from Gobiocypris rarus, assembly GCA_023029165.1. Classification (NCBI taxonomy): domain Eukaryota; kingdom Metazoa; phylum Chordata; class Actinopteri; order Cypriniformes; family Gobionidae; genus Gobiocypris; species Gobiocypris rarus. The sequence goes on along the minus strand of CM040915.1, from coordinate 27,825,642 downwards.
TTTAAAGTGAGCTATGAATATCTACTGAAGCAATGATTCTTAAATCTACAAAAGGAGCATCGTAAAAAGATAAATCCTTGTTGAACAGGGCTATAAGCTGCTATTAGAAATAAAATTGTTCTTGTTGCAATGGCATG